>VNJQ01004225.1:56505-137316 GCA_008042515.1 Drosophila truncata
TCCAACGCAGCCAAGCGGCGTTCGGCCTCTTCCTGGCCAATCCGCGCCTGGGCGGCTAGGTCACGCATCACTTCAAATTCTTCACGGCGCACAACCTGTAGGCCAGTCAACACTTCATCTACACGGCTGCGAACAATAGCGTTAATTTCTTCGCGCACACCTGTAAGGGCGGAAAAAGCTCCACCGGCCACGCCGGCAAGATCATCAAAAAAGCGCGGTTTGTCAGCCATAGCCGGTTTCTCCATCATTCTGGTTTGCGGCATAAACGTTAGCAAAGTGTGTTTATGCCGTTATCTTACATTCTGGGCTTTATAAAGAGTATGAGCGCCAGATGCCACGCCTTACTTTTAGCGGCTGCGGGATATATGGGTATCAGCTATTCATATGGTGCCGGGCATCCATTGACCGTGCCTTTGAGCGTTCCCATTATTATAAGTAATGTCATGAAAAAACTGTGGGCACGCGCATGCTCTTTTATGCGGCCTTCAGGGATATGGAGAAAGTGATTTATGAACAATTTAACGGCGGAGGCATATCTTAAACCCCGTCTGGAAGCTTTTGTGAAAGAGGCAGAACAGGCCGGGTATTCCCGTGATGTTGTGATTGCTCTGCTTATGAGTTTGCTGGATACGGATAATTTTTCCGATTCCCGCCCTGCTCAGCAGGGAGGTGCCGCATGAGCGTGCGTGATCCGTATGACGTGCTAGGTATTTCTAAAAGTGCCAGCCAAGATGATGTGCGCAAGGCCTATCGTAAATTAGCCAAAAAATACCATCCCGACCTGAACCCTGATGATAAAAAGGCCGAAGAACAATTCAAGGCCGTTAATCAGGCTAATGATCTGCTATCTGATCCAGAAAAGCGCGCACGTTTTGATCGCGGTGAAATTGATGCTGCCGGGCAGGAACGGCACCCCGGTTTTGGCGGCGGCGGGTTTAACGATTTTGGCGGGGGTACGGGTGGCTTCCGCTATAGTGGCGGCCCCGGTGGTGCAAGCGGCTTTACAGAAGAAGATCTGAGCGATCTGTTTGGAGGCATGTTTGGTGGGGGTGGCCGGGCGCGGCGTTCTGGCCCACGTAAAGGGGAAGATCGATCCTATACGCTTAAGGTCAGTTTTCTAGACGCTGTAAACGGCGGTAAATCTCGTATTACCTTGCCAGAAGGCAGCACGCTGAATGTGACAATCCCTCCGGGGATAGAAGACGGCAAAGTGTTGCGTCTGCGTGGTAAAGGTGCCCCCGGTGTGCAAGGTGGCCCAGACGGAGATGCGCTTATTACCGTTACCGTGATGTCTGATCCCACATATACGCGGGAAGGGAATGATCTGCGGGAAAATCTGGATGTAGATCTTAAAACCGCTGTGCTGGGTGGGGCTATCATGGTGCCAACCCCCACAGGAACGGTGAAGATGAATGTGCCTGCAGGTTCAGATACGGGTACCGTATTGCGGCTTCGTGGCAAAGGCGTGCAGGCGCACGGGGCCCGCCCAGCAGGTAATCTGTATGTGACGTTGCAAGTGAAAATTGGCAAGCCAGATGCCGATTTGCAGGAGTTCCTGAAAAATTGGAATCCTGCAGAAGAAAAGTAATTCAGGCCGATAAATCTTTCCCTGCCCATTATATTTTGGGCGGGGAAAGTGGCGGAAACTCAGATATCAGCCGTCATCGCGGTAAAGTGGGATCTCCATTTTATGCCCATCTTTTTGAACCAGAACCAATTGAGCTGTATTTTCTGAAAGACGTGTCAGCGTAGCGGTTACGTCTTCTTGCTGTCCTTCCCATACCTCGTTGGATTTACGCGCCAGGGCAAAGTGGTTTTGTTTTACGACTTTGCTAATGTTGTCCGGTACAACAACCACTAAGCGTGCTGCGGGGCCAACAGCGCGGTTACCCATAATGGTAATGGGTTCCATAACCATTGTGACAGCCCACTTACCCATAAAACTTGCAATGGAATAAGGCTGGGCTGGTGCAGCTTTTTCTGTTGTAGCCGGTTTCTCTGGGGTTTGGGCAAACACGGGGGAGGCAAGGAGGCTGGTGGCAAGAAGGGCCGAAGCAATCTGTTTCAAGTCTGAAACTCCAAATGAATTTCTTCTTATGTGAACCCCGGGCAGGGGTGGCGTCCACCCCATTTTAGGGAATGGGGCAACCCTATGGCCCTTGACGAAAGAGACAATCGTAGCCAGATAAGTGCTATGAACAAATCAGCATTGCATAAAACGAAAAGGGCGCAGGCATGAGCGAAGCAGAACAGCAAAATAGTGTGGTTTCTTCTGCTTCTGCAGTTTCTGCTTACAATACCATTTCTCTTAAAGAATGCTGCCAGATGGCTGGTGCCATGTTTTTTGTATTTTCTTGTCTGGCTTTGGGGCTGCACGCTATTTATTACGCAGGGTATTAATAAAAAGGCCGGTTCCCCGGCCTTTTTATTTTACTCGTGGCGAAGCGTCACAACAAGCACATCACGATAAGCCGGTAAGGCAGGGTTTACGGCCTGTACGGGGGTAACCCCATGATACACACGGCTATCATTTACAAAAGCTGTATCCAGCGGGTTGGTGAGCGTAAAGCCCCCCACGCGTTGGCGGCTGAGATCGTGAATGGATGTTTCTCCGCGAGCAATGTTTTCTCTGCGGATCATCACAACACATACCCAGTCCACGCCATCTCGGTGCAAACCTTCCGGCGTGGGTTGCCCGGCAGCATCTTTACTTGCTTCAATTCGGAACTGATGAATTTCTGCATGCCATGCCGGAGGGCGCTGTTTGGCTGGCGTCATATCCACGGCCAGCTGGTGCATAAGTTTTAGAATGGACAGTAAAGCCGGGTTCTTACCAATTTCTGGCAATACCGGCTGAAACCAACGTTCAATCCCCCCATTCAGCGTATTGTAATCACGGCTCTGGTAATGGGGTTGATGTGGTTTACGCAGGATTTCCTGATCAGAAAGTGAGAACGTGGCATAGCGGCGGCGGCGATAGCGCCCGCCATCCGCCATATACCGGTCACACCCCAGATCATTCCAGCTTGCGGCAAACTGGTCCCAATCAGCTAACCCAAAACCTTGCAGGATGGGGTGCATACTTGCTGCTTGCAGGAAGGCGAAGCCCTCCTGCGCCAGCGGTTTTTCAATACAATCAAGAGGGGCTGCCCCCCCTGAAAGGTTCAACCCTGTTTCAGGCATGTGGTGGTTCTTTTGCTGCAGGCGGTGCTTCTGGAGCAGAAGATTTGGCTTCTTCCTGCACCTGAGCTGCCCGTTGGTTAATTTTTTCAAGCAGTTCTGGCGGCATTGTATCCATTGCCAAATGGACCGGGGTGCCAGGCGGCGTGGTGGAGTAGGATGTTGGGGTATAGAATTTTACGCCCTGAGCAGCCATGCGGTTTGCAATGCGGCGGTAAAATTCGCGCTGTACTTTCCACTTCATCATAGGTGCGGTTTTGATAGTTCCAATGATGACAGCACCATTTTCATCAGATTTATCAACTCCTAAATCATTATAATCTGAGAAAATAATGTTTTTATATTCATCTTCTGAACGCATTTCCTTAATCGTATCGTACATAATCTTTGCAACACGTTTGCAGTTTTCTGTAAGATCAACAGTCTGTGTTACAATAATTTGGTTGAATTCTCGTGCCGTGTTGGCAATTGAGGTTACTGATGAGAATGGAATAATGTGTAGATCGCCATCAAACGACCTTACACGCAATGTACGGATGGAAAGATGCTCAACAATACCAGCAATCCCGCCGGTAGTTACCCAATCGCCTACCTGAATGGCATCTTCTGCCAGCATGAAGAAGCCGGTGATAACGTCTTTAACCAGGCTCTGTGAACCAAAGGAAAGACCAACCCCCAAAATACCAGCGCCTGTGAGCAAGGGGGTAACGTTAATACCAATCTGAGACAGCGTGGTGACTGTTACAAAAATGATAATAACGGCCAGCAAAACGGTACGGATAATAGGCAGCACAGTGCGCAAGCGTGCCGCGCGCGCAGCCTGTGCGCTGGATGTGTAACGGGTAATCTGTTTTTCCAGCAGGCCGTTTACGACCTCCCATGCAACAGCAGCAACTGTCATGCCGATAAGCAGGCAGATGGCGGCACCAATCAGACGTTCACCCAGCGCAGAACTAAAGAAGAAGCGGAAGCTGGGAATGCTCCAGCTTTGTGCCAGACAGATGACGGTAATAAAAATAATGGCAATGGTAATAATCCTGCGCACGAACGGGTAATAGAAATCCGCGCGCTTTTGCATGCCCGGATAACTGGCTTCCAACGTGGGGCTGATACGGAATAGCTTATCCTGCAAACCATAAGCCAACAGGGCAATAACGCGGGAAAGCACCAGGCAGAGGAAGGTCAACAGTGTTCCGCGCAGGATCCACTGATAGCCTCCTTTAAGATGTGCAGCCCAGACAAACCACAATGCCATGTCCAGGAACATCACAGGCACCCACCACACATGCGCCAGCGTGCCGGCAAAAGCCCAGAGGGCATTTTTACGCATGTTGGGAGAGGGTTGCAGGGCCCGTGCCACAATATGGCGGAGCCGCCAGATAAAGGCTGCAATAATTAGATGCTGGATCAGCACCACAGCACGTTGCATGGCATCTACACCGCGAGGGCTGAGATCAAACTCACTCCCCAAGGTAGATAGGCAGATCACAATGGAAGGGGCAGCCACCAGCACGTTCCACCAGCGTGTGAGCAGGCGTGCCGTTTCATCCGATGCAGGAATAAGACGGATAGCGTAGGAACGGGGTGCCAATGTTGTTTCCACAACCAGATATAGCCCACGCGCAATGGCGTAAGCGTTAATAAGGGTGAGAGAAACAGTATGAGCTTGCGCTGTGGTGGTTAAAAATTCTGCGCCCAAATAACCAACAAGCAGGCACACCCCAACAGGCAGAAGTTTGATAAGGAAGTGCAGTGCATTATACGGTACGCGAACTAAATAGCGTAAAACTTCGGTGCCACGCCGCTGGTCATTTTCACGCGTTTGGGTGGTATTCGCATCATTTGCTGCTGCGGCATCGCTACTATCAGCTGCGGCAGCAGATTCAGCAGAGGCTTCTAACCGCTTTTCTCGGTTTTCTGCATGTTGCGTTACAGAGTTCAGCGGTTTGCGCATTGCAATGCTGGTGGCGCGTTCCAGAACCAGAGCAAGGCCAATAATCAGCAGGGCACGGCTAAATGCATCAATCAGGGTCTGCCGAGAGGCCGGGTTGCGGATTTCGTTTTTGAACCACGGGCCAACAATACTCAAATCTTTAAAAAGACTGGTAAAATTGTTCAGGTAGCCATGGATCGAACTTTGCAGAGTATCCAATTCTGAATGGACATCACTGTCTATAACAGCGTTATCTGCCTGTGGTTTGGCAGCCGCTGGGGCAGGTGCCGCTTTAGGTGTGGCGGCAGGTAAGCCCTTGGCCATAAGGGAAAGGGTTTTGGAAAAATCTTCCCGCTTTTGCGGATCGTTCAGAACGTTCAGTAACTGCTGCGCGTCCTGTTGTGTCAAACCGGTGGTTTGAGGAACAGTTGCTGCCGTATCCGCACGCGCATGCGTAACAGGGAAAAGAAACCCCAATCCCAACGCAAACAGGCAAAAAAGCCGACAAAGCCATGCAGCCAAGGAAGGCGACTGAGGCGGAGAGGGTGAAAAGGATAGACTCTGATCCGGACTATTGGCCGCCATGGGGGCGCTGCATCCTTTGCTGAATGGGTAAAAATATCCAAGGGCACGCAAGCAACAGCCATGCCCAGTCTGCCTCTAGGGTAGGAGGCAAATTGGGCGGTATCAAGATGATGCGTGCTGATAGCAGTTGTTCAGAAGGGAGTGGATAAACTACCGGTGTGGTTGGAAGGGCGCAACTTGCTGTGTTTCTGCCCGGATAACCAATGTGCCTGCTATAAGATCATGCAGCCCCTGCTTGCGCCGCGTAAACGCAACCATAATGACGCCGATATACAGCAGTGGGAAAGAAATAAACGCCTTAATGACAAAGCGCAGAATAGCCTGCGCCAAGCTGATCTGCCCGCCTGAAAGTGTGACGACTTCCAACCGGCATACCCGTTTGCCGGGTGTGCCACGGAGGGAAGATGCCTCAAATAACACGTAATAGATTGCCGGAATAAGGGCGAGCAGCAGACTGGCGAGTGGCCAAGGCCCTGTGTGAATGTGCGGAATAAGAACGGAGATATTTTCAGGCTGCACGAAGGAGGCAACATCCACCACATTCATGCTTTGCCCAGAGCCATCAAGGGGCAGTTCCTGCCAATTGACAGTAACGTTGGGTGCAACAAAAAACCCCAGAACGGTTTCTATGGCCCCAAGAATAATGCCATCAATCAGAAAGGCCCATACCCGCCACCAGAAGCCAGCGTAAATCCATACAGGAGCGGGCGTGCCGGGCTGCATTCCATAAAAATCGCCAGAAGGAGCTCCCCAGCCGGGGGGCGGTGCCGAATTGGACATAAGAGCCTGCTCCGCAGGAAAGATAAGTAAATAAACAGTTGGGGCAGATAGTGGCGCTTAGCTGCGGTAAGATCCGTTGATATCAATATAGCCGTGGGTCAGATCGCAGCTCCAAGCCTGAGCGGTGCCTGTGCCAAGGCCAAGATCAACTGCAATATCGATTTCCTGCCCTTTCATATGCGCCACCACGGGGGTTTCGTCATATCCCTCTACAACGGTGCCATTACGGGCAATGCAGACACCACCAATAGAGACAGAAAGCGTATCGCGGTCTGCGGGTTCCCCACATTTGCCAACAGCCATCACAACGCGGCCCCAGTTGGCATCTTCCCCTGCTATGGCGGTTTTTACCAGTGGGGAATTGCCAATAGCCATGGCAACACGCCATGCAGATTGATCGGATACAGCGCCGCTGACCTGAATGCTCATCAGCTTGGTAATGCCCTCACCATCCCGAATAACCAGCAGGGCGAGATCATGCAGAACGGCGTTCAACGCGGTGCGGAAATCAGCCAGTTCTGGGTTTGTTAGAGCATCTGTGGTGGCGGCAATATCAGGATTCTGCGCGGCCCCGGTTGCAAACAGCAGCACCATGTCAGACGTTGAGGTGTCCGAGTCCACCGTAATGCAATTGAAGGTTTTTTGGATACCTGCACTCAGTAGGGTTTGCAGCACAGATGCAGGCAGCTTTGCATCGGTTGCAACAAAGGCAAGCATGGTGGCCATGTCTGGCGCGATCATGCCACTGCCTTTGGCGATACCCTGAATAATAACTTCCGTGCCTTTGAGTGTGGCCTTGCGCACGGCCACTTTGGGGAAGGTATCCGTGGTCATGATCCCGCGTGCGGCATCTTCCCACCCGTTTTCTGAAAGGGCGGTATGCAGTGCTGGAAGCGCAGAGGTGATGCGCTCAGCAGGCAGAATTTCCCCAATAACACCGGTAGAAGCTAAATAAACATTTTTGGCAGAACAGCCTGCCAGTTTGGCTGCGGCTTCTGCTGTGGCTTCACATGTTTTGCGTCCGGCTTGGCCAGTAAATACGTTGGCGTTCCCGGCATTTACAACCAATGCGCGGGCCTCCCCTTTGGGCAGAATAGCACGGCACCAATCTACAGGTGCGCCGGGGCATTTGGATTTGGTAAATACGCCCGCAACTGTGGTGCCGGGGGCCATTTCAGCCAGAACCAGATCTGTGCGGCCTTTATAACGAATACCAGCCGCAATAGCGCCAAGGCGAATCCCACGCACAACACCAAGTTCCGGCATTGGCAGGGCCAGGGGGGAAACGGGGATTGTCTGCGCCATCTGGCGGTATCCTTAAAGGGTATCTGTGCAAAAACCTCGCCCTGCATATCTAAGGGCGAGGTTTGCGGTTTAATGGTTTTATTTCTTGGGTGCGGTAGCCGGTGCTGGTGCATCAGCCAGCGGCTTGCCGGTATTGGGGTCAAAACGCACGATTTTAACCTGATTGGTGGCTTTATCCACAGCTTCACGTACATATTTCTGGATAAGAGCCTGACGGATTTTGTCCCGTACAGAATCCAGTGTGGGAACCGGGTCTGTGCGTGTGTCCAGCACCTGAATGACATGGTAGCCATACTGGCTTTTTACCGGAGTGCTGCTGATTTCACCTTTTTTCATGGCGAATGCAGCATCAGAGAAGGCCGGGATCATGTCTGTTTTCTTGAACCAGCCCAGATCACCACCGTTTTGCTGGGCGCTGCCCTTGTCGGTAGAAACTTCTGCGGCCAATTTACCAAAATCTGCACCAGCCTTCAGCTTCTTGATAACATCATTAGCTTCTGCTTCGGTTTTCACCAGAATATGGCGGGCATGCACTTCTTTTTCGGCTGGCTTGCCTGCATAATTCTGATCATAATACTGCTTAATAGCATCATCATTCAGGTGTGGCATAACCTGCTCAGACAACCACGCATTCTGCAATGCGGTGTTGGAAGCATTCACCATCATCTGCTGGGTTTCAGGCTTTTTGTCCAACCCTTCTTTCTGCGCCGTAATCAGAATGGCTTTCTGATCTGCTAACTGGTTGACCAGCATGGGGAAAATAAGGTTCGGGGGAAGCTGGCGCATCTGCGGTGGCAAAGAGATCATGGCCGTCTGCACATCAGACAGCGTGATTTTTTCACCATTCACGGTGGCTACCACAGCGTTGGGGTCTGCTGGCTTTGCAGGTGCGGCCGAAGCTGCGGGAGCGGGGTCTGCTGCAAAGGAGGGCGTGCAAAGGGTGGTGGTAGCAAAAAGAGCTGCTGCTGCCAGGCCAAACGCGTGGGGAATAAGCCGCATGTGTATTAAAACCTTTAAAGCCATTAAAACCTATTTATCCTGTATGAAGGAGGGCTTTCCACCCGGCAACCCCTGTTTCAATCCTGCTTCCACCGGTACGGTTGGTTGACCGCAACCCGCCCCGGTCCTATTTTGCACGGCAAGCCAGCCATGCCAGTGTCCCTTGCTGCATTACCATTTGGGGTAGTGCAGGGGTAAGGGGCCGCATTGTTCCGGAAAGGTGTTCATGCTTTCACGCTTTGTCCGCGCCCTGTTCGGCACCGCCAACGACCGGACGCTTAAGATATTTCAACGCCGGGTGCCGGAGATCAACGCGCTTGAACCACAGGTACAGGCGCTGGCTGATACCGCCATTTCCNATTCCGAGATCGGATCGCCAAAGGCGAAAGTCTGGATGATCTGCTGCCCGAAGCCTTTGCTGTGTGCCGTGAGGCCTCGCGCAGGGTGTTGGGGATGCGGCATTTTGACGTGCAGTTGATTGGCGGCATGGTGCTTCATTCTGGCCGAATTGCAGAAATGCGCACCGGGGAAGGTAAAACCCTGGTGGCCACGCTGGCTGTGTATCTCAGCGCGCTGGCGGGCAAGGGCGTGCATGTTGTGACTGTGAACGACTATCTTGCCGCGCGTGACGCGGCAGAGATGGGGCGGCTTTACAGTTTTCTGGGCCTGACAACGGGCGTGATTGTGCCCAATATGCCCGATGATGCGCGCCGCCAAGCTTATGCGTCTGATATTACCTACGGCACAAACAACGAATTCGGCTTCGATTATCTACGTGATAATATGAAGTACCAGTTGGGAGAAATGGTGCAGCGCCCCTTCTACCACGCCATTGTGGACGAAGTGGATTCGATTCTGATTGATGAAGCCCGTACCCCCCTAATTATTTCCGGGCCGGCGGAAGACAGTTCAGATCTATATCGCGCAGTAGATGCCGTGGTCGCCCAGCTTGTGCAGGATCCGGCTACCTTTGAAAAAGATGAAAAGTTCCGCACTGTTATTCTGACGGATGCAGGTTCTGACCATGTGGAAAATCTGCTGCGTCAGGCAGGTGTGCTGGATGAAGGCGGCCTTTACGATCTGCAGCACGTAGCTGTGGTGCATCATGTTCAGCAGTCTTTGCGCGCGCATACGTTATTCTCGCGGGATGTGGATTACATCGTGCGTGATGGTAAAGTGGTGATTATTGACGAATTCACTGGCCGTATGATGGAAGGCCGCCGGTATTCCGACGGCCTGCATCAGGCGTTGGAAGCCAAGGAACACGTGGAGGTTCAGCAGGAAAATCAGACGCTGGCTTCCATTACCTTCCAGAACTATTTCCGCCTTTATCCCAAGCTTTCCGGCATGACCGGCACCGCCATGACAGAGGCGGATGAGTTTGCAGAAATCTACAATCTGGATGTGGTGGCTATTCCCACCAACCGTCCGGTTGCGCGTAAGGATGAAGACGACGAGATTTATCTGACAGAGCAGGAAAAGTTTGCTGCTGTTGTTAAACTCATTCGGGATGTGCACGAACGTGGCCAGCCGATTTTGGTCGGCACCACGTCCATTGAAAAAAGTGAAGCGCTCTCAGATTTGCTGAAGAGCGAAGCTATCCCACATCACGTGTTGAACGCCCGTTTCCATGAGATGGAAGCCAAGATTGTGGCGCAGGCAGGTGCGCCGGGTGCCATTACCATTGCCACCAACATGGCTGGCCGCGGCACGGATATTAAGCTCGGTGGCAATGTGGAAATGCTGATCTCCCAAACCTTGGGAGAAATGGAAGATTCCCCAGAGCGTGACGCGGCTGAAAAAGAAATCCGTGATCGCGTTGCGCGAGATCATGATATCGTGCAGCAGGCTGGTGGCCTGTACGTTGTTGGCACGGAACGGCATGAAAGCCGGCGTATTGATAACCAGCTACGCGGTCGAGCTGGCCGTCAGGGTGATCCCGGTAATTCCAAATTCTTTATCTCGCTTCAGGATGATCTGATGCGTATTTTCGGTTCAGACCGCATGAGCGGAATGTTCCAGAAAATGGGCATGAAGGAAGGCGAGGCCATTGTTCATCCATGGTTGAGCAAGGCGCTGGAACGGGCACAAAGAAAAGTCGAAGCCCGCAACTTCGATATGCGCAAGAACACGCTCAAATATGATGACGTGATGAATGACCAGCGCAAGGAAGTGTATGCCCAGCGCCGTGAGTTTATGGCGACTGAGGATGTATCTTCCATTGTGACGGAAGCGCAGGAAGATGTTATTGATGCGATGGTAGCGCGCCGTATCCCAGAAAAATCCTTTGCGGAACAATGGGATGTAGCTGGGCTGACGGAAGATGTGCAAAAAACCTTCGGTCTGGATCTGCCGATAGCAGCTTGGGCCAAGGAAGATGGCATGGACGCCGAGGCTGTGGCGGATCGGATCAGCCAAGCAGCCACACAGGCGCAAGCTGCCCGAGCCGCCAATATCGGCCCAGACTTAATGCGCTTTATTGAAAAGCAGATCTTGCTGACAACATATGATGCGGTGTGGAAAGAGCATCTGCATGCGCTGGATCAGTTGCGGCAGGGCATTGGCCTGCGTGCTTATGGCCAGAAAGATCCGCTGAACGAATATAAGCACGAAGCTTTCCAGCTATTTACATTCATGTTGGAAGAAATGCGCCAGCGTGTGGTTGGGCTGATGGCGCGGGTGGAAGTAACGCCTCCGCCAGCGGCTGTTGATCCGTTTGCCGATACGGCAGAAATCCATGCTGATCCGGAAGTGCAGGGATACGCCTCGGAACCGGGGCCTGGTCTTTCACCCGGTGCATCGCCGGAAATGGCTACGCCTATCGGTGGTAGCGCCATTATGCCGGATGATCCTTCAAGCTGGGGTGAGACACCTCGTAACGCGCCCTGCCCATGTGGTTCGGGCCAGAAATACAAGCATTGTCACGGGCGGCTTGTCTAAAGCCCGCCCGGCACTGTTGCAGACGACAAGGTAAGGAAGATGGCTGGTCATTCCCAGTTTAAGAACATTATGCACCGTAAAGGTGCGCAGGATGCAAAACGCTCTAAGCAGTTTGGTAAGGTTATTCGGGAACTTACGGTGGCAACGCGTTCAGGCTTGCCTGATCCAGCAGCAAACCCGCGCCTGCGTGCAGCTATTTCAGCTGCGCGTGAAGTAAATATGCCTAAAGACACGATCGAACGCGCCATTAAAAAGGCATCTGGTGCCGCAGGTAGTGATGACTATGTGGAAGTGCGCTACGAAGGGTACGGCCCTGCCGGTGTGGCGATTATTGTTGAAGGCCTAACCGACAATCGCAATCGTACGGCATCTGATGTGCGCTCTGCTTTCTCCAAACACGGCGGGTCTATGGGGGAAAGCAATTCCGTTTCCTTCATGTTCCGCCGGTTGGGTGTGATTGCGTATCCGGCGTCTGTAGCTTCTGAAGATGAAATGTTGGAAGCAGCTATTGAGGCTGGCGCAGAAAATGTTGTTTCTACAGAAACATCGCATGAAGTGACGTGTGAAGTAGAATCCTTCTTTGCGGTGAAGGATGCGCTGGAAGCGCGCTTTGGTGAGCCAGAAAGCGCCAAGCTAGATTGGCGCCCGGAAAACACTGTAACGCTGGATGAAGATAAAGCGCGTAGCCTGTTCAAACTACTGGATACGCTTGAAGATCATGATGACGTACAGAATGTGTACGCCAATTTTGACCTGCCGGATGATCTGGCCGAAAAACTTTCGGCCTAGAGTATAATGGTACGTCTGCTCGGCATTGATCCCGGCCTGCGATTTACAGGGTGGGGCGTGATTGATGTCGAGGGCAATCGGCTCCGGCATGTTGAAAATGGCATTATTGCAACCAATAGTGCCGATAGCGTGCCAGACCGTTTAAAGGTGCTGCATGACAACCTGCTGATGCTGATAAACAGGTTGGAACCAGCAGAAGCAGCGGTTGAAGAAACTTATGTAAACCGTAATGGTTCGGCCACCCTTAAGCTGGGTTATGCGCGTGGTGTGGCGTTGTTGGTGCCCGCATTGGTAGGGGTAAGTGTGGCGGAATACGGCGCACTTTCTGTTAAAAAATCGGTTGTTGGTACCGGATCAGCAGATAAAAAACAGGTAGAAATGATGGTGCGGCGGCTTTTGCCCGGAGCAGAAATTGTCCGTGCAGATGCTTCGGATGCACTGGCGGTTGCTATCTGCCATGCGCATCATCGTGCCAGTGCACGTCATATTGCAGCCGGGGTAAGAATGGCATGATTGCGTTTTTATGCGGATTGGTCATTCAAGTTGATCTGGGGAGCTGCGTTATAGACGTAAACGGTGTTGGCTATCTTGTTGCTGCATCTACACGCACTTTGGCCGCCTTACCCAATCCCCCAGAAAAAGCACGGCTTCTGATAGAAACCGTTGTGCGCGAAGATGCTATTCTTCTGTACGGTTTTATGGAAAGTGCAGAGCGTGAATGGTTCCGGTTGCTTACAAGTGTGCAAGGGGTGGGGGCAAAGGTTGCTCTTGGTATCTTGTCCACCCTTTCACCGGGAGAGTTGGTGGCCGCGTTGATGACATCCGATAAAGCCAGCCTTACGCGTGCACCCGGTGTGGGTGGCAGGTTGGCAGAGCGGATTCTGACAGAACTGCGTGATAAAGCTGGTAAAATGCCTGGTGGTGGGAGCGGGGGTATTACTATTCCGGCCATGGCAACCCCTGCGGGCAGCATAGAAGCAGATGCCCTTATGGCGCTGGCAGGCTTGGGTTTCCGTCGGGCAGAAGCGGCGCCTGTGGTGCGGAAAGTGATGGATACGCACGGGGCTGCCGCCACACTGGATCTGGTGATTCGTGACAGCCTGAAAGATCTTGCCCGATGAGTGCGGAGTTTACGCCTGATCGGGAAATTGATGCAGCACGGCGGGAGGAAGATGTTGGCGAATCCACACTTCGCCCGCAAACTCTGCATGATTTTACAGGCCAGAAGGCTAGTCGGGAAAATCTTTCCATCTTTATCAAGGCCGCCAAACAGCGTGGTGATGCCTTAGATCATGTTCTGCTGCATGGGCCGCCGGGGTTGGGTAAAACAACCTTGGCCCAGATTGTTGCGCGCGAACTAGGGGTGGGTTTTCGGGCCACATCTGGCCCCGTTATCCAGCGTGCGGGTGATCTGGCAGCAATTCTTACCAACCTACAGCCCCGCGATGTGCTGTTTATTGATGAAATCCATCGCCTTCAGCCCGCTATTGAGGAAATTCTCTATCCTGCGATGGAAGATTTCCAGCTTGATCTGATTATTGGTGAGGGCCCGGCTGCGCGGTCTGTCCGTATTGATCTGCCGCCCTTTACGCTTGTGGCAGCTACCACGCGCGCAGGCCTTTTGGCCACGCCATTGCGGGACAGGTTTGGTATTCCCCTTCGGCTGGTTTTTTATACGCCGGAAGAACTGTGTAAAATTGTGGCACGAGGGGCAGAAAAGCTGGATTTTGCCCTTACGCAAGGTGGCGCAATGGAAATTGCCCGTCGTTCACGCGGTACGCCACGTATTGCCGGACGGTTGCTGCGCCGAGTGCGGGATTTTGCATCTGTAACCGTGCCTGTCGGGGTGCCTGTAGAAACGGAAGTAGCGGATGCGGCTCTCAAGCGGCTAGAGGTTGATGCGCTTGGGCTGGATGCCATGGATAGGCGCTATCTGCGCCGGATTGCCGAATATCATCATGGTGGCCCTGTCGGGGTGGAAACGCTGGCGGCAGCTCTGGCCGAATCGCGCGATACATTGGAAGATGTCATTGAACCTTACCTGATCCAGGAAGGTCTTGTTCTGCGTACCACCCGCGGTCGTGTTCTTGGTGAACGCGGCTGGCGGCATCTGGGGCTTACTCCTCCGGCTTCGGCTACGGGGGGCAACCAGCAAATGGATTTTCTTGCAGGCGAGGATGAGGGGGAAGAATGACCACCCACTCCATAGATTTCAGAATCTATTACGAAGATACAGATGCGGGCGGCATTGTTTACCATGCACGGTATCTTGCGTTTGCAGAACGTGCGCGCACCGAAGCGATTCGGAGCTTGGGTATGCCAGCATCCAGTTTGCAGGAAGAATATGGGCTTGTTTTTGTAGTGCGTGATGCCCGCCTTGCCTACAAAATGCCCTTGAAACTGGATGATATTGTAACAGTTACCACTCGTTTGATTGACTTGAGAGCGGCCAGTTGTCGGTTGGATCAGCTTTGCACGCGTGGTGATGATATATGCGCTCAGGTTGAAGTTGGTCTGGCCTGCGTGAAAGTATCAGATGGCCGTCCTGCCCGATTTCCGCCGTTATGGCGTGATTTGTTGCAGAAATTGGCATCAAAGGGATGAAAGCGCCTCTTCTGCTTTTTTGAGGAACCAAGTAAGAAGCAGGAGCGTCGGGCAAAGCATGTGTCTCGACCGAGTCGGAGACAGATCGCCCGTAAGGGGTGCAGAGGCAGGAGGCTTTATTGGATCGTGCGGTTGATGCGGCAAATCTCGGCGTAAATGCGGCGGGGGATTTGTCAGTATGGGCGTTGTTCATGCACGCCTCGCTTGTTGTCAAAATTGTCATGCTTGGGCTGCTGATTTGCAGCGTGATGGTATGGGCAATTATTTTGGACAAGTTTGTCACGTTGCGTCGCATCAATCGTGAAGCCACAGGGTTTGAAGATCGCTTCTGGTCTGGTGGTAGCCTTGATGATCTGTATGAAAGTGATGGCGCCAAGCCCACCAACCCAATGTCTGCCGTATTTGGCGCAGCTATGGGGGAATGGCGGCGCTCAGCCCGCATTCCCGGTGTGGATCTGGTGCGTGGTGGCGTTAAGGAACGTGTTGACCGCGCTATTGGTATTACCATCACGCGTGAAATGGACCGCCTGCGCCGCTGGGTAATCTTTCTGGCAACGGTTGCACCTGTTGCGCCGTTTGTTGGCCTGTTTGGCACGGTATGGGGGATTATGCATTCCTTCAGCTCCATTGCGGCTGAACACAATACAAACCTCAGCGTTGTGGCCCCTGGCATTTCCGAAGCCCTGTTTGCAACGGCTATTGGCCTGTTAACGGCTATTCCAGCTTATGTGGCGTATAACGTCATCAGCAACAGCATGGATCTTTTCCAGGATCGTCTGGAAGGTTTTGGTACCGAGTTTGCTGCCATTCTTTCTCGCCAGTCCGAAGAGAGGACCTGAGATATGGCAATGCCGTCGGGAGGAAGCGGACGCCGCCGCAGGCGTCCGATGGCCGAAATTAACGTCACTCCCATGGTGGACGTGATGTTGGTGCTGCTGATCATCTTTATGGTGACATCTCCAATGATGACCAGCGGTGTGAATGTTGATCTGCCCAAAACAGATGCGCGCCCGGTTAATTCAGACAGCAAGCCCATTACCGTTTCCATCAAGTCTGATGGCACGCTGTATCTGGGCGACAACCCCGTTACAGCAGATCAGCTTGTGGCCCAGTTGAAGGCTGCCTCCAACAATGATCCATCCCACCGTATTTTTGTACGTGGGGATGCCCATATTGATTACGGGCAGGTCATGCAGGTTATGGGGCAGATTACGGAAGGCGGCTTTACGCATGTGGCTCTGCTGGCGCAGCAACCTGCCAGCAGTGGGCATTAAGCCATCCGATAGGGTGGAGAGGTACGAACAATGCCCATGGCAAGGCCACGCCGGTCTGATCAGATTATACTCCGGCGATCGCTTTATCTGTCAGGGGGCGCGCATGTCGCGCTTCTGCTGGCGCTGCTGATCACTCTTCCGCCGCCCAAGCCGCCGGAAGAGCCCCCACAGCCTACGATTGAAATGCAGTTCGAGCAGTCGGATGCACAGGAAGGCGGCTCTGCCGCCAAGGCAGAAACGGCTGCGGCTGAACCCAAACCGCCTGCGCCGGAAGAAAAGGAAGCTCCGCCAACGCCAGAGCCTCCGAAGGATGTGCCGAATGAGGAGGCCCCGCCGCCACCTCCGCCGCCACAGCCTGTTCCGCCGCCGCCCGTGCCGGAATCTGAAAAGCTGCCAGATGTGCCTCTGCCCCCCAAGGCGGAAGAGCCATCTCCTGAGGTCGTGAAAACACCGCCGTCTCCACCTTCTCCGGTGCAGCCGACGAATAGTGTGGCGCCACCTTCGCCCATTACGCAGCCCACGGATACCCTGCCGGATGCGGCGGTTCCGTCTCATATCACGCAGCCGAACAAGGCGAAGAAGAGCCAGGCAGAGTCTCATTCCCTGCTGGAAACGTTGGATACGTTTCGGTCGGATCAGAAGCAGACGCATGCACCCAAGGCACGCGCTAATCCGGTTGCTGGCGGTTCGCCCAAAGGTGGTGGTTCCCCCGTGGGTAGTAACATTACGGGCAGCCTGAGTGCTGGCCAGCAAAAAGCTATCGGGGCTGCGGTAAGGCGCTGCTACACAGAAGATACTGCCGCCAAAGATTATGCCAGTTTTGTGGCGCATTTGGTGGTTACGGTAGATGGAACGGGTGAAGCCCGCATTGTGCAGTTTGCGCCAGAAACACAGGCCCGTATGAATGCGGATTCTTCGTATCGTGCGCTGGCTGAAAGAGCTCGGGCCGCTGTTCTAAGCCCAACATGTGCCAAGCTGCCAATTCCCAAGGAACTGCTGGGGCAGCCACGGCAACTGAAGTTTGTATTCAGGCCTTGAGCAGGCCTTAGGGAGAAAAACACATGGTGATGAGTACCCGCCCCTTTATTTCCGATCAGGAAGCCGATGTGCTGGTTGGCGCGCTGCGCCGGCGCAGCCTGCTGGGGGCCAGTGTGGCTGCTGGCGGTATTATGGCCATGCCTGTTGGCGCATTTGCGGCTGCCAGCGCCCCAGAAGCTGAAATTACCGTTGATCAGGCCCGCACAGCGCCTATTCCCATCATCATCCCCAATTTTGGTGGTGGCTTGGGCGAGAAAATTGCCGAAGTGCTGACGAATGATCTGAACAATACAGGTTTGTTCAAGGTTATGCCGGGCAGTACAACATCTGGTACGCCAGATTTTGCGACTTCCAAAAGCATGGGCGCACACGCGCAGGTAACGGGTTCCGTTTCTGGTGGTGGTTCCTCTGTGCGGGTGGAAATGCGCTTGTGGGATGTGTTGAGCCATCAGCAGATTCAAGGCACGGCTTATACCACCTCTGCTGCCAACTGGCGGCGAATTGCCCATATTGTTGGCGATGTTATTTACCAGCGAATGTTAGGTGAAAAAGGGTATTTTGATACCCGGATCGCCTTTATTTCTCGTTCTGGCCCACGTGGGCACCAGCGTACGCGTCTGGCCGTTATGGATCAGGACGGTGCAAACGCTCGGATGCTGACAACTGGCAAGTGGCTGACCCTGACGCCGCGCTTTAGCCCAGTGAAGGATCAGATTGCCTTCATGTCCTATGCTAACAACCGCCCTCGGGTTTATCTGTTTGATTTGACCAGTGGCCGTCAGCAGATTCTGGGTGAATTTGAAGGTATTTCCTTCGCGCCACGTTTCTCACCAGATGGGCGTTCTGTTGTGCTGTCAGTCACCCGTAATGGCGGGTCTGATCTGTATGTTGTGGATCTGGCCTCTGGCTCGCGCCGTCAGATCACGTCTTCTGGGGCTATTGATACCAGCCCGTGCTTTAGCCCAGATGGATCACAGATCGTATTCAACTCGGATCGTGGTGGCAGCCCGCAGATTTATATCATGTCGGCTTCCGGTGGTGGTGCACGCCGCATTTCTTACGGTCAGGGCACGTATGGGTCTCCAGTGTGGTCTCCGCGTGGGGATCTGATTGCGTTTACCCGTATTGCCGGGGGTATGTTCTCGCTTGGTGTTATGGCCCCGGATGGCACTGGTGAGCGAATCATGACGCAGGGCTTTACGGTGGAAAGCCCAAGCTTCTGCCCTAATGGGCGCGTGCTGGCATATTGCCGCCAGAGCCGTGCAGGTGCAGGTGGTGCGGGCTTTAGTTCTACCATTGGAATGGTGGATATTACGGGCTTTAATGACCGCGTTCTGCCCACGCCAGAAGCGGCGTCAGATCCGGCATGGTCTCCACTAAACGGCTAAAAAACGGCTGTTTGTGAAGAAAACCCCACAGCACAAAAATGTGATGTGGGGTTTTTGCTGTCCATAATTTGGCCGCAATAAAGGCGTACAAGACCAATAAGCAGAAGTGTGTCTTTTTCGTCTCACTCAGTGTATGGCAGGTATGAGATACAGAGATGCAACTTGACCCACAGAATAAGCTATGGCTTAGGGCAAGTTGGTCTCCAAAATTCGTCGGCTCTTCGAAGGGTTCGGAGAGGAGCAGAAGAAGACGCGGAGATACAAGGTTAAAACTCTTTTCTCCCGAATAGTTCCGCAAGGAACCAATTCTCAGGATCCGACACATGAGACTAAAAGTAGTTGCCGCGCTTGGTATGGTTGCCCTGCTGTCAGCCTGCGCCCACGATAACGCAAACACTGGTGCCTCCAATGGTGCTGCTACCACGCAGCCTACCATCAGCGGCCCCGTTCCCGGCAGTGAAGCTGATCTGGTTGCAAACGTGGGTGACCGCGTTTTCTACGACCTGAACAAAAGCGGCCTGCGCGATGATGCCAAGGACACCCTGCAGAAGCAGGCTGACTGGCTGGCAAAATACCCGCAGGTTAATGTTGAAGTTGCCGGTAACTGCGATGACCGCGGCACCGAAGAATACAACATTGCTCTGGGCCAGCGCCGCGCCAATGCAGCGCGTGATTACCTGGTTGCCAAGGGCGTAGCTTCTTCCCGTATTTCCACCATTTCCTACGGTAAAGATCGTCCGACCGCTCTGGGTGATGATGAAGATGCATGGGCTCAGAACCGTAACGCCATTACCTCTGTTAAATAAGATTTCAGAATTTTCTGAAAGCTGACAGAGCAGAAACAGGCCGGGTGTTAAAGCCCGGCCTGTTTTGTATTGTAAGCACTTGTCTTGCAGAACAAAGTGGTATGATGTTTCTGCCTATATGTTGTGGAAGGGTAAGAACCTGATGAAAATCTGCTTCAAAGCATCGCGGCATGTCCGCACAGGGCTTGTGGCGTTGGCAATGGCAACCGCAATAAGCAGTGTGTGCGTGCCAGTTGCATGGGCGCGGGATACTGCAAACGCAGGCACGAATGATCTGATTGCCCAGTTGCTGGACCGGGTGAGCACGTTAGAGCAGCAGCAGCGCGATATGCGTGGTGAAATTGACCAGCTGACCAATGAACTGCAACAGAAAACAGCGGCCCTTTCCAAGCAGATAGCAGATAATCAGTTTGCAGCTCAGGCAAGTGCTGGCGGCGCAGGTGCTTCTACGGCTGCCGCAGCCTCAACAGATGCAACAGCCAAGGAAACTGCAAAGCCCACCACGCCAGATGGATTGCTTGCCAGCGGGAAGGCCGCTTTGCAGAAAAAAGATTATGCAGAAGCGCAGTCTGATGCTGAATCAGCGCTTAAGAATGCCAAAGGTGCTTTTAAGGTAGATGCACAATTCCTGCTGGCGCAGTCCTTGGCTGGCCAAAAGCAGTATCGTCAGTCTGCCGTGGCATATTATGATGCTTACCGGCAGGCCCCCAAAAGTGGGCGTGCCCCAGATGCGTTGCTAGGCGTTTCGGCTTCCCTTCTGGCATTGGGGGATAAAAAGGCATCGTGTGAAGCGCTTTCCAAGCTGAAAACAGAATTCCCCACACCTTCCACACGTGTTGCACACGCAGCAGAAGTCTATGCCAAACGAGGCGGCTGCGAATAACGGTTAGCGTGGTATCGGGAAAAGTGTCTGCTCCTGTATTTTTTGGGCGTGATGTTTTTTCCGATCAGCCCGTTTCTCCGGTTTGTTTTGCGCAATGTATGGCCCAGTTAGGGCCGTTTTTTCCTGATCAATCCGATTGTCCTCCTGTTGCTATGGCTGTTTCTGGCGGCGGCGATAGCTTATGTCTTGCGTGGTTGGCCTCTTTTTGGCGGAAAAACCTGCTGGCTTTGGTTGTGGATCACGGTTTGCGGCCTGAATCTGGATTGGAAGCGCATCAGACCCTTGCCCGCCTACAGGCAATGAATATTCCAGCGCAGTTGTTAGTGCTTACAGATCTCAAAAAAGGCTCGGCCATGGCGCACAGAGCCAGAGAGGCCCGTTATGCGCGCCTGATAGCTGCTTGCCAGGAACATGGATGCACAGATCTTTTGCTGGGACATCAGGCGGATGATCTGGCTGAAACAGTCTGGATGCGTCAAAACTCCAGCAGTGGGCCAGAAGGACTGGCCGGTATGGGTTGGATAACTGTGCGGCCGGATATTCGTCTTATTCGTCCCATGCTTGGGTTTTCTCGGCAGGCACTGCGAAATACTTTACGGCAAGCGTATGTTGAATGGGTGGATGATCCCTCCAATCAAGATCAGCGCGCTGAGCGTGTGCGTTTGCGCTACTTGCTGCAAAAAAACGATCAACGTGCGCATTTTTGGCAACTCGGTATGCAATCCGGCCAATTTCGGATGCGCAGGGAACGTGAACGTGCCGCGCAGCTTGCGCAGCATATTGTGATGCGCCCGGAAGGATGGGCCATTCTGGGGCCGGAGTTGCCAGATGTTGATGTGCTTGCGGCTCTTATCCGCAGTATTGGTGGGGCTGAATATCCGCCCTCTCAATCTGCGGTGGCGCGCTTGAAAGATATGGCAGCAGAAGCCACGTTAGCTGGAACGCGGCTGTTCCGGCATGAACAGCAATGGGCTCTGATGCGCGAAGAAGCTGCAATGGCTTCTGCCGTGCAGGCAGAAAATGGCACAGTATGGGACAACCGGTTTGTGTTGCGTCTTCCTACATCAGTTCAGAAAGAAGGGCTGATGGTTGCAGCGGCAGGGTATGGGCTGGCGCGCAAAATGCGTAATGGGCAGCAAGCAAAGTTTTGTGCTGTGCTTCCTGCATTGTGGCGTGCAGGCAAACGCGTTGCTGTGCCGCATTTGGGCTGGGTAGGGGAAGATGAGCCCGATTTGCATGGGGCAGAGTTCATTTTTCGCCCTATGGTTTCGGTTACCAGCAGCAGCGTGTATGGTGCAGTTGCACAAGATTCTTAAAATATGTGCGGCTCGCAGACTAGGAATACGCAGGTGGCCTCCCATTTAATAAAGGGAGAGGTTGCTTTTTTCTGCGGCAGCCGGTCAGATAAAGACTCTTCCGGCATTCTCGCACTAGGTATGGATATACGGGCAAGATGAACAATTTAGGCCGCAATCTGGCGCTGTGGGTCAGCATTATCCTGCTGCTGCTGTTGCTTGTGAACATGTTCCAGCCGGGGAGCACGCAGCACGCTGCACAGCAACTGGCGTATTCGGACTTCATTGCTGATGTGGATACAGGGCATGTTCGGTCTGTTGTGATGCAAAATCACAATATTTCCGGCACGCTGACCGATGGCACGGCTTTTGAAACCTATGCGCCGCTTGATCCTTCCCTTGTCACCCGCATGGTGGGCAAAGGGGTGGAAGTTGTGGCCAAGCCGCTGGAGCAGGAAGGTAGCCCGCTGCTGCGTTACTTCCTGAATTCCTTGCCCATTATTCTGCTGGTGGCTGCATGGCTGTTTATGATGCGGCAGATGCAGGGCGCTGGTGGCCGGGCCATGGGCTTTGGTAAATCCCGCGCCAAAATGCTGACAGAAAAGCATGGTCGCGTCACGTTTGATGATGTAGCCGGGATTGATGAAGCTAAAGGGGAACTTCAGGAAATCGTGGATTTTCTGAAAGACCCACAGAAGTTTACGCGCTTGGGCGGTAAAATTCCCAAAGGCGTGCTGCTTGTGGGGCCGCCGGGCACTGGTAAAACCCTGTTGGCCCGCGCCATTGCAGGTGAAGCCAATGTACCGTTCTTTACCATCTCTGGTTCCGACTTTGTGGAAATGTTCGTAGGTGTTGGTGCATCCCGTGTGCGTGACATGTTCGAACAGGGTAAAAAATCAGCTCCTTGCATTATCTTCATTGATGAAATTGATGCCGTTGGTCGCCATCGTGGTGCAGGTATGGGTGGCGGCAATGATGAGCGCGAGCAGACACTGAACCAGATGCTGGTTGAGATGGATGGTTTTGAAAGCAATGAAGGCGTGATCCTGATTGCCGCCACCAACCGTCCGGATGTGCTTGACCCGGCATTGCTGCGGCCCGGTCGTTTCGACCGTCAGGTTGTAGTGCCAAATCCTGATGTGTCTGGCCGTGAGAAAATTCTGCGTGTGCATATGCGCAAAGTGCCACTGGCATCCGATGTGGACCCACGCATTATTGCACGTGGTACCCCTGGTTTCTCCGGTGCTGATCTTGCCAATCTGGTAAACGAAGCCGCGCTATCTGCTGCACGTCTGGGGCGTCGCACTGTTTCCATGCGTGAGTTTGAAGATGCCAAAGACAAGGTGCTGATGGGTGTTGAACGTCGCTCCCTTGTTATGAGCGATGATGAAAAGCGGCGCACAGCTTACCATGAGGCAGGGCATGCTATTACGGCTGTTCTGGTTCCGGAAAGTGAGCCCATTCATAAGGCAACCATTATCCCGCGTGGTCGTGCGCTGGGTATGGTGATGCGTCTGCCAGAAGATGATCGCCTGTCCATGAGCAAGAAAAACGCATTTGCGCATCTTGTAGTGGCTATGGGTGGCCGTGTTGCGGAGGAAGTTATCTACGGTAAGGATAACGTCTGCAACGGCGCAATGGGTGACATTAAAATGGCAACCCGCGTGGCCCGCAGCATGGTGACCGAATGGGGTATGAGTGACAAGCTGGGCATGATTGCCTACGCAGATGATGATCAGAATGGTGGTTTCTTTGCCGGGGCCTCTCGCAACTTCTCGGAAGAAACAGCCCGTGAGATTGATGAGGAAGTTCGCCGGCTTATAGATGAAGCCTATGTGCAGGCTCGGAACTATCTGCATGATCATATTGATGAACTGCGCCGTCTGGCAGAAGCCCTGCTGGAATATGAAACCCTCAGCGGTGAAGAAATTCGTCAGATCATGCGGGGGCAGCCTATCGAACGTAAGGAAGAGGAAGAAAGCGGGCCAGTTAACAGGCGTTCTTCTGTGCCTCAGGTTGGTGGGTCAGATGCGCAGGGTTCGGATAAACCGCAAAATGAAAACGGAGGCCCAGCTCCTGTGCCTCAGCCAAGCTAACTTTCTAATAAAGATGTAGAGTGGAAAGAGGCGGCAGAAATGCCGCCTCTTTTTGTTTGGGATAGGCAGATAAGATGACGTATGTACGGCTGGTTGAACCTTTGGGGCTTGTCTATGGCAACATAGCGCAAGCAGCTATCAAGCAGGGTGATGCTTTACCTTTATGCGGTGGCCCTGTGGCATTTACGTATGTGCGTTTGATAGAGGGATATCAGACAATCGGCTTGATGCCTGTGCAGAAAGTGCCGCAGGAATGGGCGCTGGAACTTGAGCGGATAACACGTTCTGTACCATCAGTTGGATTACCAGCAGGTCTCCAGATTATGGGTATTCTGAATATCACGCCAGATAGCTTTAGCGATGGCGGTAAATTGGCAAGCGCTGATGAGGCAATTTTAAAAGCGCATGAAATGGTGCGCGCTGGCGCAACCGTGCTGGACATAGGGGGAGAAAGTACACGGCCCGGTTCAGCTACAGTTACACCAGTAGAAGAATGGAAGCGTATTGGCCCGGTTCTTGTGGCTTTAAAGGCAGAATTGCCAAGCGTGGCTGTTTCTGTAGATACGCGGAATAGTTATGTCATGCAGCAAGCTTTGGCGGCTGGGGCGCATATTATCAATGATGTGACAGCTCTTGTGCATGATGCGGCAGCTTTGCCGCTTCTGGCTGTACAAGATTGTGGTGTTGTGCTGATGCATATGCGCGGCACACCTCAAACCATGGCAGAACATGCCGTGTACGAAGATGTGAGTATAGACGTGGTGCGTGAACTCGCACAACGGATTGAGGTTGCCGTGAAAGGAGGCATTGCACGACATCGGATTATGGTAGATCCGGGGTTTGGTTTTGCAAAAAACTTTGAACAGAATAAGCAATTATTGCGGCATATTCTGCTTCTGACCAATTTGGGCTGCCGGGTTGTATTTGGTGTGTCCCGCAAGCGGATGATTGGAAACCTTACGGGAGAAACTACGCCACATTTGCGTGATGCCGGAACGCAGGCGGCATCTTTTCCTGCTATGGCTTTGGGTAGCACGGTTTTGCGCGTGCATGATGTTAAAGGCATGATGCAGGCTGTAAACGTATGGCGAGAAATATATCAGAGCTAAAAAAGTAAGTTTCCGGGCTGAACAAGGTTTCTTCCAGCCTGAAACCGTTTTAGGAAATAAAAGAAAACCGCAAGAAGGCAGTTCCGTTCTTTATGCAGGATGGGCTTTTTCTGTCTGAGGCGGACAGAATGGAATGAGCAGAATGAAGCGTTTTTTCGGAACAGACGGTATTCGTGGCACTGCTAACGTTGCACCGATGACGGTGGAAATTGCCCAAAAGCTGGGGCAAGCTGCGGGGTTGCATTTTAAGCGGGGGGATCACCGACATAGCGTTCTGTTGGGGAAGGATACGCGGCTTTCTGGATATATGATCGAAAGCGCCATGGTTTCGGGCTTTCTGTCTGCTGGCATGGATGTCACGCTGGTTGGTCCGCTCCCAACACCTGCGATTGCCATGCTCACGCGCTCTCTCAGAGCAGATCTGGGTGTTATGATTTCTGCCTCTCATAATCCTTTTGGGGATAACGGCATCAAACTGTTTGGCCCAGATGGCTTTAAGCTTTCTGATCAGGACGAAAGCGAAATTGAAGCCCTGATGGAAAAAGACCTTACCGCATATCTGGCAACGCCAGAACATATTGGCCGAGCTTCTCGGCTGAATGATGCTGCTGGTCGGTATATAGAAAGTGCCAAAGCATCCTTCCCGCGTAAATTGCGGCTGGATGGCATGAAGATTGTTATTGATTGTGCCAATGGCTCTGCCTATCGGGTTGCGCCAACCGCATTGTGGGAGCTGGGCGCAGAAGTTATCCGGATAGGTTGTGAACCTAACGGCGTAAACATTAATGAAAAATGTGGTTCAACACATCCTGAAGCCCTATGCGCCGCAGTTGTAAAACATAAGGCGGATTTGGGTATTGCCCTGGATGGAGATGCAGACCGTGTGCTGATTGCAGATGAAACTGGCCGCCTGATTGATGGTGACCAGATTCTCGCTCTGATTGCCCAGTCTTGGGCGCGTGAAGGGCGCTTGGTAGGCAAGGCTGTTGTGGCAACCGTTATGTCTAATATGGGGCTGGAACGGTTTCTTGAAAATCTGGGCTTAAATCTGGAACGTACGGCAGTGGGGGATCGCTACGTTGTAGAACGTATGTTGGAACGACAAGCTAATATAGGCGGTGAACAGTCTGGCCATATGGTGCTGACAGATTTTGCAACAACAGGAGATGGGCTGATTGCCGCCTTGCAGATTCTGGCGGTGCTTGTGCAGGATGGTCGCCCAGCTAGTGAAGTTTGCCGGTTGTTTCAACCGTTTCCCCAAAAGCTAAAAAACGTTCGATACAAAGGTGTCTGCCCGCTTGATGTGGATGAAGTAAAAAGTCGTCAGGCTGATGTAGAGCGCAAATTAGCTGGCCGAGGGCGTTTGGTGCTGCGTAAAAGCGGTACAGAACCTTTGGTACGTGTGATGGCAGAAGCAGAAGACGCAAATCTGGTTGATGAGGTTGTTGATCAGATGTGCGATGTGCTTGAGCAGGTGCGTGTTCCTGCGTAAAATACACTATAGGGAAAGGAGTTTTTGAAAATTCTTTTCCCTAAAATGTTCATGTCAAAATTTGGGGCATGTTTGAACAACCATGCTTCATTTTACACAGCAACAATCGAGCGTCTTTTATTCTTATAAATTACCAAAATACATTATAATTCAAATATATTTTGGTAATTTAGGCACTGTTCTCCGCAACATGCTGAGGGTGGGAAGCATGCCGGGAAGATACTGATTGAGATTGTTCCATGGGTTTGCTGAGTGTAGGCATAGATACACACGCTTTAGGTGCTTGTGGGTCATTCAGAATATAACCTTTGCCCCATACCGTAGAAATAAGATTTCCTACACCTGCAGTCTGAAGTTTTTTGCGAAGTTTGCAGATAAAAACATCTATAATTTTTATATCCGGTTCATCCCGTCCTCCATAAAGATGATTGAGGAAGGTTTCTTTGGTTTGAGCAATGCCTTTGCGCAATACAAGGAGTTCAAGAATGGCAAATTCTTTTCCGGTAAGGTGAACAGGCTGGTTGTTGACCATTACGGCATGACTGTTGAAGTTAACTGTAAGGTTGCCAATGTGGACAATGGGGTGAGCATAGCCGTGAACCCGCCGTAAAATGGCTTGAATGCGCGCTGTAAGTTCAGTTGAATCAAAAGGATCTGTTAGATAATCGTCAGCGCCCACGGTAAAAGCTTTGGTTTTCACCTCAGGATTATTAACTGGTGAGATAACGATAACAGGTGTTGTGAGTTTTAAAGATCGTAACGTGCTGAGAATGTCATACCCATGAATATCAGGGTGTTGTAGGTGAAGAATGGCAAGGCCATAATCATAGTTTCTGAGTAATTCTATAACTTCCTGATCACACTGAACCATATCCACCGAAAAAGAGGCTTTTGTTAATGCCGAAAATATGGCCCGGCTGGAGGTGCAATTATTTTCTAAAAGCAAAATACGCATGGTGGAACCTCATTATGGTTCAGAGAATCAAAATGCACTCTATGGTTGCATTTTTTGTTATCACCAAACCTATACGTGTTTCAAAAAGAAACAAACAATATTTCGTTCAGAGCTTCTCTTTAGCGCGTATCAATCATGCATTTTATGCATGTCGAAAGGAACATAATAATGAGTAAAGATTAAGAAAATGATAAAAAATGTTAGATTTTATTCGTGAAATTTTAAGAAAGTTATTTATAAACAATGGAATGTAGAAAATATTTGTTTGCTTAGCTTAAGCTACACTTCTTTGTGATATCGAAACTGACGTAACAAAAAACCTCTCATTGTTGTGATTTACAGCAAATGGCTGGGCAATGAACGGAGAAGAGTAAGATGGCCAGAGAAATGATTCTGCAAGATGAAGATGCAACAATAAAACTGGCCACAAAGCTGGCAGAATATGCGCAAGCAGGGGATGCTATTTTACTTTCTGGGCCGCTAGGGGCTGGGAAAAGCCTTTTCGCACGTGCTTTTTTGCAAGCATTTTGCCAAGAGCCTAACCTAGAGGTGCCAAGCCCGACCTATACTTTAGTGCAATCTTACGAATCTCCTTTATGCATTGTGTCTCATTTTGACCTCTGGAGATTGGGTGGCCCAGATGAGCTTGAGGAGCTCGGATGGGATGAGGCACGAGAAGGTGTGGTGCTGGTTGAATGGCCCCAAAAACTGGAAGACTTGTTGCCTGAAGATGCCTTGAATCTTGAAATACATGTTCTGGCTGACGGGCAGCGCCAAGCCAGATTATCAGGATGGGAAGAAAGATTGAAAAAGATAGATATGGCTGGCTATGGGATTGGCGCATGAAACTTGCAACAATTCCCGCACACCTTCCTTTCCTTGATCAACTCGCCATACGTTGGATCGAATCTGCAAATCATGATGTAGAAGCTATAGGTGAAGGCATTATTGTATTGCCCGGCAGACGTGCTGCACGTGCATTAACAGAAGCTTTTTTGCGCCATATGGATGGGCAGAGTGTATTGCTGCCACGCATTGTGCCTATCGGTGCGCTGGATGAAGCTGAACTGGGATTGTCCGCTGGCATAGGCGGTGAGCTGGCATTGGATTTGCCCCCCGCTGTTGCCAGTATGACAAGGTTAGCTGTATTGGCGCGGCTGGTTTTGCAGGCAGATAAAGCATTTGGCACACGGCCAACACTGGATCAGGCATGGCCTTTGGCAAAAGCTCTGGCAGATTTAATGGATGAAGCCGAGTGGTCTGGCGTTAATCTGGCAGAACGTTTGCCAGAAGCTGTGCAAGAAAACTTTGCAGAACATTGGCAAATTATTTTAAGATTTCTAGAAATTGTAACACAGGCATGGCCAGAATGGCTAAGGGAAAACGGGGTTATGAACCCTGTGGCCAGACAGGTTGCATTGCTTGAAGCACAGGCAGATTTATGGCGTAAACTCGCGCAACAGGGTGATAGTACACCTATATGGGCGGCCGGGTTTACACATGTTATGCAGCCTACAGTAAAGGTGTTGCAAGCCGTTCTGGAATGTCCTGCAGGTAAGGTTGTATTGCCTGGATTGGATATGATGATGGCAGAGGAAACCTTTCTTTCTTTGCCAGATAGTCACCCTCAGGCTGGGTTAAGTGCTTTACTAAAAAATTTAGAAATCACACGAAATAAAGTTCAAGTTTGGGAAGGCACAGGAAAAGGAGCAGAACGAGCTGCCATTCTTGCGCGCGTTCTTCTTCCGGCTGAAGCTTTGGATGATTGGTCTCATCCGGGTGGTGCTGAGTTAGAAAATGTTTACAGGCTAGATGCAGCGGATCAGCAGGAAGAAGCTGTTGCAATCAGCATGATCATGCGTGAGGCGATCGAAAAACCAATGCATCGCGTCGCCCTTGTAACGCCAGATAGAGTATTGGCTGCACGTGTGGCAACGGAACTGGCACGCTGGGGTGTGCTGGCGGATGACAGTGCAGGCTCATCCTTGGTGGATACACCTGCGGCTGTTTTATTACGTCTTGTTGCTCAAATGGTGGATAGCAGATTTTCGCCAGTTTCTCTTTTGAGTGTTTTAAAACATCCTTTGGTTGCATGTGGTTTTTCATCAGGTGTCTGCCGTGCAACAGCACGCCTTTTGGAACGTGCTATTTTGCGTGGTCCAGCACCTCCACCTGGGTTTGCAGCTTTATGTCGGGTTGTGAATAATGCTTTAGAAAACCTGAATGAAAGAGCAAAAGCCAAGCTGGAAGGCGGTGTTACGGCGGATAGGCCTTTTGGTCCGGTAGCATTGTCTGTTTTCATGCAACGTTTAGCTTTTTGTCTGGAGCCGGTTCTTGGGTGGGAGCTGGATGCGGTAGAGGCAAGCGTGCAGACAGCGCAAGATTTAGAGCAGCATTGCGCGCCTGTGCCAGACTTACTTGCTGCATTAATTGCAACAGTAGAGCGTTTGGTTGCAACTGATGAAGAAAACGCATCAGAGCGTTTATGGCGTGGTGAAGAAGGCAATATGCTTGCCAGCCAGTTAACAGAGTTGATGTTAGCATCAGAGGTTTTACCGCCTCAACCGCCTGTTGTTTTGGATGGCTTGTTAACAGCAGTTCTTGCTCCTGAACGCGTTGCCATGCGCCGAGGTGGAGACCCCAAATCTTTACATCCACGTGTTTTAATCTGGGGTTTGTTTGAATCACGCTTGCAAACAGCAGAAACAGTTATTCTGGGCGGGCTTTCGGAAGGTGTGTGGCCGCCCGTAGTAGATGCTGGCCCATGGATGAGCCGGCCTATGCGGCAAAGAATGGGGCTTCCATCTCCAGAGCAGGCAGTAGGGCAGGCCGCGCACGATTTTTTTGCAAGCGCAGCCGCCGCAGATACAGTTATTCTTTCCAGTGCACGGCGGAGAGAAGGTGCACCTGTTGTTCCGGCCAGATGGCTTACGCGGCTTGATGCTTTTTTGGCTGGCCGTAATGGGTATATTCCTAATCACCCTGCTTTAGTTTGGTTGAATAAGTTGGATCAGCCATTAGGGCCAGCAACACCTGTTGCACCACCGCAGCCCATGCCCCCCGTTGCATTGCGGCCACGTCGTTTGAGTGTGACAGAAATAGAAACTTGGATAAGAGATCCTTACGCTATTTACGCAAAACACGTTTTGCGCCTTGAAGTCTTGCCAGAGTTGGAAGAAGCAGCCGATGCATCTGACTATGGTATGATTGTGCATAAGGCGTTGGAGCGCTGGGTAAAAGCTTATGGTGTGGCATGGCCAGAGAATGCAGAAAAGAAATTATGCGATTTATTTTCTGCAAGTTTACAGGAACATGTTTTGCGCCCAGCATTGCGTGCATGGTGGGCGCCCAGATTAACACGTATTGCCCGATGGGTGGTGCAGGCTGAAGAAAAACGACGTAGTGAACACGGTGTGCCGCGCGCTATTCTGACAGAAATTCGTGGGCGTGTGAGCATTATGGATGCTCCAGGCGGTAAGTTTGACATTGTTGGTCGGGCAGACCGTATAGAATTGAATGCTGATGGGCATGTGATTGTGCAGGATTATAAAACGGGCACATTACCCTCTGCCAAAGATGTTTGGGCCGGTTGGAGCCCGCAGCTTCCGCTTGAGGCCGCTATGATTATTCGGGGTGGTTTTAAAGAGGTTCCCGAACATTCAAGAGAAATATCAGATCTTATTTATTGGCGCCTAACGGGTGGCGCTGATCCGGGAGAAGAGGTGGTTGTGAAGACCCGTGAAGCACTCAGCCTTACCGATTTGGCCGAACAAACTTGGGAAAATTTGCTATTGCGGGTGGCTGCATACGATCAACCAGATCAACCTTACCTTTCTCATCCCCATCCGGGCAGAGAGCCGCGCTTTGCCGATTATGCACGTCTGGCGCGTGTGCCTGAGTGGAATTCAGCCCGTAAGGAGGATGAGGAATGAGCATATCTGCACAGAAAGCTTTACAAAAAGCTATTTCTCAGGCGAACGCGCAGCAAGCTCTGGCCTCGGATCCTTCGGCTTCGGTTTTTGTTTCAGCTTCTGCGGGAAGTGGTAAAACAAAACTGCTGATTGACCGCCTTTTGCGCTTGATGCTGCCGCGTTTGGCAGAAGATGGTTCTATCCAGCCCGGAAGTTCACCTGCCCGTATTTTGTGCTTAACCTTTACGAAGGCAGCCGCAGCGGAAATGTCCATTCGTCTGCAAAAGCGTCTTGGCCGTTGGGTAACATTGTTGGATGAGGAATTAGATAAAGAGTTGGCAGGGTTGTACGTTCCTTGCACAGATGAAACACGCAGGCGTGCGCGTGCATTATTTGCAGAGGTACTTGATCTTCCTGGGGGTATGCGCATTGGAACAATCCATGCGTTTTGCCAATCTCTGTTGCGGCGCTTCCCTCTGGAAGCTTCCATGAATCCGCATTTTACAGTTATGGAAGAAACAGATGCATCCTTGGCTTTGCAATCGTGCGTAGAAGCTATTTTAGGGCAGCAAAAAGAAGGTGTTATCTCTCCACTGGCAGGTCAGATCTCTCTTGGAGATTTTATTTTTATTGCCGGGGTTTTAAGAAAAGATGAGAGAGCAGCATCGTTGCTAAAACTCATTGTAGAAGCTCCTCATAAGGCTGAGGCTATATTATGCCAGATTCTAGGATTATCACCTGATATATTACATGGCAGCACCTCTGAATTTCTTAAAAAATTATGCTCTGATTTTCTAGAAGAACAGAATTTAAGAGAGGGGTTTCAGATTCTTTCTAAGGAGGGGTCGGAAGCAATTAAAAGAAATGCTTTTTCTCTTTTAGATTGGCTTGCCTTGCCTGCCTCTGAGCGGGCAAGGCAATGGTCTGTATGGCGAAGCGGTTTTCTTACAAAAGATGGAAAGCTACGTTCTACCGGTTTAATTTCTAAAAAACTTTCTGAAAAATATTCTGATATTGCGCTCTATATTCAAAAAGAGGGTGAGCGTATATCCAGAGTGGAAGAGCAACTGCGTGCACGAAAATTGGCAGAAATGGGAAGTGCATTGCTTAAAATGGCAGCAGATGTTTCTAGCCTTTATACAACGCAAAAAGCACGACATGGTCAAATTGAGTATGATGATCTTATTCAACGTGCATTGGGACTTTTGCGAGAGCCTGGCGCCGCGTGGGTCATGTATAAGTTGGATGGAGGTATAGACCATTTGTTGCTGGATGAGGTGCAGGATACCTCTCCTGAACAATGGCGTATAGCGGGCGATCTTACAGAAGAATTTTTTTCTGGCCTTGGTGGACGAAGTGAAGAGGAACCGCCGCGGACTATTTTTGCCGTAGGGGATTATAAGCAGTCCATTTACGGGTTTCAGGGTGCAGATCCAGATTCTTTTCGAGAATGGCGTCAGAAGTTCAAAAAGCGTGTTCAGGATGCGCATTTATTATGGCGTGAACCAGACCTCACAGTTTCCTTTAGATCAACTGCGCCCGTTCTTAAACTGGTTGATGCAGTTTTTGCAGAATCTGATGCAGCCAAAGGGGTTATTGAAGAACCTGGGCAAATTATGGAGCATATTACGGCACGCCCTGGCGAAGGGGGGCGTGTAGAGTTATGGCCATTGGTTGAGACTGAAGATGAAGAAGATAGTATTAGCCCGTGGGAGCCAGCACAAGGAAATGCCACACGGCAAAGCTCACGCCAAAAGTTGGCAGATGCTGTGGCAGGGTATATCTTCCGGCAGTTAAATAAAAAATCTTTATCTAGAGAAAATCCTTTAACAGCAGGAGATGTTTTGGTTCTTGTGCCGCGTCGCTCTCCCTTTGTGGGGATGTTGGTGCGTGCGTTGAAAGGCCATAATATTCCAGTGGTTACGCTTGTGCGTACGGGATTGGCCGAGCATCTTGCTGTACAGGATATGCTTTCATTATGTGCAGCACTTTTGTTGCCGCAAGATGATTTAACATTAGCGTGTGTGCTCACATCTCCGCTCGGTGGTGTATCGGATGATAGTTTGATGGCTTTGGCTACGGGGCGTGAAAAAGGAGAACCGTTATGGTCAGCACTTCGAGAGCACCACACAGAACAATCAGATTGGAAACAAGCGTGGAATTTTCTGAATGGTTTGTTCAGGCAGGTAGATTATCTTACGCCTTATGAGCTTCTTTCTGCTGCACTGGGGCCGGGTGGAGCACGTGCACGGTTTCTTGCACGATTGGGTCCGGAAGCAGCAGAACCAATTGATGAATTACTTTCTGCAGCAATAAGATATCAGGATCAGCATCCGCCTTCTTTACAAGGTTTTCTGCATTGGATGCGTCATTCAGAAGAAACCGTGAAGCGGGAAGCTGAAGCGGGGGGAGATTCTGTAAGAATCATGACAGCCCATGGTTCTAAGGGGTTGCAGGCTCGTTTGGTGATTTTGCCGGATACAGTTGGCCTTCCGCGTTTTGAGGACAGATTGTTTTGGGCGCATGATAAAACACAAAATGTAGATGTGCCTTTGTATGTGCCGCGTAATGCTTTGTCTGTCGGTTTAACGAGGAGCCTTAAGGACGTTATGCGGGGCCGTGTGGTGGAGGAATATAATCGACTGCTTTACGTGGCACTTACACGTGCAGCGGATCGGTTGGTTGTGTGTGGATGGAAGCCAGGGCGCAATGTGCCCGCAGAAAGTTGGTACGAAAGATGCCGGGTTGGTTTTGAAAAAGCAGGTGCAACAGAAGTAGATTTTCAGGAAGGAGGATGGTCTGGCCCTATGCTGCTTCTAGAAGAAACGCCGCAGGAACAGCTTAATTCCCAAAAGTCCCGCCCGAGTTCTGTTGACAACCGTATGAACGTAACTTCGTTGCCATTGTGGATGGGAACTGCTCCGTTATGGAAACCTATTTTACCAGAAGCTGAAAGCCCACTAGCGCGGCCATTGGCGCCAAGTAAACCAGATGATACCATGCTTGGGCCGTTACCACCTGTGCGTTCGCCACTGGATATTGCTGCTGTTACACCCGCCAAAGCGCGTGAGGCAGCTTTTCGGCGTGGTAATCTGGTACATTCTTTGTTGCAGTTTTTGCCAAATTGCCCGGTAGAACAGCAACCTGCTATGGCGCATCAGTGGTTGGCACGGCCAGCAAGTGGTTTGTCATCGCATGAAGCCACTGTGCTTGCACAACAGGTTATTGCGGTTTTGAGGCTGCCGGAACTGGCTGAGCTGTTTGATCCTACTGCACGGGCAGAGCAGCGCTTGGCCGGTGTGGCTGGCGGGCAGGTTATTGTGGGGCAGGTGGATCGTTTGCGTGTGCTGCCAAACAAAGTGTTGGTGTGTGATTTTAAAACTGGCCGCCATGCTCCCCGTAGGGTGCAGGATACACCTGTTCTATATCTCCGACAGATGGCGGCTTATCGTGCCCTTCTGCAGGGCATATGGCCAGATCGGCCAGTGGTTTGCGTTTTGGTTTGGACAGAAATGCCACGTGCAGATGTTCTGCCAGATGCGGTGTTGGATAAACACGCCCCCGGCATTTTGCCTGCGGCTGTATCTTGACCACAGCAAGCGCAACCTTAAGTGTTAGGAAGAGTTGGGTAGGAAGCCGTTTCAACTTGTTACCCTGTATTGGTAAAGGCAGTTCACGGCATGCAGGCGCGTGCCGGAGATTTTAAGGAACCAGAAAATGAGTGAACACACGCTTGCTGTCAGCGATTCCAGCTTTGATAAAGATGTTCTCAAGGCATCTGGCCTTGTGCTGGTAGATTTCTGGGCAGAATGGTGCGGTCCGTGCAAGATGATTGGCCCAGCACTGGAAGAAATTGGCAAGGAACTTGCCGGTAAGGTGACTGTCGCCAAGGTAAATATTGATGACAATCCAGAAACCCCCAATGCGTATCAGGTGCGTAGCATTCCTACCCTTATGCTGGTGCGTGATGGTAAGGTTGTAGATAAAAAAGTGGGTGCCCTGCCCAAAAGCCAGTTGAAGGCATGGGTGGAAGGCGCTCTGTAATTAGAGCCTCAGTTATGGCCTGAAGCTTGGGGGTGAATTACAAGCTTCAGGCTTAGTTTCCGCAGGGGCATATAGCCTGTAAGTTCTCATAAAACTTGGCAGATAGCTTCAGCCAGCGTAATGCAACGCGTGCTGGGCCATATTATATTTGTCCCTGCAATTTGTATTGTGCAGTCACAGGGTTCAAAATGAGCTGGATCACCGAATATGTTCGTCCCAAAATTCGCGGCCTGCTGCGTCGGGATGTGCCGGATAATCTGTGGACGACCTGTGACTCATGCAGCCAGATGATTCTGACCAAAGAGCTGCACAAGGCATTGAATGTGTGCCCCCATTGTGGGCACCATATGCGTGCACCGGTTATGGATCGTCTGAAATGGACATTTGATAACGGGGACTTCACCCGTATCGAACTGCCATCTGCTCCGGTTGATCCGCTTGGGTTCCGCGATCAAAAAAAATATACAGATCGTCTTAAAGATGCGCGCGCAAAAAGCCATCTGGATGAATCGCTTATTGTGGCCCACGGCACCATTGGTGGCCATCAGGCTGTTGTAGGTGTGATGGCGTTTGAATTTATGGCAGGCACCATGGGGGCTGCGTTTGGTGAGCGCTTTGTGGCCGCTGCGCGCTTGGCTATTCTGCAAAAAGCCCCTCTGGTTATATTTACGGCTTCTGGCGGCGCACGTATGCAGGAAGGCGTTATCAGCCTAATGCAGATGCCACGCACCACCGTAGCCGTTGAAATGCTTAAAGAAGCCGGGTTGCCTTATATTGTGGTGCTGACCAATCCAACCACAGGTGGGGTTACGGCTTCCTTTGCCATGTTGGGCGATGTGCAGATGGCCGAACCTAATGCGCTAATCGGTTTTGCTGGCCCTCGCGTTATTCAGGATACAGTGCGCGAAAAGCTGCCAGAAGGTTTTCAGCGGTCTGAATACCTGTTGGATCACGGTATGTTGGACATGGTGGTGCCGCGTAAGGATGTGCCCGCAACATTGGCCCGCGTGATCGGGCTGCTGATGCATGCACCGGCTGATGTAAAAGCACCGCCGCCGCGCCCAGAAGCACCGGCTCCCGCCGCAGAGTAATTTTTCCATGACAAAAGTAGCAGCCTCTGGCCCAACAGCAGAATTTACGGGCCGGACTGGCGCGGTGTTGGAGCGGTTGAATAACCTATATCCAGCCCTGATTGATCTTTCCCTTGGGCGGTTAGAGGCGCTGCTAGCAAAGCTGGGGCACCCGGAAGAAAAGCTGCCCCCCGTTATCCATGTTGCAGGCACAAACGGGAAGGGCAGCACATGCGCAACTCTGCGTGCGATTGGTGAGGCCGCAGGCTGGCGTGTGCATGTGATGACATCCCCACATCTGGTGGATGTTACAGAACGGTTTCGTATTGCTGGTAAACTTGTTGGCGAATCGGAACTGGTTGCCACGCTGGAAGAAATCGAGCGGGTGAATGATGGTGCGCCCATTACCGTATTTGAAGTTCTGACAGCGGCTGGCTTTCTGCTTTTTTCTCGCCATCCGGCAGATCTGGCTATTATCGAAGTGGGGCTTGGTGGCCGGTGTGATGCCACCAATGTGCTGCGTAAACCTGTGGCATGTATTGTTACCTCCGTCTCGCGTGATCACGAGGCATTTTTGGGGGACACGCTGGAAGCTATTGCCGGAGAAAAAGCCGGTATTTTCAAGTCGGGTGTGCCTGCTGTAACGGGCAAGCAGCCAGAAGCCGTTATGAAAGTTCTGCAAGGGCAGGCCGAAAAGGTAGGGGCTCCGCTTTATCGTTGTGGGGCTGAATGGTCAGTTTTTTCGCAAAACGGTGCGGAGTCGGGCACAGCTAGGCTGACATTTACAGACAGGGCCGGAGAACTCACATTGCCTCAGCCAGCGTTGGTTGGGCCGTGGCAGGTTGAAAATGTGGGGCTTGCTGTAGAGGCATTGCGCGTTTCCGGCCTGCATGTGCCGGAGCAGGCGTGGCAGGGCATTGGCCGTGTAAACTGGCCTGCACGCATGCAACAGCTTCATGGCGCATTGGCTTCTCATCTGCCTAAGGGCTGGGAACTCTGGTTGGATGGTGGCCATAATCCCGGTGCAGGCAATGCTTTGGCGCAGGAACTGGCGCACTGGAAAGATCAGCCCCTGCATGTGCTGGTGGGCATGAAACAGACCAAAGATGCAACAGGGTTTTTGCACCCTGTATTGCCATTTGCATCTAGCGTGTGGGCTATTTGTGAGCCTCAGCAGCATTTGGCATTGCCGGTGGAAGCTATTGTGGAAGCTTCTGGCGGAAAGGCTCAGGTTGGGCCAACGCTAGTTGAGGCGTTGGATGCGCTGGTTGCCCAGAATCCACAGCCACATGCAAGAGTGCTGATTTGTGGCAGCCTATATCTGGCAGGTGTAGCCCTTAAGCAGGATGGATGGGTGGCCGCGTAAATCGGCCGCCTGCCACTAAATGCCAAGTTTTCAATGGGGAAGAAAAAGTGGTGCCCCCAGTAGGATTTGAACCCACGACCTACCGCTTACAAGGCGGTTGCTCTACCACTGAGCTATAAGGGCACTCATGCGTCTTACGCAGGGGCAGAATTAAGCTGAAACTACCCCCTGTCGTCAAGACCTGTTTTTACGTTGATGGAAGGTTTTTTGAGGCGGCAGGATATTGCATCCAAACCGCTGCTGGCGCATCTAGGCTGCATGCCGCACTCTCATCTTCCTCCTCATCCAGTTCTATCCCTGCACGATAGCCAAAGCCGTGCCACGGTGCCGTTTACGCCTATCGATCCGGCACACGTAAAAGTCTATTATTGTGGGCCAACAGTGTATGACTTGGCCCATATCGGCAATTTGCGGGCTATGTTGACGGCAGATGTGCTGGTGCGTTTGCTACGGCATGTTTACCCGCGTGTGACATTTGTGCGGAACATCACGGATGTTGATGACAAAATTACCGCCCGTGCCCGTGCGAATGGGGAGGATATTGGTTCTCTTACCCAGCGCACGACAGAAGAATTCCATCAAGATTTAGCATCCATGAATGTGCTGCCGCCGGATATAGAGCCGCGCGCCACACATAATATTGGTGAAATGCAGGCCATGATTGCGCGGTTGATTAAAAACGGCCACGCGTATGAGGCCGAAGGGCACGTGCTGTTTTCGGTCAGCTCCTTTCCATCCTACGGCGCACTTTCTGGCCGCAACCCGGAAGATCTTGAAGCTGGCGCACGTGTAGAGGTGGCTCCCTACAAAAAAGCACCGGGTGATTTTGTGCTGTGGAAACCATCGGATGCAGACCAGCCGGGGTGGGATAGCCCTTGGGGCCGTGGGCGGCCGGGGTGGCATATTGAATGCTCGGCTATGTCACATCGCTATTTGGGGGATAGCTTTGATATTCATGGTGGCGGATCAGACCTTCTGTTCCCGCACCATGAAAACGAACGTGCCCAGAGCCTGTGTTGCTTCCCACAGGGCAAGTTTGCCAATTATTGGGTGCACAATGCCATGCTACTGGTTGAGGGCGAGAAAATGTCCAAGTCTTTGGGCAATTTTCTGACCATTCGGGATGTGCTGGCCCAAGCCCCGGCAGAAGCTCTGCGGTTGCTGCTGTTGGGGGCGCATTATCGCTCTACGCTCAATTATACGCAGGCCGGTTTGCAGGAAGCGCGTAAAACGCTGGATCGGTTCTACCGTACGCTTGCTGCGGGACCGGTGCCAAAAACAGATGTGCCAGAGGCCGTTTTGCAAGCTCTGGCAGATGATCTTAATACACCCAAGGCTATTGCGGAGCTGCACGCTCTTGCAGCGCAAGCTTTGGCAGGAGATAGGCAAGCCGCAGGCGCGCTTAAAGCGGGTGCAGGCATGCTGGGGCTTTTACAGGGTGACCCGGAGCAGTGGTTTAAAGGTGATGCATCTGATGAAGATGCCGCGATTGAAGCCCTGATCAACGAACGTCTGGCGGCTCGCAAAGCGCGGGATTTTGCAAAGGCCGATGCGCTACGTGATCAGCTTCAGGCTCAGGGCATTGTGCTGGAAGATACCAAAGACGGCACAAGCTGGAGGCGCGCATGACCGGGCGGGACGGAGGCGCACCTCTGGAGCCAATAGGCAATACACCAGTTGTTATTTTGGTGCGTCCGCAGATGGCGGAAAATATTGGCACCACAGCGCGCGCCATGGCCAATGGGGGCCTTTTCCATTTGCGGCTTGTCAGCCCAAGGGATGGATGGCCGCAAGAGCGCGCATGGCGTGCTTCCTCCGGGGCAGATCGGATTCTGGAAGCTGCAACGGTGCATGAGAGTGTGGATGATGCCGTGGCAGACTTGCACCATGTGTATGCAACGTGCCCACGGCCTCGGCATATCATCAAGCCAGTTTTAACGGCCCGTGGTGGTGCAGCGGAATTGCGTGCGGCAACAGGGCGCGGGTTAAAAGTTGGCCTGATGTTTGGCCCCGAACGTGCTGGCCTTGATAATGAAGATATGGCGCGGGCAGATGCACTGATTCGCTATCCGCTTAATCCGGCTTTCATGTCGCTTAATCTGGCGCAGGCCGTCATGATCATGGCTTATGAATGGTGGATGGCAGAGGATCAGACCCCCCCGCATGAACTCATGACGAATGAGACCCATGTGGCCACCAAAGGGGAGTTGGAAAACTTTCTGCAACATCTGGAGCGTGAGCTAGATAGCTGCGGTTTTCTGCGTAATGAGCAGAAACGGCCCGGTATGGTGCGGAACCTACGCCACTTTTTTACACGCGGTGAGGTAACAGAGCAGGAACTGCGCACGTTGCATGGTGTTGTACGAGAGCTGGCACACCCGCGCCGAAAAGACTGATATTTTTTAAGGAAATATATCTGCTGCCAGTCCATAAAAATGGCTGGCAGCAGTAAAGCGGTTTTTTAGTCCGCCGCCAAAGGCATATTGTGGTGCGCCATGGCCTTGGTTACGTGGTCTTCCACCGCGTTGGTAATCTTATCTACCTGTTTGGCAAAGATATGATCCGCTTCGGGGAAAACGCGGTAATCAACTGTTACACCTTTTTGGGTGTTCAGCTTATCTACCAGTTTATGAATGGCAGGTTCTGGGGCCATATCATCTTTGCCGCCAGCAATCATCAGGCCACCGCAGGGGCATGGTGCCAGAAAGCCGAAATCATAATGCGCGGCAGGTGGTGCAATGCTGATCCAGCCGGTAATTTCTGGGCGGCGCATCAGCAATTGCATGCCAACAAAAGCGCCAAAAGAATAACCTGCAATCCACAGACCACTGGCGTTGGGGTTAACCATCTGCATCCAGTCCAGCGCTGCGGCGGCATCTGAAATTTCGCCAATACCGCCATCAAACCGTCCCTGAGAACGGCCAACCCCGCGCGAGTTGTAACGCATGACGGAAAAGCCCATCTTTTCGAACGTGCGATACAGCGCATAGGTAATGCGGTTGTTCATGGTGCCGCCGTGCAGCGGGTGGGGGTGCAGCACGAGGGCAAGCGGGGCGTTGGGCTCGTTTGAATGGTGATAGCGCCCTTCAAGACGACCATCAGGGCCGGCAAACATAACCTCTGGCATTCGGGTTCCGCTTGATCATGGAAAACGTCCGTGGGCATGACGTTTCCGGGTTCTGTAAACAGGTCTGGCTAAAAACGATGCCACGTTCCTAATCAGGCCATGCGGGGCAGAAGCCACGCAGTTAAATGTTCAACACACCTTTCCTTTTCGTTTGTGGGGAGGAAATGGAAAGGAAAGGTTCTTTAGGTATATGGTGTCTCTGATGTGTAGAGAAAATAGCAGAAGGTGTTTTCTGCCGTTGACCTTGGAGAAGACACAGGCATAATCATGCACCAAGATTCCGTGGAGATCGTAATGCGTGGGGGAAGGTTTTTCTCCCAGCGTGATTAGGCATGCTGCACCTCGTGGTGTTGACCATGCGGCTTTCTATAGCGGCTGTGCGACCAAGATTTCCACATAAATCGTTATAATGGCTGTTTTTCGCCCTTTTGGGTATGGCATGTCTGTGTGGCAGGCGATCTGATTTGGGGCATCATGACAAGCAGAACAGAAAAAAACAGCAGTGGTTCAGATGTGGTTTATCTGGACGCTAATGCAACAGAGCCTTTGCGCCCCCAAGCGCGTGAAGCCTTGCTGGAAGCTGCTGATTTAACAGGGAATCCATCTTCCGTGCATCGGGCTGGCCGTAAGGCTCGCGCTTTGTTGGAACAAGCCCGTAATACGGTTGCACGTTATCTGGATGTCGCGCCGCTGAACTGTATTTTCACATCAGGCGGAACAGAAGCGAATGTGCTGGCCATGAGGGGACTCGGCCAAGGCCGCAGGTTTCTGATAGGGCGCACGGAGCATGATGCTGTTCGCAAGGGTGCACCAGAAGATGCACACGTGGCGTGGTTGGATGTGGATGCCAATGGTCAGGTACGGTTAGATAAGCTGGAACAGGTGCTGGCGCAGGATGAAACACCTGCTTTTGTGTGTTTGATGCTGGCGAATAATGAAACAGGCGTGCTGCACCCGATTGATGATGTGGTTTTGCTGTGCCGGAAGTATGGGGCGCATTTGCATGTAGATGCGGTGCAGGCAGCCGGGCGCTTGCCGTTATCTGTTGAGAAAAGTGGAATCGATAGCCTTGCGTGCTCAGGCCACAAAATGGGTGGACCAAAAGGGGCGGGGGCCTTGTTGTTGCGTGGGCCAGCCCCAGCACGTGTGCTGCCAATATTTGAGGGCGGAGGGCAGGAGCAGGGCCGTCGTGGTGGCACGCCTCCGCTACCGGCTATTGCGGGCCTGGCCGCAGCCTTAGGTGCGGCGCTGGAGCAGCCGCGAGATCTAGCCCCGTTGCGGAATAGTATTGAGCAGGCGGCCACGGCCGCAGGCGCCAAAATATTTGGGGCAGATGTGCCGCGCTTGAACAATACTGTTTCTTTGGCATTGCCGGGCAGGCGGGCGCAGGCGCAACTGATGCGCCTAGATCTGGATGGTATTTGTGTTTCGGCTGGCTCGGCCTGTTCTTCGGGTAAAGTAGCGTTTTCACACGTGTTGGAAGCTATGGGGGCGGATGACTTGGCCGGGCAGGCCTTACGCGTTTCTTTGCCGTGGAATGTGACAGAGCAAGATGTTGCCCGCTTCATCGAATCTTATACCCGTATGGCGCAAAGCCCGGCAGCTATTGGGCTCATGGATTCTCTGGTGTAATTTCGATCATGGCATCTTCTATTTATTTTGATCATGCAGCCACCACACCGTGTGATCCGCGGGTGCGCCAAGTGCTGCTGGATGTTCTGGACCATGAAAATGGTAACCCACACAGCACAACGCACGAAGCGGGTATGCGTGCGGCAGACAGAGTAGCACATGCGCGTAATCAGGTTGCCAGCTTGATAGGGGCTGATGCCAAGGAAATCATTTTTACATCGGGTGCTACAGAAGCCAATAATCTGGCCATTAAAGGGGCTGTACGCCATCTGGCTGCACAGGGTAGCCCGCGTAAGCGTGTTATAACTGTCGCAACAGAGCACAAATGTGTTTTGGAAAGCGTACGAGATCTGGCGCAGGAAGGGTTTGAACCTGTTGTGCTGCCAGTAGATGCTAACGGCCTGCTTGATCCATCTGTGCTACAAGAGGCGCTAAAAGTGCCCACAGCACTTGTTTCCATTATGGCGGCGAATAATGAAACAGGCGTGCTGCAAGACATGCCGGTTCTTAGCGCTTTAGTGAATGAAGCAGGAGCTTTACTGCATTCTGATCTGGCGCAAGCCGCGGGAAAGATTCCTGTAGATGTGCGGGCATGGGGTTTGGCTTTGGCTTCTGTTTCCAGCCACAAACTGTATGGCCCAAAAGGTGCTGGAGCATTGTTTGTGCGGCGTCGGCCACGTGTCCGTCTGGTGCCTCTGTTTTCTGGCGGAGGGCAGGAACGTGGCGTGCGCTCTGGCACCGTGCCCGGTTTTCTTGTGGCTGCGTTTGGAGAAGCCTGCCAGATTGTAAAGCAGGAGATGGATGCTGGCTTTGAGCATTTATCCATGTTGCAACGCGTTTTTCTAAACAAACTGAATGCTGTTTTGCCGGGGTGTGAGGTTAATGCCATTGCAGCCCCACGTTTGCCGGGTATTTTTAACCTGCGCTTGCCCGTAGGCGTTTCGGCTTTGGATGTTGTGGCGGTTATGCCAGATCTTGCTGTTTCTTTGGGATCGGCCTGTTCTTCGGCAGAACTCGCCCCATCTTATGTGCTGGAAGCAATGGGGTTGCGTAGGGAAGAAGCGGGAAGAAGCTTGCGTCTGTCTCCCGGACGTTTTACCTCAGCCGCCGAAGCAGAACGCGCGGCAGAAAATTTGGCGCAGGCTGTCTTGCGGGTGCGAAGCGTAACGTAAGTTACCAAGTGTAACCCAACAGAAGCGCCATAACCCCACATGCCGCAATGAAACAGCCTTTGGCAGGATGGAAAACCAATGCCCCAGATGACATTTGTTGAACAGGACGGAACCGAACACAAAGTGGATGCGCCGGTTGGCCTTTCCGTGCTGGAAATTGCCCACAAGCATGGCATTGATCTTGAAGGCGCGTGTGAGGGTTCTCTGGCCTGTGCAACGTGCCATGTGATTGTAGATCCAACTTGGGCCCCCAAGCTGGCAGCCCCTACAGATGATGAAGAAGATATGCTGGATCTGGCTTTTGGGCTGGAAAAAACATCTCGCTTGGGCTGTCAGATTGTCATGACAGATGCACTGGATGGTTTGGTTGTACGCCTGCCCAGCAAGGCCTGAAGCCGTTTTAAAAAGGATATAGCGCTCATGCGTATACTTGTTGCCATGTCTGGTGGGGTGGATAGCTCTGTTGTAGCTGCTCGCCTTCTGGAGGAAGGGCATGAAGTTGTGGGTGCTACCTTGCAGCTTTACGATTCGCGTGGGGCTGCAAAAAAAGGTGCGTGCTGCGCGGGGCAGGATATTCGGGATGCCCGTGCAGTGGCAGACCTTCTGGGCTTTCCACATTACGTGATTGATGCGGAACGCCGTTTTAAGGATAGCGTTATAGAGCGTTTTGCAGATGCCTATGCATCGGGTGAAACGCCAGTGCCCTGTGTGGCGTGCAATCAGGGTGTAAAGTTTACGGATCTGTTGGGCCTTGCGCGTGAAATTGGCGCAGATGCTATGGCAACAGGCCATTACGTTCGTCGTGTAGAAGGGCCAGAGGGCGCAGAACTGCACCGCCCGTGTGATGAGGACCGGGATCAGAGCTGGTTCCTGTTTGCTACCACGCGGGATCAGCTTGAGTTTCTGCGCTTTCCGCTAGGCGATATGCCAGACAAGGCTGCCGTTAGAAAAGAAGCCGAGCGTTTTGGTCTGGTTGTTGCGGGCAAACCAGATAGCCAGGATCTATGCTTTGTAAGCGATGGCTCCTACGTGGATCTGGTTGAAAAAATGCACCCTGAAATGGCTGGTCCGGGTGAAATTGTGGATCAGCAGGGGCAGATTGTTGGCCAGCACGAAGGTGTTATGCGGTTTACTGTAGGCCAAAGCAAAAGGCTGGGGAATGCTGCGCGCCTGAATGGCGAACGCCAGATGGTGGTTGGTGTAGAACCGGGCCGCAGGCGTGTGATTATTGGCCCGCGGGAAAAATCTTTTGTTACGGCCCTTTCCGTGCGGAATGTGAACTGGCTGGTAGATGCCCCCCCAGAAGGTTTGGTTTGCCGCGTGCAGATGCGCGCGCGGGAAGAGCCTCGGGCCGCCCGCGTGGTGCCTACGCCGGAGGGGGCTATGGTGTATCTGGAAGAACCAGCTATGCCCGCCCCTGGGCAAGCCTGTGTATTCTATCAGGGCACGCGTATTCTGGGTGGTGGGTTTATCCGCCGTATGGAAGAAACTGTTCCAGCATAATTTTGGGGTAAAGGGCACGAATGATGGCTGATGGTCGGCTTGTTATTGGTACGCAGCGGTATTCTTCGTGGTCTTTGCGGGGCTGGCTGATGGTAAAGCTGGCGCAACTGAACGTGGATATAGATGTTGTGCCGCTAGCAGGTGGTGGCAGAACCACAGTGCTTAAAACACTGTCTCCCAACGGGTGTGTGCCGTATTTGGAGCATGAAGGCGCTGTTGTGTGGGATTCGCTTTCCATTGCGGAATACTGCGCAGAACATCAGCCTGCACTATGGCCGTCTGAACGGTGCGAACGTGCGATCGCACGCTCCATATCAGCAGAAATGCATTCAGGATTCCGTGGCGTGCGTTCTGCTCTGCCGATGAATCTGGGGCGAGATTCTCGTCCGCTGGCAGAGCCTTTAGCGGAAGATGTGTTAAAGGATATCGCCCGAATTGATGCCATCTGGACAGATGCCAGAGCCCGTTATGGGGCTAATGGCCCGTATCTGTTTGGTGCATCTTTTGGAAATGCAGATGCCATGTTTGCCCCGATTGTCTGCCGATTCCTGTCCTATGACGTTACAGGGCTATCCGATGTTTCCCGCGCTTATATGGAAGCCGTGCGGCAGCACCCGCTGATGCGGGAATGGTATAAAGAGGCGGCAGATGAACCGGCAGAGTGGCAGTTGGATATGTATGAATCCATCCCCTGATACGGTGTGACGTTCTACAGTGTGCCCCACAGAATGTATGATACCGGAGGGGTAAAATGGCGCGTGCCTTACGGGTTTTAACAGTTTTACCCCCCCGAGAAAGATTTGCACCGCAACAGGCTGGGGCCATTGCGTTACTGGTGCATCGTACAACCTTAGAAGGTGAAACTGTTGTAGGGTCACCTCTATCTGTTCCAAGTTTTCAGGGTGTGGCTTTCCAGCCCGTTCCTTCCATTTTGTATCCGTGGGGGCGGATTGGCAGATATATAGCCGGAGTAGCCAGAAAAATTCGGCAGCTTCAACCAGAACTCGTTGAGGTTCATAACCGGCCAGATATTGCACTGGGGCTACGCAAGCGTTTCCCTCATCTTCCTGTTTCTTTAGTGCTGCATAATGATCCGTGCGGCATGAAGAAAGCGCACACAGCAGCAGAACGAGAAACGCTGGCACGCAAGGTGGCGGTGGTTGCCGTATCTGAATGGGTGCAAAAGCGCTTTAAAAGTTCAGTACCTGCTGCGGATGTGTATGTGCTGCCCAATTGTCTGGACTTTTCAGCTTTGCCTGAAGTTTCTCAAAAGCGCGAAAATCTGTTGCTGTTTGCGGGCCGTGTTGTTGCCGATAAAGGTGTGGATTCCTTTGTAGCAGCTTGTGCTGAAATATTACCCTCCCATCCTGTATGGCGTGCTGAAATTATTGGTGCAGACAGGTTCGGCCCGGATTCTCCGCAAACGCCTTTTTTAAAGCAGTTGCGTGTGCAAGCACAGGCAGCCCATGTGGCGATGGCCGGGTATCAACCCCATCATAAAGTGTTGGATGCTATGGGGCGGGCAGCTATTGTTGTCATACCTAGCCGTTGGCCAGAACCTTTTGGCATGGTAGCCCTAGAAGCCATGGGAATGGGTGCGGCTGTGGTCGCTTCCTTTCGTGGTGGTCTGCCAGAAGTGGTCGGAAATGCCGGGGTATATGCTAACCCGGATGATGTTCCGGCCTTAGCGAATGTTTTGCGTGGTTTGATGAACAATCCGCAAAAGCGCAGCCAGATGTCTGTTGCAGGTAGTAAACAGGCCCAAAAATTTGATGCAGAAATTATCCGAAAAAAACGGCAGCTTTTACATGAGGACATTGTAAAAACGTGGCTGCATAAAAGAAAATAAACTTCCATCTTTTGGGGCGCTTAAAGTTTGGCTTCCTCGTTAGGTTTCCATCCGCAAGTTTGCAAAGCTGGCACCATGCCGGGGCGGGGCGGTGCAACCGCTGTAATGGGGGGAGAAAGTGGCAGGGTTAAACTTCTGGCCAGAAGGTGCAATCCTTCAGAGTGCGGCGTGCCATAAAGAGGATCACCTATAATAGGCCAGCCCATGGCGGCACAATGCACGCGGGCCTGATGTGTGCGTCCTGTTTCAAGGGTAAGCTCCAGCCAGCACATCCCCTTGCTTCGGCCAAGAACTTTCCATTTTGTGGCGGCATGCGAGCCAGAAGGAGATACAACCATCTGCCAGCCTTTTTTAGAGGATTGTTTTTCAAGTGGCAGGTCTATGCGGCCAGTGTTTGCCTGTGGGCCGGTTTGTACAACGGCCCAATAGATTTTCTGTGCTGTTTTGGTGGCAAAGGCTTGTTGCAAGGCCAGAAGGGGTTGCTTGCGTAAGGCTATGGCCAAGCAGCCTGATGTATCTGTATCCAGCCTATGCGCCAGCCATGGCCCATCCTTACGACGAGAAAGCAGCGGAAACCAGTCTTCAACACTTGGCCCACCAGCAGGGCCTGCATGAACAGGCAGGCCTGCCGGTTTATTCAAAATAACCAGATGATGATTCTGATAGAGGATGGGGGGCGAAGAAGGAGGAATGTTTAATCCTCCCGATTAGCGCCAACCAACACCTTGCGGCGGCCAACGCGGTCGGCTTGGCTGATAATGCCGTCTTTTTCCATCTGCTCAATCAACTTGGCGGCACGATTATAGCCAATGGAAAGCTTGCGCTGAATGAAGGAGGTAGAGGCTTTGCCTTCAGCGGTTACAATGGAAACGGCTTCATCATACATTTCGGATTCACCGTTATCACCGCCGCCAGAACGGCCAGAACCACTATTGGAGGATGCTGTTTCATCCACGGGTTCTGCCAACACGTCATCATCGTAAACGGGTTCTCCCTGTTCTTTCAGGAAGTTAACAACCTGCTCCACTTCACTATCAGCCACAAAGGGGCCGTGCACGCGGGTAATGCGGCCGCCACCTTGCATGAATAGCATGTCACCTTGGCCCAATAGCTGTTCAGCCCCCTGTTCGCCCAAGATGGTGCGGCTATCAAACTTGCTGATAACCTGAAAGGAAATACGGGTGGGGAAGTTGGCTTTAATAGTGCCGGTAATTACATCCACAGAGGGGCGTTGCGTGGCCATAATAACGTGAATACCAGCAGCACGTGCTTTTTGGGCCAGACGCTGCACGCAGGCATCAATTTCTTTCCCGGCCGTCATCATCAGGTCAGCCATTTCGTCAATAATCACGACAATATAGGGCATGGGGTCTAGCGTAACAGATTGTTCCTCAAAGACCGGGTTTCCAGTTTCGGGGTCAAACCCTGTCTGCACGCGGCGCACAACCACTTCACCATCGGCACGGGCTTCTGCTGCACGGGCATTATAGCCCGCAATATTCCGCACCTGCATATGTGCCATGGTGCGGTAACGGCGGTCCATTTCGCGCACAACCCATTTAAGGGCGTTTACGGCTTTTGGCGGCTCTGTCACCACCGGTGTAAGTAAATGTGGAATGCCATCATAGATGGAGAGTTCCAGCACCTTAGGGTCAATCATGATCAGGCGGCATTCATCGGGGGAAAGCCGATAAAGCAGCGAAAGAATCATGGCGTTTACACCAACAGATTTACCCGAACCCGTGGTGCCAGCTACCAGCAGGTGCGGCATACGCGCCAGATCACTGAATGTCGGCTCACCAGCAATATCTTTGCCCAAAGCCAGAGGAAGCTGGCCCGGATCATCCCGCCATGTGGGCTGGTTGAGCAGCTCAGAAAGGTAAACCGTTTCACGCGTTTGATTAGGCACTTCAATGCCCATCACGTTACGGCCCGGCACCGTGGCAATACGCACACTCAACACAGAAAGAGAGCGTGCTACATCATCTGAAAGGCCAATAATACGGGCAGAACGAATACCCGGCGCTGGCTCCAGTTCATAGAGCGTAACAACGGGCCCTGCGCTCATGCCTACAATTTTGCCCTGCACACCATAATCGGCCAGCACCTGTTCTAGAAGTCGTGCTGTTGCGTGAAGCGCTTCTGGGGAAGGGCCTGTGCGTGTATTGCTTGGGGCCGGTTTGAGAAGGCTGAGAGGTGGGAGTTCCCATCCACCTTTACGCACAGTGGCGCCTGCACGGGCCGTAGGGTTGGTGCTGCCTTCCTGATTTGCACTTCCAGAAAACAGACGCCCCAGAATACCCGATTTAGCCGCTTTTTCTGCAACGGGTTGCGGAGGCGGAGGGGGCGCTTGTGTGACGACTGGAGCCGGCGTAGCAGCAGGCGCAGGGTCTGGCATATGATGTGCTAATTCCATGGAAGAAGAAACCGCAGGTTTTTTGCTGTCTTCTTCATTATGCAAAACCAAGGCTGTGCCAGCAGATGCGGGCGTAGATATTGGTGCCGCGTGGGAAACTTCTTCTACCTCTGGTTCATCATGAGCAAAGAGAGACTGTGAGGAAGCTTGAGGTCGGTTTTTATAAAGATCGGCTGTTTCCGTGGGAGTATAGGCATCGGTCTGGGGTTTGCGGCTGGCATAGTAACGCACAAAGCGCACCCCAAGCTTGCCCGGCAAGCGCAGCAACGTAAGTGTTACCCGCCAGATGGCAAACCATTCCTCCCGCCGCAGGCCTGTTGCTAAAGCCATAAGCAGAAAAGCCAGTAGCAACCCAAGCAGCCACAGCACCATACCACCAGCCGGACCAATGGCCGCCATACCAGCGGCAATGGATGTTTGGGCAATGGAATGGCCAATGCCCCCGCCAACACCCGCTTGGGTTGGCCAGTTAATGGCGGGCAGGGCAGTGAAGAGCAGAGGAATAGCAGATAGCAACGCGCCAGAAACTGGTAACAGGCACAGAATAGCTACAACACGCATGGCAAATACAGGCCATGATTCGTGGCCCAGTAGCCGGTGGCTCATAAACCGCCAGCCCCATGCAATCAGAATTAACGCGGGCAGAATGGCTGCCAACCCCACGCCCTGCAACAGCGTATCGGCAAAAAAGGCCCCGCTTATGCCTAACAGGTTGGTAGGCGGCTGGCCTGTTGCTGTGTTGAAGGATGGATCATTGGGATTATAGCTGACAAGTGCAGCCAATAAAGCGCAGGCCAGAACGCATAGCGCAAGCCCACCACCTTCCTCCAGGCGCAAACGCAACGTGCTTTTGTGTGAGGATGGGGGATAATGATCGGATTGCGTAGGGCTTATGCGCGCCAAGGGTGTTGATCCTGACTCCAGAAGCCGAAACACGTTTCCAGCATGCCAGAAAAATGTTTGCGGGTGATTGATGAGAATGATTCGGTTTTAGCAGTAGCGGTAATCTATCGTGAACAGCTTTATAGCAGAAGCACTGGAACGTGGTTTTGTTAAGGAAGGTGTAAAGAAAATGCAGGTGTTGAGCACATTATCTTGCTCATAATGTTTTGTTTGCACGCTATCGGTAATGGAAAAGCGCAAAGCCAATCTCAAAACTACGAGATATTATTCAGCCCAGCAGAAACCACAGCCTGAAAATAATTTGTTCCGGCCAAGTATATCTACGCAGTTTGGGGGAGTGCTGTAGCATCTGCCATCTGTGCCATCTTCCTATTATACCTGATTGTGACAGCACTCTCTGTAATGCATCTAAAAAATGGCGGTTGTTTGCTGAAAGGTAAGTTTGCTTACCAAGATAGGCCAGATTATCCTGAAAGATAGACATAAACTGCCAAGGCCCGCGCCGAAGGGCGGCTAATGCCCGTTGCGTAAATAAGGCAGGTGCACCTACGGCATTATTATCATGCTGGCGATAAAATAGTGTGGGCTGATTGTCTGTAATAACTGTGCCATCTGCGCCAGTTACAACCAGATAAGCCCACCAATCATGCAGAATATGATTTGGCGGCGGAAAGCTGCCTTGCAAGAGGGAGACCGCCGCGGGGGCAAGCATAATGGTGCAGCCTGTGGCAATATTCTGCGTTAATGCCATTTGAAAACATGGGTTTGGCGGTAACTGCGGTGAAATGCTGATTGGGCGCAGCTTGGTGTCTGTTAAGCGTTGGCGTGAGCAATAAAGCGCAGGTTTTTGGGTGGTGGTTAGCGCTGTGAGCCCACGTTCCAGTTTATGCGGAAACCAGACATCATCCTGATCACAGAAGGCAACAAAAAAGCCCGCGGGCACATCTTTCAGAAGTGTTGCGTAAGAAAGTACAACCCCCACATGCGCAGGGGAAGACGTAATTTGTCTGCAACGTTGATGGCCGACATCCATGGTAAACTGATGCATGCATGCGATACTTGCATCTGTAGATCCATCATCTCGCCACAGCAGAACCCAGTTTGTATGCGTTTGCTGTTTAAGAGATGTTAGCAGATCATTTAAAAATGCAGCACCATTGTAAACAGAAAGTAAAACGGCAACAGGAACGGTTTCCTGAGATTGGGGAAGATCCATCCCGTGTTGCACGTTTGGTGTCTGCACCTGACTGTTCACTTCTGTATTTTGTCAGGCGGTATTGATTGAAAGAACCTTCTGGGGCCGCCTGTTTCCCCAGAGAGGTGTCAGGAAGGTGTGGTGAAGATTTGGTGTACTACCTTGTTCACGCTTTCCTGCCATTGCGGCATTTGAATACCAAATACGTGCGCGAGTTTGCTGTTATCCATGCGGGAATCAGCCGGACGCTTGGCAGGGGTTGGCCAATCTTCTGTGCGAATGGCTGTAATGGTGGGTTTGGCTTGGCCATATTCAGCCGCTTTTTGTAGCGCGGCTTCGGCCAGACCATGCCACGTTGTCTCACCCGTGCCACAAGCATGGTAAATGCCTGCGTATTCATCTTTCCAGCCGGTTTTTTCAATAGTGGCCAGAATGGAAAGAATAGCCTGCGCCAGATCATCTGAACAGGTTGGGTTGCCGCGTTGATCCCCCACAACCTTCAAGGCTGGGTTTTTGGCGCCAACATTCAGCATTGTGCGCACAAAGTTTTTCCCGTGCGCTGAATAAACCCAAGAGGTGCGCAGAATGATGCTACGCGGATCAGCCGCCAGAATGCGCTGTTCACCTTCAGCTTTGGTGCTGCCGTAAACAGTCTGTGGAGAAACAGGGTCTGTTTCCACATAAGGTGCGCCTTTGTCTCCAGCAAAAACATAATCTGTGGAAACATGGATAAAAGGTATGCCGCGTTCTGCACACAGGCGGGCCAGCAGTTCTGGCCCCGTTGTATTGGCACGAGCTGCGGCTTCAGGTTCACTTTCTGCCAGATCAACAGCCGTCCATGCTGCGGCGTTTACCACAGCAACCGGTTTGATGGCGTCTAGCGTAGCTTTAAGTGTTTCAGGGCGGTCAAAATCAAAATCAGGACGGCCGACGCAACGGATGCGCGGGCCGCCGAGATTTACCAGAGATGTTGCCAGTTGGCCTTTTCCGCCAGTTACCAGAACAGGGCCGCCAGTTTCAGACAGAATGCTCATGCTTAGCCTTCTTTCCCCGTATACTGAAACCATCCCTTGGCTGCTGAAAATTCTGGGGCCAGCAAGTCTTTTTCAGACAATACGGCATCCTCAGCCTTAACGGGCCACTCAATCCTGAGTTCCGCACTGTTCCAGATAACGGCGCGTTCAGATGCTTTGCTGTAAAGAGCCGTGCATTTGTATTGCACTTCTGCATTTTCAGTCAGGGTGCAAAAGCCGTGAAGAAAGCCAGGTGGAATCCAGAGCTGAGACCAATTTTCTTCAGAAAGTTCAGCCGCAACCCATTTGCCATAAGTAGGGGAGCCTGTGCGCGCATCTACGGCAACATCCCAAATGGCACCGCGAGTGCAACGTACCAGTTTGCCCTGTGCAAACGGATCAAGCTGGCAATGCAGGCCACGAATAACGCCTTTCTGGCGGGAAAGGCTCTGGTTATCCTGCACGAAAGGTTCCGTAATGCCTGCTTCGCGCATGCGTTCGATATTGTAGGTTTCTGAAAAGAACCCACGATTGTCACCAAAGCGTGGTGGCGTAATCAGAATAACATCGGGAATGGCAAGGCGTTCGGATTTCATGCGCGGGAAACTCCTGCGTTGCTATAGGGGAAAGGAAAAAGCAGGCCTTAGTGGCCTGCACCTTCAGATGAAGCGAGGTTGAACAATACCCGGCCCAGTTCTGTTTTACCCATGCGTTTGGCATGTTCTTTAAGATGATCGGCAGAAATATACCCCATACGGAAGGCCACTTCTGCAGGAGAACCGACAAGCATGCCCTGACGTGCCTGAATGGTGTGCACAAACTGGCTGGCTTCTAGCAGGCTATCGGGAATACCCGCATCCAACCAGGCGCAACCACGGCCCAGACGCTCAACTTGCAGGTTGCCTTCTTCCAGGTAAAAACGGTTTAGATCTGTAATTTCCAACTCACCACGTGCGGAAGGTTTTACCTTTTTGGCAAAATCCAACACACGGTTATCATAGAAATACAGGCCAGTTACTGCCCAGTTTGAAGGTGGGGTGGTGGGCTTTTCCACAATATCAAGCGCACGGTCTGTTTCATCAAAGGAAACAACCCCATAACGTTCGGGGTCACGTACCTGATAAGCAAAAACAGTAGCGCCTTGTGGGCGTGCAGCCGCTTTTTGCAAGGAAGCGCTGAGGTGATCGGCAAAGATCAGGTTATCACCCAGAGCCAATGCGCAAGGTGCATCCTGTAGCCAGTCTTCAGCAATCAGGAAGGCCTGCGGAATACCATCTGGTGAAGGCTGGACACGGTATTCAAAGTTTACACCAAACTGAGAGCCATCTCCTAGCAGGCGCTTAAACTGCGGCAGATCCAGCGGGGTGCTGATGATCATGATATCCTTGATACCTGCCAGCATAAGCGTGGAAAGCGGATAATAGACCATTGGTTTATCATAAACTGGCAGCAACTGTTTGCTGGCTGCCAGTGTCATGGGGTAAAGCCGCGTGCCAGATCCGCCAGCCAGCAGAATGCCCTTCATGGGGGTAGGAGTAGCAGGTTTTTGAATCATGGAGCAGTGGTTCCCAGTCTCTGGCCAGTATAGCGGCGGGCGCGAATGCTTTCCCACCACGCGCGGTTGTCCAGATACCACTGGACAGTGCGGCGGATGCCGGTTTCAAAATTATGCTTGGCTTTCCAGTCCAACGCTTTTTCTGCGTGGGAAGGATCAATTTCGTAACGGAAATCATGGCCGGGGCGATCTGTTACATAACGGATCAGCCGTTCATGTGGGCCTGCGGCATCTGGAGAGAGTTCATCCAGAATGCGGCAGATTGTCTGCACAACTTCCAGATTGGTGCGCGGCTGGCGGGCGCCAATAGCGTAGGTTTCACCAGGTTTACCCGTTTCAACGGCTTTCACCAGGGCTTCTGCGTGGTCTTCCACAAACAGCCAATCACGCACATTGTCACCTTTGCCATATACGGGCAGTTCTTTGCCCTCAATGGCGTTAATGGTGATAAGCGGGATCAGTTTTTCAGGAAAATGCCAGATGCCGTAGTTATTTGTCGTGTTGGTGACAAAAGTGGGCAGCCCGAAGGTATGATACCAAGCCCGAACCAGATGATCGGAAGATGCCTTGCTGGCCGAATATGGGCTGCGTGGATCATACGGCGTTGTTTCGGTAAACGGCGGATCATTGGGGCCGAGTGCACCAAAAACCTCATCCGTGGAGATATGATGAAAGCGGAAGGCTTCTTGCGCTTCCTTATCCAGAGTCATCCAGTATTTGCGGGCGGCCTCCAGCATGGAGTATGTGCCCACCACATTTGTCTGGATAAAGACGCCCGGCCCATCAATGGAGCGATCAACATGGCTTTCCGCCGCCAGATGCATAACTGCATCTGGTTTAAAACTGTTGAACAGCTTTTCCAGCGCAGGTGTATCTATGATGTTGGTCTGTGAGAACGTATAGCGTTCGCTCTCTGGGGCGTCTTCAACTGTCTCAGGAGAAGCTGCATAAGTCATGCAGTCAACATTCAGGACAGAATGTGAGGTATTGTGTATGATGTGGCGAATAACGGCAGACCCGATAAACCCACAACCACCGGTTAATAAGATGCGCATGCTATGTCGTTCTTCAAGACCAGAATGATATAATTGCCTGATAACAGCTTATCAGTCATATGGGAGAAGAAAGCAATTCTCCAGCATTCTTACGTTTTTTCTATGCAAATCTGGATAGAGAAGGATATCTCACCCGTTAGACAAAAATATACACAGTCTAATTGAGGTAGAACTTCTATAAATGAGGGTGTTTTTAATTCAATGACAGGAACCCGCCAAACAGATCCAATGCAGTGGGTGCATATGGTTCCGGAACTGGCATTTCTGGCTGCTTCCTCTCCTGTTATTGGAAAACCAGAGCAATCAAAACCGTTTGTTTGTGAGCAACACAATGGAGCATGGACGCCGGTTTTTGGGAAACTGTTTCTGGAAAATAAAGAACAAATTTCTTTTTATGGGCGCATGGCGCTGGAATTGGCTTTTCTGCTGAATAGCCTGCCTGCGCATGATGTGAAGAAATATTTAAATCGCATTTGGGTAGCTTGCGCCCGCAGTGCGGCGCGGTGGTGGAAGATTTTTGGTGGGGCTGTAGAAAACTGCCCGGAAAGATGGGTGGAAACGCTGGCAGCAGATAGGCTGCCTGATATGGAATGGTTGCAGCAGGTATGCCAACAGCAGTTATCTTCTGTATTTCAGGTAGGAAACGATCCGCAGGTTTTTTCTGGTCAAACTGAAAATGTTAATGATTTTTGCCAGTGGGTGCAGCGCGTCTGGCCTTACCTCGGATCTTCTGACGTGCTTATGGCAGGAGGTGGGGATGAAAGACTCGGCCTTAATCCTCAAACCCATCAGAATCGTTATGGCTGCACCTATAGTCCTTCTGTAACAGGCGGACAGTATTCTTCTTCCACGGCCTCATCGCCGTCTTTGCATGCATTTAATGCTGTGGAGAAATGTCGGCTGGGGCTGGTGCGGGAGATGCTTGTGCAACCTCCAGAAGTGCCATTGCTTGCGCTTGAAGCAGATACCAAGGCCTTTTTGGCGCAATACTACGGTGTTGAAAAACCAGATAACTGTATTTTAGCGCCATCAGGTACGGATTCCGTGCTGGCTGCGTTGGCTCTTTCTTTGGTTGTTAACCCTGCTGTAGGTGTGGTTTTGGCAGGTGTGGAAGAAACCGGCAGCGGTGTGCCATTGGCAACGCAAGGTCGGCATTTTGCAAGCACAACTGCATTGGGTTTCCGTGTTCGTAAAAGCGAGAAGATATCTGGGTTTCCAGCAGGCACACAGTTGGTAACAGCCCCATTGCGCACCGAAAATGGCGAGCTGAATTCTCGGCAAAATATTTTCCATATTTGTCAGCAGCAGATTCATAAAGCCATACAGGCCGGGCAACGTGTGCTGCTTTATTTGCTGGATACCTCTAAAACGGGCCAGCTTGTTCCCGATATGCAGGTGGTGCAGGCGCTTTGCCATACATATCCGGGCCAGATTGATGTTGTGGTGGATGCTTGCCAAGCGCGCCTGATGCCTGAGCGTATCAAGGCCTATTTGCAGCGTGGCTGGGCTGTTATGGTTACGGGTTCCAAATTTTATACAGGCCCGGCGTTTTGTGGGGCATTGTTATTGCCAGAAGCGTGGCGGCAACGGCTGGATCATGCTGTGTTGCCATCAGGGCTGGTAGCCTATTTTAATCAGGCGGAATGGCCCGCCTGTAAGGCAACAGCTTCTTTAAACAATGGGTTTAATTTGGGGCTATTACTGCGCTGGGTTGGTGCATGTGCGGAAATCAAACGTTTTTCTGACGTGCCTGCCACAGAAAAAATCCATCGCTTGGGGCAGTTGCTGGGTGGAATACGCCATATTCTGGAGCAGGATCAGACAATAGAGCTATTGCCAGATACCTTTGCAAAGCGGAGCGCTCTGCCCGATGAGTGGGATCAACAGCAAACCATTTTTTCTTTTCTGATCAATGGTGGGGGTAATAGTGGCATGACTCCCGTCTTAAACCTTGAGGAATGTCGCCAGCTACATGTGTGGTTAAAACAGGATATCTCTGGCTATCTGCCATTCGGCTGTCCAAATTCTGTGTATCAGATTATGGCCAGAAATTATCAGCTAGGGCAGCCTGTTGCTGTGCCTTATGCACAGGTGCGCGGGCAAATGGCGGGTGCTTTAAGAATTTCTGTTAGTGCCCGCCATATTTCTGGGTCAGATATGCCTATAGGGATGGCGTATCAAACGTATCTGGATCAGGAGATACAAAATGTTCAATATGCCATGGAAAAGATTTCCCTGATCCTGCGCTATTGGCCATTTTTGCAGAAAGCGGAGGAAAAGGCGGCTTCTGCGCAGTCTGAAAACGTGGTGGATGTTGAGGCGGAAGTATTGCTTCCTGTTGCATTGTAGGGGGCACCATTTCGGCTCTTGCGTCACAAGTTAGCTGGCCGCACAACACACTTTATGAACGAAATAAGAGACCTTCCCAAAGTTTTACCTTCATCTCAGGATCATTTTCTGGATGGCCCCAAATTGGCGCCGGGTATTACGCGTTTCTGGCTGATCCGCCACGCATTGGTGGAAGAAAATGCCCGTATGTGCATGTATGGCGCAATGGATGTGCCTTTGTGCCCCGATAGCCTTATTGCGCAACGCCCTATGTATCGGGCTTTGGCAGAACGCCTGCCTAAGCCAGCACATTGGCTTGTAAGCCCGTTATCTCGTACACAACGCACAGCGCAGGCCGTGCAGGAAGCTGGCTATGGCCCCGCCAAGCTGACAGTAGAGCCAGATCTGATTGAACAGAATCTGGGCTCATGGCAGGGCCTGCCTTATGAGGAACTGCCCCAGTATCTTAATCTTGCACCGCATCCGTTCTGGGCTGTTGGGGCAACGGAATGCCCGCCAGAGGGTGAAAGCATGATTGATGTCTGCGCACGCGTGGGCCGCTTGCTGGACAGGCTGGCAGAAAAATATGCGCAGCAGGATATTATAGCGGTAACGCATGGTGGCGTAGTGCGTGCGGCATTGGCCCATGCCTTGCGCATTCATGCGGAAACAGCACTTCATTTTTCCGTGCAGAATCTGGCGCTAACCATTCTGGAACGTTTGGACGTGGGCTGGCGCGTTGTAACTGTAAATGAATTGCCCGGCGTATAAGCCGGGCCCAGCCAAAATTACTACGGAAAAGCCAGCCATGCCGGGTTTACGTGGCGGTTTAACTTCCTATGTTTTGTGTATGCGCCATTACGGTGTGGCCATTTCTTCCTGAAGGGTTGTCGTGCATGTCTTCTTCCTCTCAGCATCCGGGTGCTCTCGCCGTTACGGACCAGCTGTTTTTTCATCGCCCAAATGCACAACTGCATAAAGATGATGCGGAAAAGCTGACAAAAACGGCATTGGCCGGAATGGAGGATGGTGAACTTTTTCTGGAATACAGAGAAAGTGAAGGCATTGCATTGGACGATGGTGTTATCCGTTCGGCATCCTTTAATACCAGCAGCGGATTCGGTCTGCGCGCTGTATTGGGGGAAGAAACGGGTTTTGCCCATTCGGATGAACTCAGTCGGTCTTCCTTATTGCGTGCTGTAGATGCTGTAAGCGCTGTGCGTGCCGGACGCTCAGGCCAGATGGCAGCACCGCCACGGGCCACCAACCAGCGGCTTTACACAGACGCCAACCCGCTGGGTGATAGCGATTTTGCAACGCGTTCTGGCCTGCTTTCAAAAATAGATGCCTATGCGCGGGGCAAAGATAACCGTGTGGTGCAGGTTATGGCCTCCCTTTCGGGGGAATGGCAGGCTGTGCAGATCATGCGGGCCGATGGCACACGTGCGGCAGATTTGCGCCCCTTGGTGCGGCTGAATGTCTCTGTTGTGGTGGAACATGATGGCAAGCGTGAAAGCGGAAGTTACGGGCTAGGTGGCCGGTATGAGATCAACCGCTTGCTGAATGAAGAAACATGGCAGGGCGCTGTGGATGAAGCGTTGCGGCAAGCATTGGTTGCATTAGAAGCACAACCCGCACCAGCAGGTGCCATGGAGGTTGTGTTAGGCGCAGGTTGGCCCGGCATTTTGCTGCATGAGGCCGTTGGCCACGGGTTGGAGGGGGATTTCAACCGCAAAGGCACATCCGTATTTGCCGGGCGCATCGGTAAGCGTGTGGCTTCCCCCGGCGTTACGGTTGTGGACGATGGATCTCTACCCGACCGGCGCGGCAGCCTGACTATTGATGATGAGGGCACGCCCACAGGCCGCACTGTGTTGATTGAAGACGGTATTTTGCAGGGGTACCTGCAGGACAGGCTGAATGCACGCTTGATGGGCATGGCGCCTACAGGAAATGGGCGTCGCCAGTCATACGCGCATATGCCTTTGCCGCGCATGACCAACACCATCATGCAGCCCGGGTCTTCTACAACGGAGGAAATGATCTCCTCCGTAAAGCGTGGCCTGTACGCGGTGCACTTTGGGGGTGGGCAGGTGGATATCACCTCAGGCAAGTTTGTGTTTGCCGCATCTGAAGCTTATCTGATTGAAAATGGCCGTGTAACGGCGCCTGTAAAAGGTGCTACCCTGATTGGAAGCGGGGCGGAGGCCATGACACAGGTTTCCATGATTGGCGGCAATCTGGAGCTAGACCCCGGTATCGGCACCTGCGGTAAAGCCGGGCAAGGCGTGCCGGTTGGGGTGGGCCAGCCTGCCCTTAAAATGACTGGCCTGACCGTAGGCGGTACAGCTTAAGGCTTTTTTCAGCCAAATGCTTTTGGGCTGAGTGTTTCTGTTCTCTGCTCTCTCATGCTAGAGCGTCTGTCTGCTGGTTCTGCCCTGCAGACAGGGGCCGGAGAGAAGGGACAGGATAAATGGTCGAGAACGGGTTTAAGAGTTCTTTCATGCGGGAGGCCGCTGCACGCGGCTTTATTTTCCAGTGCACGGATGCCGATGCGCTGGATGCGCTGATGGCAGAAAAATCCGTGGCGGCCTATATCGGGTTTGATCCTACGGCAGATAGCCTGCACGTTGGCAGCCTTATCCAGATTATGATGTTACGGCTGTTGCAAAAACACGGCCACCGGCCAATAGCGCTGGTGGGTGGCGGCACAGCCCGTATTGGTGATCCATCCTTCCGGGAAGAAGCCCGGAGGTTGATGACGGAAGATATCATTCAGACCAATCTGGCCGGTATAGAAGGTTGCTTGCGCCAGTTCCTCACCTTTGGCTCTGGTGCATCAGAAGCAGTGCTTGTGAACAATGCAGATTGGCTGGACAAGCTGGCCTATATTGACCTGCTGCGTGATGTGGGGGTGCATTTTTCCATCAATCGCATGCTGGCGTTTGATTCCGTAAAAAATCGCCTTGAGCGCGAGCAGGGGCTGACATTTCTGGAATTCAACTATTCCATTCTTCAGTCTTACGATTTCCGTGAATTGAACCGCCGCATGGATGTTGTGTTGCAGCTTGGCGGGTCAGATCAATGGGGCAACATTATTTCTGGTGTGGAACTGGTGCGCCGCACAGACCAGAAGAGCGTTATGGGGCTAACTACACCACTGCTTACAACGGCATCTGGTGCCAAAATGGGCAAGACAGCCAACGGTGCCGTGTGGCTTTCTGAAAAACGTTTACCAGTGTTTGATTACTGGCAGTTCTGGCGCAACACGGAAGATGCAGATGTAGGTCGTTTTCTGCGGCTGTTTACCGAACTACCGCTTGAAGAATGTGCACGTCTGGAAGCCCTGCAAGGGGTGGAAATTAACGAAGCCAAGAAAGTTCTGGCAACAGAAGCAACGGCTCTATGTCATGGGCGCAATGCGGCCTTGGCTGCGGCAGAAGCTGCCCGCCAGACGTTTGAAGAAGGCCGAGTAGCTGCGGCAGATCTGCCGGTGCATGAAGTGGCAGAGGCCGATATGGCCGCAGGCATTCCAGTTTTTCGCCTGTTTGCAGAAGCAGGCTTGGTTAAAACAAATGGGGAAGCTCGGCGTTTGGTACGAGGTGGCGGGGCGCGCCTTAATAATGATGTGATACAAGATGAAAATAGGCTGATTACGCAGCAGGATATGGTGGATGGAGCCATCAAACTTTCTGCTGGTAAAAAACATCATGTTCTGGTGAAGGTTGGGGGTTTAGCCTGATAGACCGATAAGGAGGCTACCGTGAAAAAACTGGCGTTAAAACTGTCTGCTTTGGGGTTGTTGTGCAGCCTAAGCGCATGCGGTGGCCCCTATTATGGTGATGGCGGCCTGTATTATCCATACGGGTATTCAGGCTATGGCCCCGTATATGATGATTATTATGGTTATGGCCGTTGGGGCGGTGGTGGCCGAGGCCCGCGGCCTCGCCCAGGTTTTGGCCCCGGTGGCTTTGGCCCTGGCCCACGCCCAGGTGGTGGTGGTCGCCCACCAGGTGGTGGCCCTGGCGGCCCCGGAGGCGGCGGTCGTCCCGGTGGTGGTGGTCCGGGTGGTCATGGCGGTCCCGGTGGCGGTGGTGGCCCTGGTGGTGGTCACAGATAATCTTGCCAAGGCAGCATTTTTCAAAGTTTGAAGGTGCTGCCTTTTTACTGGAAACAGTTTTTTGCTTACCTAATCAGTTCTGAACAGATGGGTTTTAGTGTTTCTCTGCGCAGGAGCTGATGGCGTGCTGTACCCTAAAAAAATTGCCTACGTTATTAACTCGCTAGAAGGTGGTGGCACGGGCGCTATGGTGCCTTCCATTACGGGTTTTTTTCGTGCGCGTGGGTGTGATGTTGGCGTTTTTGTGCTGACCCCACGGGATAAACGGGCAGAGCCAGCGCTCCAAGCCGCGGGGCTGGATATACACATTAGAGAAGGTGGAGAAAGCGATCACCTCCAAGCATATTTATGGTTACGCCGCAAACTGGCTGCGTGGCAACCCACCCAGATTTGGACGTCTTTAACACGCTCTACTTTGATCGGGCAGCAAGTTGGGCGCAGCTTGCGGGTGCCGGTTATCAGTTGGCAACACAATGCGTTTTTGAAACCGGGAAATATTCGTCTTTTACGGGCAGCCAAATCGCTTTCAAAATTATGGGTATGTGATTCGGAATGCGTGGCAGATATTACGCGCGCACGCCTCAAACTGTCGGCAAATAAAGTTATGTCTTGGCCGGTTTTTCAAGCTTTGCCGGATATTCAGCCAGCACAGCCTTGGACGCAGGGAGAGGTGATTCGTGCAGGCTCACTTGGGCGGCTGCATGTTGCCAAAGGTTACGATATTCTCTGCGCAGCCCTTAAGCGCCTTCAGGCCTATACATCCTTGCCTGCGTTTGAAGTGACTGTTGCAGGAGAAGGGCAGGAGCGGGCTCATCTTGAGCAGATGGCAAAAGAATTAAAGCTCACGAATATTCGTTTTTCAGGCTTTGCATCTTCATCGCAGGATTTTCTATACACCCAGCATCTTTATCTTCAGCCATCTCGGCGCGAAGGGTTCTGTATCGCCATGCATGAGGCCATGCAGGCAGGCTTGCCTGTTATTGGCAGTGATGTGGGGGAGATGGATCGGTCTATTGTAGAAAATGTAACCGGGTGGAAGGTGCCGCCAGAAAACCCGATTATGTTGGCCGATACATTGGCAACAGTTCTTGCGCAGCCAGGGTGGCTTGCTGAGGTTGGTCAGAACGCAAGGCAATTTGTGCTGGAAAAGTTCAGTAAAGAGAAGTTTTTTGAAAATGGAGATGCCATTTTCCGGCATCTGGCAAGGCAGATTTAAGGTGGTAAGGGCAGCCACCTAACAAGGCGAACAGCTTCCTGTTTTGCACAACGCAGCACAGAAACAGCAATTCTTATAAAGTATTAAGGGAGAGACTGGTGCTGCTGGACAGGATTGAACTGTCGACCTCTCCCTTACCAAGGGAGTGCTCTACCACTGAGCTACAGCAGCTTAGTCTGCGGGCGTTCTAGCTGTTCGCGCGGAACGCCGCAAGACCAGATACGGTAAAAAAGACGAAAAAATTAATCGTCGCGGTGGGTTTTTTCCATGCGCTCGTGCTGCTCCTGCGCTTCAATGGAAAGTGTGGCAATGGGGCGTGCCTCCAGCCGTTTCAGGCCAATGGGCTCACCCGTTTCTTCACAGTAACCATATGTGCCGTTTTCAACTCGCTGCAAAGCAAGGTTGATCTTGCCAATCAGCTTGCGGGCACGGTCTCGCGTACGCAGTTCCAGTGCACGGTCTGTTTCCACACTGGCACGGTCAGTAATATCAGCTTCATGGATGCCGCCTTCAGAAAGGCTGGCAAGCGTATCTCCTGCTTCTTTAAGAAGGTCGGCGCGCCATTTAAGCAATTTCTGCCGGAAGTACTCCGTCTGAAGGGGATTCATGAACTCTTCATCTTCAGAGGGGCGATAATCTGGCGGTAAGGTAATCATGTCTGTCGTCAGCCTTTGCAATGACAGGCAGCCTGCCTTGAAAGAATGACGCGGCTTATAGCGGCATCCCGCTCACCCGCCAACAATTTTATGGGGCTAAAACGCAGAAAAGCGACAAAGGATAAAGTAAGAGTAAGAAAAGACTGCATTTAAAATGAGTAATGAAAAAATATTTTAAGAAAGTTCCCGTTTTTATAAACGCTTTCTTAACAAAATTATGCACGTTTTTGTGAGCTTGATGCTGCTATAAGCCAACCAACAAACATAAAAATCCACCCCGCAGTGGGGAAAGAAAAAACAGCACTGGTTGAAGTAATGGGCCATAACAGAATGCAACAGGCTACAAAGAGCATGGCTTGCTGCGGATGGTGTTCTACATCCAGCGCTCGCCAGCCAATGCGCACCCATTGAAAAGCCAAACCTATAAATGCCACAAGGCCCGGTAAACCAGCCGTTGTGGCAACTTGCAGATAATAGTTGTGCGGATGAATATTACAGCCCCGATCCGTATCATTTGTAAGCGTTTCTATGCCTAGAAAAGATAAGGCATGTGTTTGGATAGGGACGTGGCAGAAATTCCTAAAGCCATCCATACCCAGCCCCGTCCAAGGGTGTTGGGCAACCATAGCAATGGCGGAGCGGAAAAGCTTGCCGTAGTCGCTTTGGGCAAAATGATGCAACTGATTAGAAAATTTTAGGACAAGTTTGGCGTAAACAGGCGGAGAGATGACAGGCAAGCAGGCAATCAACCCACCAGCGCACGCAAGAATGAGGCCAAAGGGCAGGCGAAAGCGGGGAAAGATAAATGCCGTAAGAGACAGCCCAAAAAAGAGCAGCACACAGCTCATACGTTGGCCGATCAGCACCATGGTTGTAACGCCCAGCAACAGAAGCGCACAGCCAAGAACCCAGTATTTCAGCTTATTTTGGCGTAACAGGCGTAAAACGCTTGGCATAATGCCGGGAAAAAACAGCATCAGCAGCGTAAACCCCGCGCGGGGTTTTGTGAATGGCCCTGTCAGGCTGCCATCACCCCAGCGCGGCATTCCCATCAGGTTTGTGCCGGTTAGATACTGTTGCCAGCATTGGCTTATCAGCCACAAAGCGGCCAGTAAGCAGATTCGTTCCAGCCACATGCGTTGTGCTTTAGTGGCAAGAAGCCAGCATTGTAGTGCCACGCAAAACAGAAAAAGCCGAGGCAGGCAAAGCGCCTGCACCCATTCCCCCGTAATGCCAACATGCATGGAAGAAAGCAGGCATAATCCGCAAAATAATGCGGCCAGTTTAAGCCACGGTTGTTTAATCCATTGCCAGTCCTGCAACAGGACACTGTGCAACAGAAACAGCCCCCCAATGATAGAAGCAAACGTGTCCGAAAGGGCGCGGCTATAGAATAGAAAAAATGGGAAGATACTCAGACACACCAAACCTGCTGCTGTGAGATATCCAGCGAGCTTAATACGGAATGGGGAAGAAACAGCAGGAGGCATGTCTGGAATGGATAAGGCTGGCCATAAGATAGTGCAGCCAGCCTTCAATCAGTTGGGTTGATTAGAACGGGATTTCGTCATCAAGATCCCCGTTGCCGCCAGATGCATCCCAGCCGCCGGAGTTATTGCCGCCGCTGCGCTGCGCTGGCGGCTGGCGTGGTGCGGATGATGGAGCGCCATAAGCACTACCGCTGCCCCCACTGTTGTAGCCACCGTAGCTGCTGCCGCTTCCACCACCAAAGCCACTGCCGCCTTCGCTTTCACCTTCGCCACTATTGCGGCTATCCAGTAGCACCAGCTCACCACGGAAGCGGTCAATAATCACTTCCGTTGTATAGCGTTCCTGACCACCCTGATCTGTCCATTTTCTGGTTTGCAGGGAGCCTTCCAGATAAACCTTGCGGCCTTTGCGTAGGAAACGTTCGGCCACATCTGCCAGCCGTTCATTAAAAATGACTACGCGATGCCATTCTGTGCGTTCACGCCGCTCACCAGATGCGCGGTCATTCCATGTGTCGCTGGTGGCCAGAGAGAAGGAAACAATCTTTGCACCGCTCTGGCTGGAGCGCACTTCGGGGTCTTTGCCCAGATTGCCGACCAGAATAACCTTGTTAACGCTGCCAGCCATGAATGCCGTTACCTTCTATTTGCGTAAAATCCATTTTCGTTCTGCCTATGTAGCGCACTGGCCGAACAGGTGAAAGCTTAAAGCCGCCAGATAGAAAATCGGGCTGCGCCATGTTGGCGTTCTGCTAGAAAAATAGGTGTGCTTGCCGTTTCTAACGCTTCTTCTTGGGTGGAAAAAGGTAAAGCTTCCTCACGCCCTGTTTCAATAACCGCAATGGCGTCTGGAGCAATCCAGCCTTTGCTTTGTAGGGCTTTGAGGGCGCGCTCAGGCAGCTTCTGGTGATAGGGGGGATCTAGAAACACCAATCTAGCCGAGGCCGTGCTGGCCGGTGGGGAGATGACATCCCGCGCAATCACGGTGCAGCTATCTTCCCATTTGCAGGCTTGAATATTGGCCCGTAACGCGGCTAGGGCAGGGCGGCTCGTTTCGAAGAAAGTTGCATGCTTTGCACCGCGAGAAAGCGCTTCCAGCCCTAATGCGCCTGTGCCAGCAAATGCGTCCAGCACATGCGCACCTGAGAGAAGTGTAGGCCCACCCCAAGGTGCATGTAGCAGCATATCAAACAAGGCCTGCCGTACACGGTCTGCCGTGGGGCGTGTGGTCTGCCCTGTGGGGGCTGTTAGTAGCCGCCCTTTACGGCTGCCAGCAATAATCCGAACCATTAATCTGCCTGTTTTGCAGGTGCGCGCTGGGTGGTTGGGGTCTTTTCTGTTGCTTTGGGGAGCTGATCACGCAGCACGCGGGGAGAAACTTCTTCCAGTTCACGGCGCAGCAAAGTGCCAAGCTGAAAAGGCCCATAACTGGTGCGTATCAGGCGGCTGACGTGCAGGTTCATGCCCGCCATTACCTTACGGATTTCACGGTTTTTCCCTTCCTTGAGGGAAACTGTCAGCCACGCATTGTCACCCTTGCGCGAATCCAGAACAGCATGGATAGGGCCGTAACGCACACCATCAAACACGCTGCCTTGTGCAAGGCTTGCCAAGCGTTCTTCATCGACCACGCCAAAGACGCGCACTCGGTAGCGGCGTAGCCAGCCGTTGGAGGGAAGTTCCAGCCTGCGGGCTAGCTCGCCATCATTGGTGAGTAGCAGCAGTCCTTCACTGTTCAGATCAAGGCGTCCAACGCTGATAACGCGTGGCATACCCTCTGGCAGGGAGGCAAAAACCGTAGGCCGACCTTCCGGGTCTTTGTGTGTTGTCACCAAGCCATCTGGCTTATGGTAACGCCACAAACGGGTGCGTTCCGGGGCTGAAACGGGTTCTCCATCAACCTGCACAATATCGCCATTTGTTACAAAGGTGGCAGGGTGTGTTACCGGCTGGCCATTCAGGCGGATGCGGTTTTCCTCTATCATGCGCTCCGCATCACGGCGGCTGGCAACGCCACTGCGGGCCAGCCATTTTGCTATGCGTTCCCCTCGGGTTTCCTGCGTCACGCTGAATCTCCTGCTGCCTGTATGAAGGCTTTGAAAAGTGCTTTGTCTGCGGGGTCTATGCCAAATTCCGGGTGCCATTGCACCCCAAGGCAGAAAGAATGTGTGGGATCTTCAATCCCCTCAATAATATCATCTTCTGCTACAGCGTTAATAATGCATCTTCCCGGTGTTTTGACAGCCTGATGGTGGGAGGAATTAACGCCAATACGTGCGGGGTTGTGCGTGCTACGTGCCAATAAGGTATCCGGCGTGACCGTTACACTGTGGCTTGCTTCATCCCGTGGGTTTGGCTGTTCATGCGGAAGGGCTGTGGGGCATTCTTCTGGAATGTGCTGGATCAGGCTGCCGCCAAGGGCCACGGCTATAAGTTGCATGCCACCGCATATACCTAAAACCGGCATATCACGCTGTAAGGCCTCAGCCAGATAAGCAGCCTCAGCCTGCGTGCGGCGAGGGCGCAGGCTTACGGTGGGGTGCACATGCGTTTCCCCATATAAAGAGGGATCGATATCAAATGCGCCACCCGTTATAATCAATCCATCCAGCAGGTGCATGTAATCGGCACAAAGCTGCGGAAACAAAGGCAACGCAACAGGCAGCCCGCCTGCGGTGGAAACGGCAGACATATAATTTTCCCGCATGGCATACCATTTGAAGCGGGAATAACAGCCTTCACCGCCATCTTCCAAATCAAGCGTAATACCAATAACGGGACGTTTTTCTATCATATGCCACTATCCTGAAAGAACGGAGGAGGAAGAGAGGCAATACCGTTCTTTCAGGGGTATGTAGCAAAGTACTGGCGCGGGAAACAAAAACTCGTGCGGCCAATCCGTTTCTGGCTTGCCTTGTTAGCGAGATAGAAAGGAAGGAATACTGATAGGAAGCGTTTTGGTGGCGGTGGGGGGCGGCGCTAAGGTTGCCGGTTCGTAATTGACACCGTCTGCAATGGCGAGACCAAATCCAATGGCCGCAGCAGCCAGAATGAAAGACAGGCTATGCATGTTTCTGACCCTCCTCAATCGGGTTTGGTATGCTTGAAAAACAACCCCAAAGGCACCCTCACGCTCTGTTACAGAACAGATTAAGGCTCCTTTAAGGCAGGATGACAAAAAAGCATGCACGATTGCAAGAAGAATCTGGATATTTTCTAGTAGATAAAAGCGAAAAAAACCTGAACGTTTCGGATGGTAGAGAGTAACATTTCGTGAGCATACGGCATGACTAAACAAAACGGCATGGAGCTGGCGTTGTGGCAGGCGCATCTTGCTGCTGCAAACGGAGAAGTGCCGGTGGGGGCCGTGCTGTTAGATAGCGCCGGAAAAGTGTTGGCGCAGGCAGGTAACCGCGTTGAAGAGCTGCATGATCCATCAGCTCATGCTGAAATGTTGGTCATGCGCGAAGCCGTGCAACAGCGGCAGGGGCAAAAGCTGGCAGACTGCACCTTATTTGTCTCGCTTGAACCATGCCCTATGTGCGCGGCGGCTATGGCGCATTTTCGGCTGGGGAGGGTGGTGTTTGGCGCGTATGACCCCAAAGGCGGTGGCGTAGAGCACGGTGCACGCTTGCCGCATCGCCCCGAAACCTTACATCGTATGGAAGTTATAGGCGGCGTAAGGGAGCAGGAATCGGCGGAAATGCTGAAAACTTTTTTCCAGACATTACGCTGCCGATAACATCTTGTGAAATTATCAAAGAGACAGCTTTTTTTTCTTGGTTAAGAAACCATGTTAGCGTTGTAGGCGTAAGGCACTGTAAACTCTGGGCAATCTGTGGTGGCTGCCAGAGAGGGGTGTTTGGACCGTCCGGGAATTGTCCTGTCGGGATAAAACAAGGAACAGTCGAAGTCGTGATGTCGGGAAAATCTGTGACAAAAGTTTGGGCGCGGAACAGACGCCGTAATTGGCTCTCAGCCCTTCTGGCAAGCTGTGTATTGGTAACGGCTGCCGCTCCCTGGTGCAGCACGCCAGCACGCGCAGAAGCTGATAGTGTTATTAAGCCGAACCCCCCTACTTCTCAGCGTATTCCGGATTTTGTCAGTCTGGTTAAGCAGGTTAAGCCAGCCGTGGTGTCTATTACATCCATGATCCGGGCAGATGCCGTGGAAGGGGATGGCGGCGGTATGGGCGGCATGCCTTTCCCGTTCCCGTTTCCTTTCCAGATGATGCCGCAGCCTTCTCATCAGACGATTGAGGCCAGAGGATCCGGCTTTGTGATTTCAGCCGATGGTTACGTGGTGACCAACAACCATGTGGTCAAAGGCGCCACCAAGGTTACGGTAACATTGGATGATGGCACAACGCTGCCTGCCAAGGTGGTAGGGCGTGATGGCAAAACCGATCTGGCGCTTCTGAAGGTGACAACGTCTGAAAAACTACCCTTTATTGAACTGGGGGAATCAGATGATGTGCAGCCCGGTGAATGGGTGATTGCCGTTGGTAATCCGTATGGGCTGGGGGGCACTGTTACGGCTGGTATTGTTTCTGCCCGTGGCCGAGATATTAACGAAGGCCCGTACGATAACTTCATTCAGGTTGATGCGCCCATTAATCGTGGGAATTCCGGCGGCCCGCTGTTTACACAGGACGGTAAGGTTGTTGGGGTGAATACCGCCATTCTCTCACCTTCTGGCGGGGGGTCTATTGGCATCGGGTTTGCGATTCCATCGGATACCGTGCGCAATGTGGTCGAGCAGCTTCGCAAAACGGGGCATGTGGTACGCGGCTATCTGGGCGTAAATGCACAGGTTATTTCTCCTGTTATGGCGCGCGCCCTTGGTTTGCCAGCTCCCTCCACACCGGGGGCACCGCCAGTGGGTGCGCTGGTTGCAAGCGTAAGCCCCGGTAGTCCGGCTGAAAAAGTTGGCCTGAAATCGGAAGATGTGATTACCGATTTTAATGGGCAGAAAGTCAGCAACCCACATGATCTGGCTGTGCGCGTGGCGTCTATGGCACCGGGTAAGCAGGCTACAATCGGTTATTTACGTGGCGGTAAAGCCCAGACAGCTACCGTTACAATCGGAGATCTGAAAACTGCTTCCAGTGATGGCAGCAGCGGCAGCAATACGGATGTTGCACGTGGCCAGCGGCTTGGTATTGCCTTGGCACCCCTTTCTCGCGATGTGCGCCAGCAGTTGGGGCTTTCGGCAGATGTGCGCGGCGTTGTTGTGAGTGACGTTGATCCTGGTTCCCCGGCAGATCAGGCGGGTATTCGGCCAGGAGATGTCATTCAGGCAATTGGCAGTCAGGCTGTGGATTCCCCGCGGGCGGCGGTGGCCAGCGTGAAGGCTGCACTGGCGTCTAAAAAGCCTGTGTTGTTGCGGGTTATGCGGGATAATCAGTCTCTGTTTATCGCGATCTCTCCAGATGGCAGTAATAATGCCCCGTCATCTGATGATGGCGGTGATGACGACGATAACTAAAAAATTGAGGTTATCCGAATCGTTGGAAAGGCTGGTTCAGAAATGGGCCAGCCTTTTTTTATGCGCTAAATGGATTTAAGGCCGTAAGCGATGTCTTGCAGATTGGGCAGGGAAAGAATGCGGATGCAGTGATTTTCTGTGCCCGAAATAATTTTATCACGGCGGAGGGCGCTGATGGTGCGGCTTACCGTTTCAATTGTCAGCCCCAGATAGTCTGCAATATCCACACGTGTCATGGGCACAGAAGCTGTGGTTTCTGCATCGGGATCATGCGGATAGGTGCGGTGATATTGTTTGATCCGGTCTAGAAGAAAGCTGGCAACTTTTTCTTTGGCGGTTTTGCGCCCCAACAGCAGCATCTGTTCCTGTGCATCAGCCAATTCATGCGTGACAGCCGAGAGGAGATGACGGGCAAATCCTGGGTATTCGGCCAATAAATTTTCTATCTGCGCATGTGTGCAGCGGCACAATAATACAGTGCTTACGGTTTCTGCTCCAAAAGAATAGGTGCGTGAGTTACTAAGGCCAACAAACTGGCCTGCATCTGCAAATCCGGTAATCTGGCGGCGTCCATCTGGTAGAGATTTAAACAGTTTAACTGTGCCGCTAATAACATTGAAAAAAGCAGATGCCGGTGTGCCTTCTTCAATAACTGCCGTGCCCGGAGGCAAGGAAATCTGACGTGTGGCGTGTGCCAAAACCGCCACATCCTGATCTTCTATGCTGCTGCACAGGTTATACTCGCGCACCTTGCACATCAAACATCGAGTGGAATCGGTATCTGTGCGTCCGGTGCGTTTGCCAACGGGATGAAGTGCCTGAGCGGAAGGAGAAGGTGGCATGGAAGCAGAATCCGGAAAACCCGGTACCTTCAGCATTATGGCGAACGTGCTGGACCGGAAAGAAAAGGAATATGTGGCGTAACTATTATGTCCTTGTTGATATAAATCAATAATGCGCAGTTGTCTGGGGTGGATTGGTTACAATTTGCCCTAGCTATAGGCCTTAAAATGCGCTGTGGTTAAAATGACACAGTATTGTCGCATATGGGGCGGAGATGTCTGGGATTTGATCTAAATCAAGGCTGGAAGAACGCGCGCATGATTTTTCCCGCTTCAGATATTGTTCTCTAGCGCAGTGGAAAGACACACAGGCATGGTCAAGTTCCGTTCCCTTTTTACGGCAGTGGTGGCTGGCGTTGCCGCTCTGGCCGGTACCGCCAAAGCTCAGACAACAGCTCCTAACGCTGCATATGTGAATGCACCGGTCATGCAGCGCATTCCCGATGCACCAAAGCCGGGTGCGGGGCATTGTGGCTTGTTTGAAACCTGCGCCAGCACAAAAATCGGTCTTGGCCGTGGGGACTTCATGATCCGTTTGTCCGGTGTGGGCGTTCTGCCGCAGGATCGTGATAGCAAGGCTTGGCTGACAGCTCCTGGCCTTGGTCTGAACCATCTGCCATTGAACAACACGCATCTTTCCACCACCAATCAGGCCATGCCGGAACTGACGGTGGAATACTTCATCACAGACAACCTGTCTGTTGATCTGATCGCCACCAGCACCCGTCATGAAGTGGCTGCACTGGGTAGCGATGTGCCTTCTCTGGGTGGCCCCCGCAAGCTGGATGTTGGTAGCGCATGGGTTCTGCCCCCAACGGTAACATTCGCTTGGCATTTCCGTCCGCATAAGCGCTTCAACCCATATGTGGGTGTGGGTGCAACGGCTATGTGGTTCCACAACATGAACGGTAACCGTGGTTCTGCTCTGGGTCTGACCAAGCTGAACGCTGGCTTCACCGGTGGCCCGTCTGTTAACGTTGGTTTCGATTACCAGATCGTGGGCAACTGGTTCTTCAACGCAGATGTTAAACAGATGTTTGTGCGTATGCATGCTTGGGTTGAAAACCCGGCAGAAAGCCTGAAGGTGAAAGCACACGAATCTCTGGATCCGACAGTGGTTTCCGCTGGTATCGCTTACCGGTTCTAAGGCACATTATGGGCGCGGTATCCGTATCTGATCTGATTTCCCGCTACGGTGGGAATCTGCCGCGCTATACAAGTTACCCGACCGCAGCCAGCTTTACGGAAGCGGTCGGCCCCCAACAGGTTGCAGGTTGGTTGAAAGCACTGCCTGAGAATGAACCTGTCTCCCTCTATTTTCATGTTCCTTTTTGCGATGAACTCTGCCGGTTTTGTGGGTGCAACACATCCGTTATGCGGCATGAGGATGGGCGCTTAGCTTACGGTGATCTTCTGCGTGAGGAAATGCGCCGTATTGTGGCCCTTGTAGGGGAACAACGCACAGTAAAGCATGTGCAGTTTGGTGGCGGCACGCCTACCACTTTGCCTCCGCATGCTTTGCGGCAGATTATACGCTCTATCCGAACATTTTTTCAGTTTGATCCACAAGCCGAATTGGCGGTGGAGCTTGATCCTCGGCATGTGCCGCAGGATTATCCTGCGTTGCTAGGTGATTTGGGTTTTACCCGTATTAGCCTCGGCGTGCAGGATCTGGAACCTCGGGTGCAGGAAGCGTGTGGTCGTCATCAGTCTTTTGAGCAGACGCAAGCAAGTATTCAGGCAGCGCGTGCCGCTGGTGTGTCTGGCGTGAATATTGATCTGATTTACGGCTTACCTTACCAGACAGTAGAAAGCGTGGGCACAACGGCGCTTAAAATTGCCTCCTTACGGCCAGATCGGCTGGCGGTATTTGGGTATGCGCATGTGCCGTGGAAGCAAAAGCGGCAGCGCCTGATCCCGGAAGCCTCCTTGCCGAAGTCTGATGAAAGACTGGCGCAGCGGGCGGAAATAGATCGGGTTTTGCAGGCACAGGGCTACCAACCCATAGGGTTAGATCATTACGCTCTACCAGAAGATGGTTTGGCTAAAGCAGCCAAAGCTGGGGCGCTACATCGTAACTTTCAGGGTTATACAACAGATTCCTGCCCTGTTTTGTTAGGGATGGGGGCTTCGGCCATTTCCATGTTGCCTGCCGGGTTTGCCCAGAACATTACAAGTGTGGCCGCTTATGCGCGGGCAATGGCTGAAAATTCCGATTCTCTCCCGGTAGCGCGTGGCGTTGCTTTTACGGAAGATGACAAACTGCGCGGGGCCATTATTGAACGCATTATGTGCGATATGGCTGTTGACCTTGCCGCTGTAGGGCAGGGGTATGATTTTTCTGAAGAGCTTGCACAGCTTCGTCCATTTGAACAGGATGAGTTGGTGAAGATTGATGGTCAGAACATCAGCGTTACCGCGTTTGGCCGGCCTTTTGTAAGGCATGTGGCGGCTGTGTTTGATACGCGGCGGCGTGCTTTGCAGCAGCAGGCACAGGCAACAGGGCAAGGTGCTGCACCACAGTTTTCTGCTGCCCTTTAAGTAGAACCAAGCCTTGATTGTGCCAGTATTTTGGCGCAAGGAAGGAAAGCTTCCCATGAAAGGGAGCTATGCAAGACAGCCATAGCGCTGCCTTTATCCAGCCGATATTCTGTGACAGCTGAAGGATCGGACGCCATGAGTCCTGATGCCACTGCTCCCGATCAGAGCGGGACATTCTCTCTGCCAAATTTGCTGGCGCAAACGCCAGTGGCCTCTCACCCTTTTCCACATTGGATGTTGGCAAATGTGCTGGAGCCAGATGCCTGCAAGGCATTATTGGCATGGGATCCAGGCGAGTCGGCTATTGCAGGGGATGTGGGCGGTCGGCGTGAAACACGGAACAAGTCTCGCGTGTTTGTTGATCCCGCGGTTCGTCAGCAAGATGAGCGCTTAAACCGTATGGCGCATTTGCTGGATAGTGATGCCATGCGGCATGCGTTTGAACGTGTCTGTAATGTAAAATTGGATACAGCAGCGCTGCGTCTGGAATTGTGTCTGGATTCGGATGGCTTCTGGTTAGAGCCACATACGGATATTGGGGCTAAAAAACTTACCCTGCTTATCTCTCTTTCCACTGGGGAAGGGGCCGATGAACTGGGGACAGATTTGATGACTCCAGACGGCAAATCAGTTGCGCGTGCTTCTGGGGCATTTAATTCGGCCGTGCTTTTTATTCCGTCTGACAAAACATGGCACGGTTTTGTAAAGCGGCCCATTAAAGGTACGCGTCGCACATTGATTGTTAATTTTGTTGATCAGAACTGGCGGGCAGTGCACGAACTGGCGTTTGGGCCGCGCTCTGTTCAGCACTAATTTTTCTGACATGGCTGTTTCTGGCAGAACGGGCCTGCGTGCCCGTTTTTGCAATTCTGCGCCAAATCGGGTTTAGGGAAGCAGCATATCTTTAAACGGGGATGAAACGGGAATGAGCGAGCCTGTGCGGGAATCGATGGAATTTGATGTCGTTATTGTTGGGGGCGGCCCGGCTGGGTTGGCTGCTGCAATTCGCCTACGCCAGCTTTCTCCAGATCTGAGCGTCTGCCTGATTGAAAAAGGTAGCGAGATCGGGGCGCATATTGTTTCCGGGGCCGTTATTGAACCCCGCGCACTGGCAGAACTCATTCCTGATTGGAAGGAACGTGGTGCGCCGCTGAACACGCCGGTAACATCGGAAGATATGTTGTATCTGACCGAAACGGGCAGCCTGCGCGTGCCTCTGCTGGATAAAGTCATGCCGCACATGGCCAACCACGGCAATTATATTGTCAGCCTTGGGGAAGTCTGCCGCTGGTTAGCCACGCAGGCAGAAGAACTGGGCGTGGAAATCTATCCAGGTTTTGCCGGTGCCGATGTAATTATCGAGCGTAACCGCGTGGTTGGCGTTGTAACGGGAGACATGGGTGTAACCAAAGAAGGCACGCCCGGTCCCAATTACCAGCCCGGTATGGAACTGCGTGCCCGTTACACCTTGTTTGCAGAAGGGTGCCGAGGCTCTCTGACCAAGCAGGTGATGGAGCATTACGATCTGCGCAAGGATGTGGACCCACAAACATACGGCCTTGGCATTAAGGAAGTGTGGGAAATTCCGGCGGAAAAACATCGCCCCGGTTTGGTGCAGCATAGCTTTGGCTGGCCGTTGGATGACAGCACTTATGGTGGTGCATGGTTGTACCACTTTGGCGAAAATCTGGTGTCCTATGGTTTTGTGGTTGGGCTGGATTACGCCAATACGTGGCTTTCTCCTTTTGAGGAAATGCAACGGATCAAGTTGCATCCGGCTTTCCGCCAGCATCTGGAAGGTGGTCGTCGCATCTCTTACGGTGCACGTGCTCTTTCTGAAGGTGGGTTGCAGGCTATCCCGCGCCTAACTTTCCCCGGTGGCGCTCTGATTGGGGATTCTGCTGGCTTCCTGAATGTGCCTAAAATTAAGGGCACCCATACAGCGATGAAGTCCGGCATGCTGGCGGCAGAAGCCGTTGTAGAAGCCATAAAAACCGACCGTGTTGAACCCGGCGTATTTACAGAAAAAGTGCGGCGTTCATGGTTGTGGCCAGAACTACGTTCTGCCCGCAATATTCGTCCGGCTTTTGCGCATTTTGGTGCCAAGGGTGGTGCCGTGTACGCGGCTATTGATGCCATGTTGCTGCGTGGCCGTGCCCCGTGGACACTGCATTTTAAGCATGAAGATAGCGATACCCTTAAGCCTGCTTCTTTGTCTGAAAAGCCGTTCTATCCGAAGCCCGATGGCAAGCTAACGTTTGATCGTCTTTCTTCGGTCTTCTTGTCTGCTACGAATCATGAGGAAGATCAGCCGGTGCATCTGCGCCTGCGCAACCCCAGCCTGTGGAAGCCGGTGAACTGGGATGTTTTCCGTGCGCCGGAAAGCCGTTATTGTCCCGCTGGAGTGTATGAAGTGGCAGACGAAGCCACAAATCCACATTTGCAGATCAATGCCCAGAACTGCGTGCACTGCAAAACGTGTGACATCAAGGATCCCGCCCAGAATATAGATTGGACCACGCCAGAAGGTGGTGGTGGTCCTAATTATCCGGCCGGTATGTGAATTTGGAGTAAAGTACGGTAAGGCTGCGTCCGAACCATCCTGCGTCTGCAAGCGAAAGAAGTCATGAAGATACTTGTACCTGTAAAGCGGGTTGTTGATTACAACATCAAACCGCGTGTGAAGGCAGATGGCAGTGGTGTTGATACCACTGGCGTCAAGATGTCCATGAACCCGTTTGATGAAATCGCGGTGGAAGAAGCCGTGCGCCTGCGTGAAAAAGGCGCTGCTTCTGAAGTTGTTGTGGTTTCTGTTGGTGTTCAGAAGGCGCAGGATACGCTGCGCACTGCCATGGCGATGGGTGCAGACCGCGCCATTCTCGTTCTGTCAGAAGAAAGCCCTGAACCTCTGGCCGTAGCCAAAGTGCTGCGTAAGCTGGTTGAAAAGGAAGAGCCCGGTCTGGTTATTCTGGGCAAGCAGGCCATTGATGATGACATGAACGCCACAGGCCAGATGCTTGCTGGCCTGCTTGGCTGGGGGCAGGGCACATTTGCCAGCAAGGTAGAAATTGCTGATGGCCATGCACGTGTTAGCCGTGAAATTGATGGTGGCACGGAGGAAGTTTCCCTCACGCTTCCCGCTATCATCACGGCCGACCTGCGCCTGAACGAGCCACGCTATGCGTCTTTGCCGAACATCATGAAGGCCAAGAAAAAGCCGCTGGAAACCATTGAAGCCGCTGAGCTGGGCGTGGATATGACACCCCGCCTAAGTGTTGTTTCCGTGGCTGAGCCGCCGGAACGCAAGGCTGGCATCAAGGTTGGTTCCGTTGCGGAACTGGTGGAAAAACTGCGCAACGAAGCAAAGGTGATCTGATCATGACCGCTCTTGTTCTTCTGGATCATGAAGAAGGCCAGATCAGAAAGGCCGCCCTGTCTGCTGTAACGGCAGCTACCCAGTTGGGTGAAGTGCATGTGCTGGTGGCGGGTGATGCCACCATCGCGCAGGCTGCGGCTGCTGTGCCGGGCGTTGCCAAGGTGCTGCACGCAGCAGATGCACGCTATGCACATGAGCTGGCTGAACCTCTGGCTGCTCTTATTGTTTCTCTGGCAGGCCGGTACGATCATATCGTTGCGGCTGCGGGCGCCACGGGCAAAAACGTGCTGCCACGTGCGGCTGCTCTGCTGGATGTGCAGCCTATTCCAGACGTTGTTCGCATTGTGGATGCAGAAACATTTGTGCGTCCCATTTATGCAGGCAATGCTCTGGCCACAGTCAAATCCTCAGATGCTAAAAAAGTGCTGACAGTGCGCAATGCTTCCTTTGATGCAGCAGCATCTACGGGCGGCAATGCTCCGGTAGAAGCTGTGGAAGCAGTGGATGCGCCAGCAGTTTCTAAGTTTGAGGCTGTGCAGCTGTCTGATTCTGAACGTCCAGATCTGGAAACAGCCCGTGTGGTGGTATCCGGTGGGCGCGGAATGCAGAGCGAAGAAAAATTCCATACGCTAGACCCACTGGCAGATGCTCTGGGTGCAGCTATTGGGGCATCTCGCGCTGCTGTGGATTCTGGTTTTGTGCCGAACGAATATCAGGTGGGGCAGACAGGCAAGATTGTTGCGCCTGAACTCTACATGGCCTTCGGTATTTCCGGCGCTATCCAGCATCTTGCTGGCATGAAAGATAGCCGCGTGATTGTGGCGATCAATAAAGACCCAGAAGCTCCCATTTTCCAGGTTGCTGATTATGGAATGGAAGCTGACTTGTTTGAAGTTGTGCCGCAGTTGGTTGAAGAGCTGAAGAAATAAATCTTTGCTCCCAAGCTATTTGCTTAAGCAGCCCCGCATACAATCATGTGTGCGGGGTTTGTTTTTTAGTGGGTATTTTATGTGCCATAAGTGGCCAGAAACATGTTTACAGAGGCATGAATAATTTTCTCTTCGTCTTCAGTCATGTTGTCATAGGGCATGTTGAAGCGCTTTCTATGCGCAATTCGTGTCTGGCAAAGTGAGAAAAACTGCTCTGCAGCAAAAACAGGATCATCAGTTTTTAATGTGCCGCGCTGGGTTTGTTCGCGAATCCAGTTGGACAGAGTTTCAATGGCAATGCGTGGGCCATGAGACCAAAAGATGGTTGCAAGTTGCGGGAAGTGCGGGGCCTCAGAAACAATCATCCTATAAAGCATCAAGTTTTCAGGCTGCGTAATCAGTTGCACCATGGCACGGGCTACGGCTGTAAGTGTTTCTTTGGGGGATGCCTCTTTTTGTACGGGGGCCAAGGCAGGGGGGAGTTTTTCCCGGCAGCATTTTTCTACAAAAGCCCCAAAGAGATCAGCTTTATTGGTGAAATAATTATATAATGTGCCCTTAGAAACACCTGCCTCCCGTGCAATGGCAGACATGCTGGCGCCTTCGTAACCGTGTTCAGCAAACACGTTGTAAGCTCCTTTTAAAATCTGCTCTCGCTTTGCTTCTGATTCCCCCGTGCAAGCAGAAGTGAGGGAGGAAACGGAGGAAGATTCGGACATCAGGATTTCAGACTTTAAAGATCAGGCGATTGACGCACAGAGGAAAGAAGGTAGGTTACCATGCTGACCGAACTGGTCGGTCAGTGCAAGGGCTGGTATTTTCTATCAGGCATATCATTTTCGGTGAGGGTGAACGGGTGGCAAAACGGAATGCACAGCGCACAGGCGCGTTGGCGCTGGTTTTCATGCTGGCGGGGTGCATGGTGGGGCCAGATTATAAAAAGCCGGATACATGGTCTCCCTCCCAGTGGCAGCGCGCAGCAAATAAAGATACATCACAGATGCTGAGTGTTCCTACAACGCAAGCGCCAGATCCGCAGTGGTGGGCCATTTTTAATGATCCCGAACTCACATCGCTTGAAAAACGTCTGGCAGATCAGAACCTTGATGTACAGCAAGCCACTGAACAATTTGCAGTTAGTCGTGGTCAGTTACTGCTAGCCGGAGCAGAGCGGTTTCCAGATCTTGCAGCTTCTGGATCATACCGCAGGGCGCAGTATAGCAGCAAACAGTTGCAGCGTATTGTAGAGCGTATTGGTGAAAACGCGGCTGGAACAGGTATGGGGGAAATGCTTTCTGCGCAGTCCTCTTCCATCTCCATTCCTTTGCTGAATCAGTGGCAGGATGGGGTGCAGGCCAGTTGGGAAGTAGATCTTTGGGGCCGTGTGCGCAGGCAGTACGAAGCTGCTAAAGCGTATATGAACGCGACTATGGAAGAGCGCCGAGGTATTCTGATTGCACGGCAGGCGGAGCTGGCGTCAGATTACATGACTCTGCGTAACTTGCAGGAACAGTTGCGCATCACGAAAGAGAATCGTGATGCAGCATCAGCAATCCTGCAATTGAGCTCATCACGTTATAAAAGCGGCTTGGTCAGCGAGCTGGATGTGGATAGCGCGCGTTCAGAGGTGGAGCGGACAAGTGCGCTTATCCCTCAGTTTGAGCAGCGCATTGCTATGCAGATCAATGCGATCAATCTGCTGATGGGCGCGCCTCCAGGCGGATTGAATACGGAATTGGAGCAAACTGTAGGTATTCCGCCAGTGCCGCCGCAAGTGCCTGTTGGTTTGCCATCAGAACTGGCAGAACGTCGCCCTGATATCCGAGAAGCGGGTGAGGAGCTTCATGCCGCTACCGCAGAGGTGGGGCAGGCTGAAGCGGATTTCTATCCAAAAGTCACTATTGATGCGGGTTTTGGTTTCCAGTCCTTCTCTTTCCGCGATATGGGCTTCTGGAGTTCCCGTATGTGGAATGTTGGGCCAGCTATCACGTTGCCTATTTTTCAGGGTGGGCGTCTAACAGGCCAACTGCACATGAAGAAGGCCTCACAAAAAGCTGCCGCCCTGAGGTATCGTAAAACGGTTCTGAACGCATGGAAGGAAGTGGATAACGCCCTTACGGCCTATCAGGCAGAGCAAAAGCGTAATCAGAACATTCGTAACCAGGTTGCGGCAGATGCGCGCTCTCTCGAACTAGCGCAGAGCCAATATAAACATGGGCTCCAAAGTTATCTGCAGGTTTTGGATACGCAGCGCCGGCTTTTGCAGTCTCAGACGCAGTTGGCGGATAGCACCGCAACTATATCGGGTAATTTGGTGCAGCTTTATAATGCCCTTGGGGGAGGTTGGGAGACTGCGTTCCCAGAGAAAACCAAGGCTGTTGCTAAAAACTGAGTGTAAAAATTGGGCGGCCGTATGGCCGCCTTATTTTACGAAAAAATGCACTTCTTTGAAGAATATGAATTTTTTCTGATTTTAGGGATTGACGTTATATTATGGTGGGGTGTAGAAGCTGCTTCACCGAGACGGAGTAGTCTTGGCGGGTTTAGGAAGATCTGCTAGGTTA
>VNJQ01004240.1:0-10832 GCA_008042515.1 Drosophila truncata
TTTAAGTCAGTGGTAGTAGAGTAAGTTGTTTGAAAAAACTGGGCAAAAAGATCGGCAATTGCCTGATCATCATTTACGCTTGCATTTTCAAAAGACAGCGAGGAAGGATGCGTTAATGGCTTACGTTTAGTATTAACAAAATTATAAAACTGTTAAGGATCCTGTGAAAATTGGACGCTACAACGAGTCAAATAGTTTTTGTAACACTGCGCGTTCGGCACGGTGAAGTTTATTTTATTTTATTTTATTTTATTTAGAGAGGTCAGTGCGAGAACCTTTTTTTTAAATTAAGCGTACAGCCTTGACTTTACATTTTTTAGACGACTCAATTCTTTTGTAAACCAAGGGGCTGATTCGAAATTGAGGGATAGTACAACGGAACACATTCAGAAAAAAACAAATTCATGACATTGTAAAAAATATCCACGGCAACAGCAACGTCAGTGCACATGTATAAATCGGACCTGTCCAAATGGTAAATAAAATTATTCAGCCGGTCAAAGTCCGACTTGACCGGACCAGTCCAAATGGTAAATAAAATTATTCAGCCGGTCAAAGTCCGACTTGCGAAAGCAGTAGACTCTTTTGGCTGGACGATCGGATATATTCTGTATATCAGCACCAATGTCGAGTGTCACATCGAAAGTCAGATGATAGGAATCTTCAGGTTGCGACAGCGGCGCAACCCTCGCTAAACTAACTCTTGCCGGATCAGAGACAAAACAAAGATCAAACAAGCGCCCTAAGGAATTTCGTACATGGTTGACTTGAGACAGTGAAATGTGGAACAAGCCAGCAATAAAATCATGTTGTGTTGAAAATTGAAGTGTGTTAGAGGAGTTATTTAGGGACCAAATAGCCCCAGGGATATTAAAATCACCCAGGACTACTAAATGGTTCCTGTCAGAAAGTCTGTTGGCGGAAAGGTGGTTCCAAAAAATAGGAAGTTCCGACAATGGAGGAATCTAAGAACATGTAAAAAAAAATAGAGCTTCCATTGAATAATAGCTTTACACAAAGGAATTCAACATCGCTGTATTCCTCGAAAGTTAATAATTCTGACGTGAGAGTGGAGTTAACCGCTATGAGGACCCCACCCCCACGCCTGACAGGCCGATCTAGCCGATACATCGTGAACGCAGCTGGAAAAACTTTGGAGCTTAGAATCTCCGGCTTTAACCAGGTTTCTGTGAATACAATAACATGGGAGGCGAATGCAAAACTATCAGAATACAATTTCGGCAGCTTACTATGTAAGCATCTTGCATTCTGATAGGAGATTGACAGAGAGGTGATTAGTTTTTTTGGACAGGGTGGGAGGACGTAAATGGTGCAGTGGTCAAATCAGGCCTGGGAAGACCTATTCCAACAGGCCGTTTCTTTTTCTTAGCTCCATATTCTTTGACAACCACATACTCCGGCCAGAATTTTGTAGAGCATATCGTGCCAAACAATTCGTTTGGGGCATTTATTTTGAAAGATGAAATGTCCCTAGCGTAGGAAAATTTAAATTTTTCCACCTTTGTTTTTAAATGTTCGGCTCTGACTTTGCCTTGTATAAAAGCAATGACATCTTCCGATGTTTGACCAGGGGAGGGCCGCGAAACAAATATCTGTTTCGTAGGTGGGATTGCAATAAGGACATTTGGCAAGACAGACTGAGTATCTGTCGTGCCATAATCAGCCGGTAGTCCGGCCCTTATACCCTGGGGGATTAAATAGACGGGGCTATGGGGGGTCAAAATTTATGAAAATTTCATCCCTAGGGGATGAAGCGGATATTACCGGGGGAACGGTTAGTCCCACGGCACATTTGGATACCGAATCTTTTCTAAAACTCGATCTCAGAATTCTGGGAGTTAATTCTGAGGTCGAGGGCTGTACCAGGGAAGGGTGCTGCTGAGAGCCCGTCGCAGGTTGCACAGACACGTCAACCTGCTGCACACCAGTTGCGGTTTTTTTGCGCCTTGGAGACTCATTTAATAGCGAAAGCTATTAAATTGATTATTAGGCGCTAAGAACATGTTATGAGTTTTATGAAAACTCGATAACACCTCCTTAAAACCGCCCTTGGTCTGCCGCATGAAAGACAACATTTCCCTTTCAACGTCACCACAGGCTTCGCAACAGTAACGTAAGCCGATATTTTTCCTCACATCATCAACCGTCCGGCCGGCAACCCCAATGCACTTTGGATGCAAAATGTTGTCGCACAACCAGCAGCCGATGGTGAGATCACTAGATGAAATTACCTTTTTGCAGGTTTTATTGTACCAATGCAGACGATAACGGAAGACATTGTAAAGACTTACCACTGTACTTTTTACGTTAATAAGAGGGAGCAACAGATAAGATGAAAGTACAGCTGCACTGAGAGAGTTAGAGAGTGGGAGAGCGTGAGAGCAGGAGAGAGTGGGAGTAAGCAAGCTTAGGAACGTTTAGCTGTCGCGACGGCGCAACAACGGCTAAACGGGAGGGGCACAAAAGGGAATGCAAAAATGCAAGAAAAACAATCACTGCAGCACAAATAAATTGTGAAAATAATAAAGATTAAATGCACAAATAAATATAGCTGCATGCCACGCGAAGTGAACGGGAACTATAAAGATCACAATAAAGAAGATTTAAATTAAACCCCGATGGTTTTAAGGTTTTAAAACGAGAGCGCAAGAAAAAAACACGACCGTTCACTTGAAAGTAGAAAGACGATATGATAAAAATGATACGATTTAATGAAATTTAATAGAGAGACAGACAGACAGACAGACAGACGGACATGGCTAGATCGAGTAGGCTGTTGATGCTGATCAAGAATATATATACTTTATAGGGTCGGAGATGTTTCCTTCACTGCGTTGCAAACATCTGACTGAAATTATATGGTAATACCCTGCAAGGGTATAACAAGAACATTTCCACATAAATACATAGCTACAAACGTAATTCTAAGAGTCGTAATTCCATACGCATATTTATCGACTCCCCGTGGCTCTATCCTGAGCTGAGCTATATTCCAGCACAGGCTTATAAACATACATAGTTACAAGCATAATCGTCGGAAAGACGTCGGAAAGAGGCTCCGGTATTTGGCAATTATTCCGCCTCTCGGTGTCCCCGCTATTCTGCGGAGACTCCGAAAACAGTACCCCGACAAATACAACAGCGGTCAATGAAAGTCCGGACACATAAAATAATTGTTAAATTATTTTTTATAAAATTCCACCTTAATAATTCACACTAGTGTGACCGTATATGTTTTCCTGCTGAACTGAATTATTGAGCTATTTCCAACTCTTTCGCATACATCCAGTAAAATTTACATATTAAAACTCAGAAAAATATATTTAGAAAATTTATTTCCGTTCTATATATTATATGTATAAACAATCCAGATTTTCGGAAACATAACAAAATATATATACAAATATATCTAGTATGGCTCCTTCCTTTTAAAATAAATTTATTTTGACTTCTGACCGTCTGAGTCACATCGAATCGAAATTCTGCAATCCAGCAGAGCCCATCCCATCTGAGTATACGTGCAAAATTCATCTCGATCCTCCGTGCGATACGGAAGTTTTCTCGGGCGATTACCTTCGCTGGTCGACTTTCCGAGACCTTTTTACAGCGGTCTACATAGACAATCCTGCGCTGACCCCTGTAGAAAAGTTGTTCTATCTAAATGCCAAGACAAGTGGTGAAGCTCATTCCATAGTTTCCAATTCACCACTCACCAACGATGGTTTCCGCTCTGCCTGGAAAAGTCTAACTAAGCGTTTCGAAAACGATCGCTGGTGAACAGCCAACTAAAAAAAAATAAAACCGAAATTCCAACGTGGAAAGATCTAGATTCCTTTCTACTGGAGCTATTCAACCTCCTACGTTCAGCCTCCGTCCATCTCAACCGACACCCTCCAACGTGTCGCCCCGAGTACTAAAATCCTTTAGTACCAATATTGTTCCAATATCCAAAATATGATATTATATCAAAAGGAAGCAGTTGTGCTTAAATTGCTTTGCAAGAGGTCATCAACTCCACGATTACACAAGCGCCCACAACTATTTTACGTGCTACGGTCTGCATCACACTTTGCTGCATCCAAGCAATTCCGTTAGTGTTCCTATTCCTTTCAAAGCTTCTAGCCAGTATCGCCAATACAAACGATTTCCTCGTTCTCCATGCGAGTTACGACTCATCCCGAGTCCTGTAATTACTGGGTTCCGTGCGAGGACATCAAAAGCAGACGATCCCGAGGTATTTTATCCTACCAATGCCGCGTCTGCCAAGGGAACCATCCGCTTCGGAAATGCCACCGTTTTTTTTTGGCTTAGCGCTGAGAAACGGCTCCAGGTAGTCATCGAAAAGATATACTGCATTAATTGCCTTGCCCACCACCACTCCCAAGGATCTTGTCGCAGTGACGACCGATGCCAGTCGTGTGGACAGGATCACCATACACTTATACATGTCAACAAAAATCGATCTCTCACTTCTTAGCAAACGGTCGTGTTTTTGTTTTGCTCTCCGAATTTTTGTGTTTATTTGATTTTAAATACCGGAGTTTTCTCTAAATTCAATATCTATCATCAATAATTATATATACCGGATGGCTACCGTGAATGCACTTTTTTGTACAATTTATTGTTTTAATAAACATTTTTAGTTTGTGCTAAGACGGTTTTCTTATCTTTTTTTTTTCTTTCCATCCCGTTTCGCAAAGTAAATGACCTGTTCTCCACGCTAAACGCTCAATTTAATAGTATAAAACTATTAAACGAGTCGCCGAAACGCAAAAAATCTGATGCTGATCGGCTGCAACTGTGTGAGCCACAGAAACCTAGTACCTGCAACACTACCGCGCCACAGCCCCTGGTCCCAGCACCAAATCCAATGGTCCTAAGATCAGGAACGAAAAAAGATTCGGTATTCGAATCAGACGCTACGGTAACAGCAGCCGCTCAGCCAGCTATTTCCGTTGTATCCGCTGCGGAGCTCAGCAGTTCCACCATCGAAAACAATATTTGTTTCGAGGCTGATCTGCCCCTGATCTCGCATAGAAAGATGTACTAGCCCATGATACAACTATACAAGGTAGTCCACTCGGCAAAATCATAGTCCCTTAATATAAGTGCGAGTGAAATAGCTTTGACAGTTAGTGTGAGTGAGAGTGTTTCGATTAACCCATGAACGGTGCATGGGGCTAAGAGTTTCCTTAGTTATAAAAAAAGTTGTAATGTTTATAATTTTATTTTAATTAATTTAGAATTTGACATAATTCTTTGTTTTTGTTGTTCAAGCTTTTAATTCTAAAGAATATACGTATCTTAAAATACATTTTTTTATATTTACACTAATATCGACCTGCTCAGCGGCGTTTAACAATGTCTGTTTTAAATTTGTTGTTATTTTGAATGTGTCTTTAACATTATGTAAAAATATGTTTTCAAGTTGTTTTATTTTGTTTTTAAGTGCCGATGAAGGTTTCATCAGTCCTCCATGCGAAACATCATCTACGTATGTAAATGTCGACTCTTTTGCTAACTCGGTAGACAAATTTAATTTTTTAATTACGTAGCCAGCCAGGTATTCAAGCGCATCCTCCGTCAACTCGTTTATCTCTTCTGCTAAGCTGTCATCAAAATCAATTTAATGATTGCAATCTTCAGGCTCGTTCTCTTTGTTTTCAATATTTTGAACGGCTTGAGAAAAGTCAAGATTAAACCCCTCCTCAGAATCGTCTTGCTTGCCATTCAACAATTCTGTATTCTTAGATAAATAAGATTTTAAGGATATTAATAACTGACATTTTTTTGCTTGGCCACTTAAGGGTTAAAGTTTCTGAAAAAAAAACTCTCCCCACACAACCTTTCAGTTCGACTAGCAGGCACGCACTGAAATTAGGGGACCAAAATGGAATGGACTACCTTGTATAGTTGTATCATGTACTAGCCTATATACAATGCAAAACTCAAGCCGAGAATATAAAAGTGGAGACATTTTCGTATTTGACACTATTTGCTCGGGTGGCTTCTGGCCCGAGCACGTTGTACCAAGGCCGTCACAGGCTGCAGTACTCAGATAGTTTTTCATTCGCATCCCAGGTAATTGGATTTACCGAAAGCTGGTGGAAACCGGAGATCATCTGCTTCGAAATTGTTTCGAGTGGTGGCGGAGATTTAATTGCTGTTGACTCTTTCCTTTTCTCTGAACAGGTTGAATCTGATTATTTTTTGGTTACTGTGCCATGAACTCATTTTTCTCTTTATGTGTTCCGGTAACCTATCTGTTGGTCTCTAAAAAACCTCCTTGGTTAAACAAAGAGCTGAAAATGTAAAATTTAGGCTTTATAATAAATATAAACTCACCGGTTCAAAATCTTCATTTTCTCCTTATCTCAGTGCTCGGTCTAACTTCACCGTGCTTAACGCTCAGTGTTATAAAAATTATTTGACTCGTTGTCAGGTCCAGTTCACGCAGGACCCAAAACAGTTTTATAACTTTATATAGCAGGTCCCGATGGAATACCGGGCTCTGTGCATAGATATTGTTCCGAGGCGCTGTAAAACCCCCCTTTTTAAACTGTTTACCATATTTACAATCATCAGAATTTCTTCTTATTTGGAGGGACTCATTTGTTATTCCTCTCCACAAAAAAAGTAGCAAATCGGATACCAGTAACTGTAAACTTTTCGAGAATGTAATGTTATTGTAATTACTCCCATATTGCAACACCTATGCAGATCCGTCATCTCTCGAAGTCAGCATTGTTTTATGAGGCGAAAATCAACCCTGACTAATCTTTTGGAACTCACCTCATTTGTTATTAGGAGCTTTCCACTTAATTTTCAAACTTCAGAAAAGCTTTTGAGTCCGTTCATCATTCTCTTCTGGTTAGGAAACTTGATTATATCGGGTTTTCTAGTGATTTTCTTAAATGGATTTCAAGTTATCTAAGTGGCAGGACTCAAAAGGTTCTGTTCAGAAACGTTCTATCCAACAGCTTCAGGGTCACATCTAGCGTCCCAGAGGGTATTCACATTGTTTATTAATGACTGGCCGCAGGCTCTAACCAAATTCAGATGCCTTTTTTCACGCATCAATCCTCTGTTTGCCACTATACGCTTAACGACTGCTCTTTAAAAAGAATAAGTCTGGTAGATGAGCTGGGGGTCCGCCTGGATCCTAAACTTTCGTTCTCCGAACATATTTCCTGTATGGTTAACAAAGCCAGAGGCATGGTTGGATTCAGGAATTCGACTCTTCTTATGTAACGAAGATCCTTTTTACTTCGTTAGTTCGCCCCACATTAGAGTACGGTTTGTGTGTCTGGAGTCCTCAATTCGGAGTCCTTAGTAACCGCATTGAATCTGTCTAAAAGAACTTTTTACTTTTTGCCCTCCGAGGCCTATCCTGGGATGCCGACCTAAGATTGCCGTCTTATTCTAGCAAACTTCTCTTAATTAACTTACCTTCTCTAGCTAATCGTAGGACGATGCTTGGCGTCGTCTTTTTATACACGGTAATGTGGAGAGCCCCTATCTACTAGGCCTGCTCAATTTCCATGTTCCCCGGCTAATATCTTGAACTAATATCCCTCTAGTAGTTAACCACTGTAGACTAGAAGTACATGAACCCTTTAGGGATTAATGTACTGATTACAATCATCTTTTTAACAATATATAAGGAATTGAAAGCCTTCAAAAACTAAAAACTTGTAGAATTAGCACGAATTGTATCTTAATTTTTCCTTGTTCTATTATCTATTGTCATTCTCTCGCGTCTATCTAGAAGGCGTTAGTGCCGTACGTCACACAGCTGCGCCCCTCGGTCGGTTGGGCAGGAGGCGTAGGTCCCCGCGCGACAAAAAAAAAAACGCTTAACGTATCCAACGTATCCACTTAAAGCCTTTAAGTGTCCTATACCTTTTCCTTCGGGCTTCCAATCCGCTCTCCGAGCTAGTTTTAAGTTTCATGTATTTTAGTTCTAATTTACCGACAAAGAAATAAAGATCTCCGAAATTCGTCGCGTAACACCCCGAAAGTTTCTCCGTGTTCTTTTGAACACTTTTCAATTAAAATTTGTTACATTAGTCCAATTTCGTATCTAGTAAATTTTATGTTGATCTATTGATTTTCGTCTCTTATGCATTCTCAAAGCATTAATACTATTATGACACTAGCGCATTAATTAGAGACTTCATTAAAGATTTGACAGCTCTATAGGGTTTTACACAAGTGCAAGCAAGGCGACTATAGGCACTTATAATGCATTGACTAATCTTTTAACACTTCAATAGAAGTGAAAATAGATAGAACGATCGGTAAAATTTTCGAAAAAAAATTATAACTTTGTCAATTTTCAAAACAATTTCACCAAATTTGATATTCGGCCATTAATTATTATTCTAGGATTTCGTTTTTAATTTCATGAAAGTCGGACAACTATATCCTATAGCTATCATAGGCGAGCCGAAGTTAGTTTCCTTTCTTGTTAGTTTTATATTTATTTATGTGTTTATAATAATAATTATTTTATGTGTTTATAATAATGTGTTCTAGTTTTAAAAGCATTTTTCTAGGCTTAAAATATATATTTATAATGTTTTAAGTCCCCGTGCGTTTGGCCAAACCCCTGACTCCCCTGTAGGAGCTTGTTCCGAATGGCCATGGTAGGGTGGGCATCTATTTGTCTCCTCGAAACAGCTGAGGAGCCCAAGTCGTCTGAGTCCAGTTCTGTCCGTCTGTCTAAGTGTTTGTTCTCTTCAACCCCCATTATTTTTTGTCGCAGCACGCAAATATCGATGTATTTGGAATGAAAGAAGGCCAGATGCAGGGGAGAAAGATCACCACCCCCTTGGCCGACGAGCCGGCGTGCGCTCCCTCGCATCTCTCCAACACCAGACCGAGATTGTAATTCGTTACAATTGAAAAGTAAAAAACTCAAAAAACTCTAAAACCCTAAGTCAACAAAGACATTTTTCGGAAATTGGCTAACGACATCGAAGCGGCATCAACCAAACAACGAAAATTTACTCCAAAACTTCGCACAAGTCGGATTTTTGACTTACAAAAAAATATAAATTGTTAAAATAAATACAATAAATGTAAAAAATTAAAAGGGCCTTCAGAGTACCTGTAGAATTAAATGAACTATATTTGTGCAAAATTTCAAATCGATGGGTCCAGTAGATTTTGCGTTATCGCGTACACCGGTTTACAAAATGCCATTTTTCAGGGGACAGCTTTAAAGTTTGTTAAGCCCATGCCGTGAACACCAAACGACCTCCGTTAAACTGTCCATAACTTCGTAATTTTTTATATGATCGATGTAAAACTTTTATGCAACATTCTTAACGTATTAAGCATGAAAAAAAAAAAATTAAAAAAAAATTAAATGCCCTACCCAAGTTTTTCTTGCAATTTCCTTTTAATTTAGAATACTGTACTAATTTCAGTGGCTGTATATTTGTATAATAATAATATCACACACAAGCTGTACAGTGGTGTTAAAAAAGTATATATGTAGTACTCACTTTAAGTGAGAACAATAAAAATGTTGTACTGTTTCCTACTGGCATATAAAGTACACTGTACAGTAGCTAATGAATACAGTATTTTACTGTACACTAAACTGCTGTACAGTTCTATGAAACTAAAAATGAATACATTCATAAAAATGTTTCTTTGGCCAGTAGTGTACATCTCCATCTTCCATCCGATCGCATAGATTACCGATTTAAATATAAAAGATTTGGCTGTTCTTGCTTTTGTACAAAAGCAAATCCTAAAATTGGCGGAGGCTCTGATATCAGTTTACTTAAAAAAGACGTCGAGTTGGAGCTGATGCAACGAATCCAAAATTTTTCAAAATTCAAGCCTGGCAAGGTGGTCTGTCGCGTAAAAGTCCCGCTGCTGCTTATTGGGGACTCTGCTTTCCGAATTTCCGAAACGGTAATGAAGTCATATCCATTTCCTGTGACCGGATCCTTGGAACAGCGTACAAGTATTTACAATTGGTCCAAAGCTAGTCGAGTTGTTAAAAATGCATTTGGCCCTTTGAAAGCCAGGCTTTATTTGAAAAAGGGGCTTGACAGCCACTGCAAAAACCTGTTGCATTTTGCACAATATTTAAAATAAACACAACAACGCTATCAGATATAATTGGCAACTGGCCGCCAGTGACCTATAAGAACAACCAAATCGTAGTAACATCTCTGCAGATTCTAAAAGGAATAAGATCATCAATTGTCCAATATTGTCTACATCGTATTTAAATCAAATTAAGCCTGTTCTTTTCAATTATGTAAATATATTTCAGGGACCGCAATCATTATAAGTGAAAAAATAAAATTCAATCTTTAATGATTATCTATTAATTGATATATATTTTTACTACCAATTATAATTATAATGTTATGTACTTTATCGATCGAAAAATACTTATTTTTTGAACAAAAATATAACGTTCAGAAAATAATGAAATCTATTCGGGATTTGAATTTTCCAGACCTGTTCTAATTTCCACTTCCGAAAATTCGTATTTCCTCTTTTAAGTCTCTGTTAACTTTTGAGCGAAATTGAAAATTCTCCTATGTTAAACGGAAATCCGAAAATTCACTTCCGAGCGGAAATTAGAACACGTCGGATAGTGTTTGGTGAGTTGTTGGAAAGATACATCTCATTCCCGAAGGAATTCGGTGCGTAAAATCAGAATTCGGCGTTACAATTTGAGATATTTGAGGGTATGTACCCGATAAATTGCGGTTTTCCGAACTTTTGTGGTTCCGTAGATGGCGCAACAAATTTTGTTGAACTATTTTTTAATTTGAATT
>VNJQ01004271.1:0-15718 GCA_008042515.1 Drosophila truncata
GCGCCCTGCGCCGATCAGATCGGGCTAATGAACGTCATCCTCGCAGAGGGGATCAATCTCGGCTTACGCAAGATGGCGGACGCCACCAACACCCACACCTTCTGGGAGTTGATCCGCATTGGACGATGGCATGTCGAGGGCGAAGCCTATGACCGGGCGCTGGCCATGGTGGTCGAGGCGCAGGCGGCGCTACCCATGGCCCAATTCTGGGGCATGGGCACTTCAGCATCGAGCGACGGGCAATTCTTCGCGGCGACCGAGCAAGGCGAGGCCATGAACCTGGTCAACGCGAAATACGGCAATATGCCGGGCTTGAAGGCTTACAGCCATGTCTCCGACCAATATGCGCCGCTCGCGACCCAGGTGATCCCCGCGACGGCAAGCGAAGCGCCCTATATCCTCGACGGCTTGCTCATGAACGATGCTGGCCGTCATATCCGCGAGCAGTTCGCCGACACAGGCGGCTTCACCGATCACGTCTTTGCCGCATGCACCATTCTCGGCTACCGCTTCGCCCCGCGTATCCGTGACCTGCCGTCCAAGCGGCTCTATGCGTTCAATCCATCGGCTACGCCGGCGCACTTGCGGGCCTTGATCGGTGGGAAGATCAATCAGGCCATGATCGAGCGCAACTGGCCCGACATCCTGCGCATCGCCGCGACCATCGCGGCTGGGAGCGTCGCGCCCAGCCAGATTCTGCGCAAGCTCGCCTCCTATCCGAGGCAGAACGAACTTGCCACGGCTCTGCGCGAGGTCGGCCGCGTCGAGCGCACGTTGTTCATGATCGACTGGATTCTGGATGCCGATCTGCAACGCCGCGCCCAGATCGGTCTCAACAAGGGTGAAGCGCATCATGCGCTGAAGCGGGCCATCAGCTTCCATCGCCGGGGCGAAATCCGCGACCGGTCCGCCGAAGGACAGCACTACCGGATCGCCGGCATGAACCTGCTCGCCGCGATCATTATCTTCTGGAACACTATGAAGCTCGGCGAAGTCGTCGCCAGCCAGAAACGCGACGGAAAGCTGCTATCGCCCGATCTGCTGGCCCATGTCTCACCGCTGGGATGGGAGCACATCAATCTCACAGGAGAATATCGTTGGCCAAAGCCTTAGCGTAGGATTTCGCCCTCTCCCGCAAACGACCCCTAACAGAATGTCGGTTATCAAGCGACAAGGCTGGCAAAGCAGTCATTCATGGGAACATTTGTGAGCTTTTCGTCGTCACCGTAATGGCGAGAAAGTTTCCGGTAAGCAAAGGCAGGACTGGGCATGAATAATTTGCTCAGGCCCTCCTTTTGGCGGCCAAAGTCCGTCCACGTAATGTTGCTGACGCAGAATATTGCGTTGTTCAAAGCTGTCGAAGGCCCAGATATGGCAGATGCGTGACGCACCATCCAGCGCGAACATGTTGGTGATCAGGTGGCGGGTATAGGCTTGTGCAGGCTTCAGAGCACTCTGCCACGCTTTCAGGGTCGGTTCCAACCCTCCAGCTTTTAAACTGTAAGTTCGGATTTCATAGAGTCCACCACATTCACCAAACTCCGGGGGTTTAAGAAACGGAAAGCCTTCAAACGCCTCAGCTTCTATTAAAACGTCGTTCATCTTGATACCGAAGGGCGTTCTGGACTCCAGTGTTCTGTGCCGCGCCTTAAGCAAGGCATCCTGACAGGAAAAGGAACGCAGCAGGAGTAGCGTTCCAAGTTCACCGATCTCCGTTCGCCATACCCCTGTGAGGCTTCCCGCAACAGGATTCAGGGTATCCGAGAACCGTGCTTTCAGGAGACGGGAGAGGGCTGGCACTCCCAAAACATCCGTCCGAAAGCGAATCATTTCATAGATCATGAGTGTTCTTCGGATGGGAATAGAGATTGCAGTTCCACGGGCGGTTTGCCGGTCGATAGGTTGGACAGGCAACCGAACAGCGGATCCCACTCTTCAATTCGAAGATCACAGATCAAACCTTCCGGCGAGAACGGATCCCGAGCCACCATCGCTTCAATCTCCTGCCGATTGGCACCTTTCATGATCAGAAAACCTGACCGCAATGGGGTGCCTTTCAGCGGACCAGAAGCCAGAAGACTACCTTCCTGAATGAGGCGCTTGAGATACAGCACATGCGCCACGACATGCTGCCCCCACCCGTCGCCGTCCGGATGATCCATTCGCACAAGATAAATAGGCATTCTAAAGAGCTCCATCGGAGAAGATGCTTGCCGATCAATCAGCAGGCTCAACATATTCCTCTTTTTTAAGAGATAAATTGTCGATAGAAGATGTCAGTCACAACTGAGGATGATGAATGCTTGATCGTTTGACCAGTATGAAGGTTTTCATCAAGGTTGTGGAACTGGGGTCTTTTGCCGCGGCCGCTCAGCGTCTGACCTTATCGCCGCAGATGGTGGCCAAACATATAGAGGCTCTGGAGCGTCATCTTGGCACGCGCCTGCTCCATCGGACGACACGTCGTCAGAGCCTCACAGAAATAGGGAGTCTTTACTGCGAGCAATGTCATCTCGTCCTGAAGGCTGTCGAGCGTGCTGATAATCTTGCCGCCAACACGCTGGGCGAACCACGTGGTACACTTGCTGTCAGCGTACCAGTTACCTTCGGGCGGACCATGTTCCCCATGTTTCTACATAATTTTCGGAAGAAATTCCCGAAGGTACGATTACAAGTATCCCTTACGGATCAACTGGTTCATCCGACGCTGGATGGCCATGAAGCTGTCATTCGTATTGGCGAGCCAGATCCCGATCTTACGGTCGTCAGTCGCCCTCTGGCCTCATATTCCCTCACGGTCTGCGCAGCGCCTGCCTATCTCGAAAAATTTGGCGCTCCGGACAGTCCTGAGGAACTCGCCCGGCATCAGTGTCTTGTCTACGAAAACTCTGCAAATTCTGTACGAACAGCATGGCACTTTATACGAAAGACCTGCACACGATCTGTCATGGTTTCTGGCACTGTGACGTCCAACGACTGGGGCTTTCTATTGGCCCTCACCTTGTCAGGAGAGGGCATAGTATTGGGTTCTGAACAGGCCTTGAAGCCCGAACTTGATTCTGGCCGCCTTGTCCGCATTCTATCCCAGTGGAGAGTTCCTGGTCGCCCGATGCATCTGCTTTACAATGCCGGCCCTGCTATGACCCCAAAACTGCGGAGTTTCGTTATCGAAGTTCAAAACGCCTTTCCGCCATGACATCTGAGATATCCTACGATGCTCCGGCGCGTCGAAAGGTCCATGCTCTTCGACGGTACGCTCAAGCCCACACGGCAAGCTGCCAGCTGATTTCACAGTTTGAAAGATGCCCCTAACAGATTTCATCTCCACTCAAAGCCAGAAAATTCCGGATCCCAAAAGACAGACAATCTATTCATCGTAGTTTACTCACGAAATATCTGAGATGATCTGCAATAAAACTGGCTACAAAATAATAGCTGTGATCGTAATCAGGACGAAGATTCAGGATGAGTTCCTGCCCTGCATTCTGTGCGGCTTCCTGGAACAGTTCTGGCCTGAGCTGTTCTTTCAGAAACTGGTCCGCCAGACCCTGATCTATCAGAACAGGCAGTCTTTCCTTCGCTGTCCGCACAAGTTCAAGCGGGTCATAGGCTGCCCAACTGGCACGATCCGGCCCCAGATAAGCACTGAATGCTTTTTCACCCCATGGTACCTGCGTTGGTGCCACAATGGGTGAAAAGGCTGACACAGAACGATAGCGGCCAGGATTACGCAGCGCGATCATGATGGCGCCAAATCCACCCATCGAATGTCCCGCAATGCCTCGCTGCTGCGTAACCGGAAAGCTCGCCTCAATCAGCGCAGGAAGTTCCGTGACGACGTAATCATACATCCGATAATGCACAGCCCACGGCTCCTGCGTCGCATTGAGGTAAAATCCGGCACCCTGTCCAAGATCGTACGCATCGTCATCAGCCACACCCACGCCCCGTGGACTGGTATCCGACGCGACAATGGCGATGCCCAGTTCTGCGGCCACGCGTTGCGCGCCAGCCTTGCCAATGAAATTCTGCTCCGTACATGTCAGACCGGAGAGCCAGTAAAGAACGGGAACCTTTTCAGTTTTTGCCTGCGGCGGCAGGTAGATCGCGAAGTTTGCTTCCACACCCAACGACACGGACTTGTGTCGCCAGACTTCCTGCACGCCCCCAAAAGAGGCGTGTGTTTCCTTGCGTTCCATGGCTCTCACTACCTTTTGCGCATGTCAGTTACCGTCCGTGAAGGTATAAGTGCAGATCTTGTTCCCTGCCGGATCCCGGAGATAGGCAGCGTAAGCGCCCGGTAAGTGGCTTCGCGGACCGGGTGCGCCTTCATCGGCTCCCCCATTGGCAAGACCTGCGGCATGAAAAGCCTCCACTTCGGCGGGTGTCGCTGCTGCAAAACCGATGGTGACACCGTTGCTTGAGGGCGCTTCACCGTTGCCTGGACGTGCAATGATGAAGGCTGGCTTTTCGCGGCCATACAGAATCCACCCATGCCCGAACGGCCCCAGGTTTTTTATGCCCAGAGCCGCAAGCGCGGCGTCATAGAATTTCGCGGATACCGCAGTATCCACTGCCCCAAGAAAAACATGAGAGAAAACACCGTCACCGGAAATAACTGCCATGATCGTTCTCCTGTAATTTCCAACCATTGGAAATGATGTTGCGCGGTGAGACGCAGACCTTAGAAATGAATGACGGAACGGATGGATTTTCCTTCATGCATCAGATCGAAGGCCGTATTGATGTCTTCGAGCGGCATGGTGTGGGTTACGAAAGGCGCAAGTTCGATATCGCCACGCATGGCATCTTCGACCATGCCGGGAAGCTGGCTGCGTCCCTTGACCCCACCGAAAGCCGAGCCGCGCCACGAACGCCCCGTCACAAGCTGGAAGGGACGGGTCGAAATTTCCTGACCGGCCCCTGCCACCCCGATGACGATCGACTGCCCCCACCCACGATGCGCGGCTTCTAACGCCGCGCGCATGACGTTGACGTTTCCGATACATTCAAATGTATGATCAATACCCCAGCCGGTCATTTCCACAAGAACCTGCTGAATCGGTTTGTCATAATCCTTGGGGTTGAGGAATTCCGTGGCGCCGAATGCTTTGGCAAGTTCAAACTTTTCCGGGTTGGTATCAATAGCGAAAATCCGGCCAGCCTTTGCCTGTCGCGCTCCCTGAATGACCGCGAGACCGATCCCGCCCAGACCGAAGACGGCAACCGTATCTCCCGGCTGCACCTTGGCCGTGTTGTGTACCGCACCAATCCCTGTGGTGACGCCACATCCCAACAGACAGACATGCTCTGGATTGGATGCGGGATTGATTTTTGCCAGAGAAACCTCGGCGACAACCGTGTATTCGCTGAACGTCGAACACCCCATGTAATGATGGATCGGCTGACCTTTGTAGGAGAAGCGTGTCGTGCCATCCGGCATCACGCCTTTACCCTGTGTGGCGCGCACTGAAATGCAGAGATTGGTTTTTCCCGACTTACAGAACAGACATTCACCGCATTCCGCCGTGTAAAGCGGAATGACATGGTCGCCGGGGGCAACGCTGGTGACCCCTTCTCCGACCTCGATGACAATTCCCGCGCCTTCGTGACCCAAAACGGCTGGGAACAGTCCCTCGGGATCATCCCCTGACAGGGTAAACGCATCAGTGTGGCACACACCCGTATGCGTGATCTGCACGAGCACCTCACCAGCACGAGGAGGCGCTACATCGATCTCGACAATCTCAAGGGGCTTACCCGCCTCGAAAGCAACTGCGGCCCGTGATTTCATGATTTTTTCTCCAAATAACCTATCAGCCAGCATCGAGGGCATTACCGGAGATAGGATCGAACGAGTGACACCACATTCTCGATCGAACCACTGGCAGCATCACGATCACCGGCACACTCAACAAATTCTTCCCGCAGGTGGCTTTCGAGAACACCGGCCATTAATCCGTTGATCGCTCCCCGGATAGCCGCCACCTGTTGCAGCACCGGACCGCAATCAGTTCCCTTCTCCAAAGCCTGTTCCAGCGCATCAAGTTGCCCGCGAATACGGCGCACGCGGGTCAGAACGCGCTTTTTCTCAGCCGGTGTGTGCGGCACGAACGCTTACTCCCGAATATACTACCCTTGAGTATCCTTTTCATACTATGGGGCAGTATGTAAGGGATATAAGGAACGTGCTTGTCATATGATCCGATCACAATTCCGTATTGCTGAAATTTTCACCATAACGTCCATGGGTTGCCTGTCTGTGTCTTGGGATCATTCAATAGGTGCAATCAGTGAGATCCAGACAATCTCTGCAACGAGGCTTTGAAGCGCTGATGTCCGCTATTTGGCAAACAACCTTGTGGTCCAAACGACCGAGATGAGGCGGAAGCTGACATGATAATCTATTATTCTTTTACCAAACCAACCGTCTTTGGATCATAAATCAAACCATCAATACTTCCATCCGACATTTTGTCCACTATTTGAGACACAATATCTATCGGAACCAAAAACCATTCTTTCGGCTGCACTGGGTGCCCGAACCGATCTTGAATCGTCAGATCAATCTGCGCTGGAGCCAGAACCCGGTGAAAGATCTTCTCCAGCTTCGTCCGATTGACGTTGAAGAGCTTGTAGGTCGCCACAACTTCAACATCAGCCAGAAGATAGGTTGCATCATGCTTGGCGTTGGCAATCCGTTTTTTCACATCGCCTCCCGTCACCCCTATCTTGTGAATCAGGTTACGATGCTGCGCGATATACGGATTATCTGACAGACTTCTCAGCACATAGATCGTGCCACTTTCCAGATCATCCGGCTCAACGGTTGTCCCGAACAAAGGCCCGACAGTCGGATCTGTAATCCGACGACCAGCCTCATCCTTATAGAGCGCCCGCTGGAGCGATCTCAGCAGGACATCGCTTTCAGTCCCGTTGTCATAGATAACCCGCAGACGGCTGTCTCTGCGACCGTATTCTGTCTCGAACTCTTCTCCGACATGAGCAACGTAAACCATCTGCCCTTTCAGGATAAAGAATTCTCCCTGCCGAATACCGGCTTCCTGCCCAAAGGGACGAGTTTCCCGCACGCCTGATTTCAGATCCTCCTGCACCTGTGCAAACAACGGCCGGAAGGTTTCAAAATCCTTGCAGAGTTCGCGGCTGGCAATTTCTTCCGCTGCCCGCACTTCTGCGCGTGATTTCACATGCTTCAGGACAGTGATGGAGTCAGCCGCTGGCTCGGCCTCAATGCCCAGTTCAGCCAGAAGCGCATCATCGTCCAGCGTATCGGGATCAGGACTCTCATCGTCCGTCCCGGAAACACCCAGAAGCCCATGCGGATCACGCTGTGCCAGCAATGACCGGCATTTCTCCAAAGCCCGTATCCGATCCAGACGCACGGCATAAAGCCGTTCAAAGATATCCCTGTCCTCTCCATGCGCAGGCGCATGCCCGTGTTCCTCATAGAAACGGCAGATATCCTCAAACCCGGCAATAATCCGCTCTTCCTCGGCTGTCAGCGCAGCCTTCTTTTTAGCCTCAAGCGAGACACCAAGTTCGGCCAGAAGTTCTTCATCGCTCAGGTCAGCCATTCGCCCGTTCCTCTGCCGTCTTACGCGCCAGAACCGCCACCCCTTCGGCCATCTTCCGTTCCCACGCATCGGGAGATGTCAGCTCCGGAAGGCGTCCCCTTTCCTTTTTGAACAGAAGGGCACGCTTTGCCAGATCCCTTGCCTCTTCAATCGTCAGAGCAATATGACGACCGGCAATGACCTCCTGAACCTGTTTGAGGGTCTCTGCATTCATGCTCCTGGCCAGGATCTTGTAGGCTTCCTCAAACGGATTGATCGCATCAATCAGGTCGATATCCAGATCCCGGACATTCATGGCAATCTTCCGCATCCCCTCAATCAGGGCTGTATTGCCACCAATCTTCTCTTCTCCCCCGGCTGCCTGCGTGATCTCTTCCGCTGCTTTCTGTCCCTTCTGGGTCAGATTGAATGCCGCCACGGCATGCTGGCGCACAGCCTCCTGATCCTCATCCGAAAGCTCGGGATACCGATCCCGAATGATTTTCCCCAGCCTGACCTGTGTCAGCTCCTGAGGGGCCGTCTCCTCGTCAAACAGACCATGCTCCAGTGAAGGCTTGTCCTGCACAAAAGAGGCCACAACTTCGTTCAGGTCTTCGCGGCAGATCCGCTGCGCTTCCGGGCTTTTGGGGGAAACCAGCCCCTTGATCTCCATATGGAACTGGCCGGTCTGCGCATTGAAGCCAACATTCGTGCCGTTTGGCTTGTAGCCTTCTTCCCCATAGTCATAACCATCCAACGGCGCACTTTCTGCGGTCTTCGGCGTGAACTCGAAACGTGGCGTCAGCACCTGTTCCATAAGCAGGCTAGCAGCAATAGCCTTGAGCATGTCATTAACCGCATCCGTCACTTTTTCCTGGGATGCATCCGGCTCAGCAATCAAGTTGATGAATTCAGCCCGTGTTTTACCAGGCGCATCGCGAGTGGCGCGGCCAATGATCTGAATGATTTCCGTCAGGCTGGAACGGTATCCGACCGTCAGCGCCTGCTCACACCAGATCCAGTCAAACCCTTCCTTGGCCATACCCAGCGCAATGATGATGTCCACATGATCGCGGTTGTTCTTCTGCGCCGGATCCTTCAGGGCGGACACAACCTTGTTGCGCCGGACAGGCTCATCTTCCACCAGATCGGCAATACGCAGCACCCGGCCATCGGCACGACGCACCAGATGAAAGCCCGTTTCCTCGTCCTCTCCTTCCCAGTCTCCCAGGACGGACAGGATGTGCTCGACTTCCTTGTGCTTCTGGGTCGTGCTTTCGCGTGAATTGACATTGGGAATATGCACGATCGTTTTGCGCGTGCCATCCAGCACCCGGTCAATCGCATCCAAGTAAGGACCGGTATAGAAATAATATCCCAGATCCAGCTCTTTCAGATACTGATACCCGTTCAGCTGCTGATAGTAAGTGTAGGTGACTGTCTCGAATTTCCCTTCATCTTCAGGGGACAGCACGGCGACGGCATCCCCACGGAAATAGGAGCCGGTCATGGCGATGATATGCGTTTTATCTCGGGCAATCAGCTGATTGAGGTAATATCCCAGACGGTTTTTCGGGTCTGCGCTGACATGGTGGAATTCATCTACCGCCACCAGACACCCATCGAATGCCGCGATACCCAGTTCTTCCGCCGCGAACCGGAACGTCGCGTGGGTGCAGACAAGAACTTGGTCTTTGCTCTCCAGAAACTCACCAACAGCTTTGACCTTGGACCGTGCAACCTGTCCTTCATCGGACCCTGGCGCGTTGCAGAGATTCCATTTCGGCTTGACGACCCAGTCTGCCCAAAAGCCGAATTTGCTCAGCGGTTCGCTCATGAAGCTGCCCCCGATCGAGCGTTCCGGCACAACGATCAGGGCTTTTTTCACGCCCTGATGTGCCAGCTTGTCGAGCGCAACAAACATCAGGGCACGGGATTTACCAGAAGCAGGCGGTGACTTGATGAGAAGATACTGCTCCCCACGTTTCTCATAGACCGCTTCCTGCATGGGGCGCATGCCAAGCTCGTTGGTCCTAGCAGACTGACCTGTCTGGCCGGTACGCAGGGAAACAGCGGGAATAACCGGATTGATCGTCATGGCTCAGGCAGCGTCCTTCTTCTTTTTCGTCTTGCCGCCCTTCTTGGCGATCATCTTGCTGTAGAGGTCGAACAGCTTTTCCAGACGCTCCGTATCATTGCGGAAGCGCCGACCGATATAGATCCGCTCCAGCACCTCATCATTACGATCATGAGCAGCCTGTAAATTGTCTGGCATTTTGTCAGGATCATACAAATCGGCAATCGTGGCTGGGAAATGCGCCTCGCGCGCCAGAAGAATATCCTGGGCACAACGGGTCAGATCAGCACGGTTCTTTTCTGTCAAAGTCGGAACAGGAAAGGTGTTCCAGCCCATCGTATTGGAATAGCGAAAATCAGTTTTCAGCTTCCCGCAAACTGTTCCGATCCAGACCAGATGCAGGCGAGAAGCAATCAGCGCCATGTTCCAGAGAGGGGCATCATATAACGCAAAAGCTTGATTAGTAGTTAAGCAATTTTTTGATTTTATATCAACAGGAATATACAATCTCTTTTCAGAAGAAATAGTTGGTAGTATAATGAAATACTCTTTAGCTTCCTTTCTATCTCTATACTGATGAGGTTTATTAGATATTCTATTTAAAGATTTATCTTTACTTCTATTCCTTAAAATTCTTACATTATCTATTCTTTTTGAAAAATCAGCGCATTTTCTTGCTTCTTCCAAATCATCGTCTTCAATCCAAATACAGTACCTAGACAATCCTTTTAAAAATTCCTGAGCTCCAAACAGCGGACGTATAAATTTTTTTGTAAACCCATACTCACTCTCTATTTTTTCTTTTTCTGAAAAATTCAATGTCAGTAAATTACCATCACCCGGGTAATTGCCATAATCCATACAATATAGAAAATTTGATATTGGACTACTTTCTCTAGTAACTACCGCAATATTACCAGGAGTTAAATATGCATTTATATGCGTAGTTTGCTGCCGAATTGTTTTGCCATTGTCTCCGTTAGAAAAAATTACTTTGGGGCAATCTGAAACGGGCGCGACACCAATGATAGCGACCGTAACACCCGCGTTATGTGCCGCCAGATTAGCCCATTTGAACGATGTGTGAGCAAAACTAATTTCATAATTTAAAGCAAAAACCAGCGGCCAGAGAATGGGAACCTGCTGCCCCTGACAAATAGAATTTGTGCTTACAAATGCGCTGGAAGAACCCGTTTTCTTGCCATAATCCGCAGCCTTCATGAACCAGCCTGCCACGTAATCCAGAGACTTCCAGGATTTCGTACGCTTCCCGAAAATCTGCTCCAGATCCGCCTTTTGTTCAGCTGACTGATACGTGCTGCCCTTATACGGGGGATTGCCGCAGATATAGGTTTCCGAACCCTCCTGAGGCGGGCAGACGTCAAACCAGTCCCGCTCTAGGGCATTCCCGCAGATGATATGCCCCGTATCCTTCAGGGGCAGCACATTCAGGCGGGCCTGTTTCTGGTCGATATGGATTTCGTCACTCTGAAACTCAGCAATCAGAAGCGACAGGCGTGCGATTTCCACCGCAAAATCACGGATCTCAATCCCATAGAAATTGGCCAGAGGGATGACGGATTTCCGTTCCGCCCGCTCTATCTTTAGCCGGTCATCAATCTCGCTCTGAATGTCCCGCATATCCTTATAGGCAATCACCAGGAAATTGCCGGATCCACAGGCTGGATCGAATACCCGAATACCGGACAGACGCTCCTTCAAGGCATGCAGCTTCTGGGTATTCTGGCCCGCCTTTTCCAGTTCCTCACGCAGATCATCCAGAAACAGCGGATTCAGCACTTTGCGGATGTTGGGTACGCTGGTGTAATGCATCCCCAGCGCACCGCGCTCTCCTTCATCGGCCACGGCCTGGATCATGGACCCGAAGATATCGGGGTTAATCTGCGCCCAATTCAGCTCCCCAGCACGCAGAAGATAGGTGCGGGCCAATTTGCTGAATTGCGGGCAGTTCGTTGCTCCAGAAAACAGGTTTCCGTTTACATACGGGAAATCCCTGGCCCAGGATTTGACCTCGCCCTTTTCGCGATCGTCATTGCGCGTATCCAGATCCATCGTCCGGAACAGCTCGGCCATGACCTCATGCGTCTGATCCGTGGCCCCTTCCGTCATGGTCTGGATAGTTCTGGTGAACAGATTGTTCAGGAATATCCCGGTATCCTCGGCAAAAAAGCAGAAGATGAGACGCGCCATGAAATGATTCATGTCGTGGCGGCGTTCTTCCGTTGCCCAGTCAGGATTTTCCTTCAGAAGCTCAACATAAAGACGGTTCAGGCGTGACGTGGCCTTAACGTCGATCGGGTTGTTCTTGATCTTCTGGACGGTCGTGATGCCCGCCAGGGGCAGGAAAAACCCGAACCGATCAGCCAGATGCGTGAACACATCTGTAATATGCTCATCTTCCGTGCGGTCTTCCGCCTCAAACGTCACCCCATCCGTGGCCAACAGAAACCGCGCCTTGGCTGACTGGGTCTTGGGGCTTTCCCTGAGCAGGCTCAGGGTCTGGGCAACATGCCCCTCAGGACAAACGGCCAGATGGATGTTGTTGCGCTGAAGTACCGCCCCAGAAACGTCCGAGCGGTTATCCTTGCGAAGCCGCTTGATCGTAACATCGCGGTTTCCGAATGCTTGCAGGAACTCGAAAGGAAATTCCCCGGGATTAAAAGGTGCCTCGGCAATCCGGGAGACAGCTTCTTCAATCTCAACGGGATTCATGCGTAAAATTCCATACGTTCGAAAAACAGATCATACACTTCATGCGCCACCGGACACCTCCAGGAAGAGGCGGACCAGAGGTGCGTTGATATAATAATTGCTCCGCCCTGAGCGGTGCTTGGACAGCAAGCCTTTCTCTGAGAGCTGGTCGAGGTATTTCCCTGCCGTCTGACGCGCGATGTTCAGATCTGTCTGGACATACTCGATTTTCGTGTAAGGATGCCGAAACAGATTGTTCAGCAGCTCCTGGCTGTAAATTTTGGGCAGTTCCGTCCGCATCCGCTGCTTCATGGTGGCCATCTGCGCCCGCATGCCCTCAATCAGCTCCAGGGTGATCCTGGATGTCTCGGCCACGGCACGCAGCATGTAGAGGATCCACGCTTCCCATGCGCCTTCATCCCGCACCTTCTGTAACAGATGATAATACTCATCTTTGTGGCGAGTGATGTAGCGCGACAGGTAGAGGATCGGGATATCCAGAAGACCGGTCCGGGTCAGATACAACACGTTCAGGATCCGCCCGACGCGGCCATTCCCATCGGGGAAGGGATGGATGCTCTCAAACTGGTGGTGGATCAGGGCCATCTTGATGAGTGGATCCAGGTCACAGAGCCCGTCATCATTCACGAACCGCTCCAGATCCGACATATTCCCGATAATCTCCCGCCCGTCCTGCGGCGGCACAAAGACCACTTCCCCCGTGCGCTCGTTCTTCAAGGCCGTTCCCGGGGTGTTTCGAAACCCATCTTCCCGCTTCTTGAGCATCTGGAAAATCGCGATCAGCCCCTTGTTCAGGATCAACCCGTCGGTTTCCTTCAGCTGCTGAAACCCAAGATGCAGCGCATCGCGATACAGGGCGACCTCCTTGGCCGCCACTGAGTCCGGCCCCTCTGGAAACAGATCGGCCTGGAAAAGCTCATCTTGGGTGGTAACGATATTCTCGATTTCCGAGGACGCCTTGGCTTCCTGCAAAGCCAGCGTATCAATCAGGATCCCCTGATTGGGAATGGTTGCCGCCCGNGACCAGAGCCCTGAGAACCGGAACCGTTTCTATGTCCGTCTGAGGCGGCAAAGGCCGAATAAGGTAGGTTGGCGTTAACATGACATCCTGACGTGGTAGCAATATGTGTTTTTTCTAACACGTCCAGATAATCCGTCAAAGAAATCCAGTTTCTTTGACATGTCATATTCTGCTGTCGGCTTTTATCCCCTGAAGACTATTCCTGCTCTGCCGGAACAATGATGACACAGGGTTTCTGAGTTTTTTCCTGACCCGATGCCGCTTTCTGGCAGGCTGCAATCCTGTCTCTGTTGGCCTCAACCAGCTGGCTGTCCTCACGTACACGTTGCCAGCCTTCAGGATTGCTGACCGCCATCATCATGGCCCCAGAGTTCCAGCGATCTTTCTCCCCAACAATAAAGGATGCCACTCGCGTCCCGACAGAAGATGGCAGGAGATACGCCAAAACAGGCGACAACCCGATCCCTGCAACAAGACAGGCAAGCCCCACCCCTAACAGCCACCAGTTCTGACGATCCTGCTGACGGGACTGACCAATGATATTGGCAAGAACCCGACGTTCCCCCTGAACCTCACCTATCGCTTTCTGAAACGCTGTCTGCATCTCCTGACTGGCAGAAATCCCGGCCTGACGAATCCCTTGCCCATACGCCTGGGGCGTCATCTTCAGCGTCGGATTGGCCTCGATCGCCTCCATTCGTGCACCGACTGCATTCATGGCCTTCACGACACGGGCCAGATCCTCCGTGTAATCCGGGGGCCGATTGTCCCGCCACGCCTGCGGCAACGCTTCCACGCTGCGCCGGAGTACCGTCATTTCGGCGCACAGGTCCTCAAACGCGCGCGCTGCTGGATCTGTCTCGGACATCAGATATCCCCCCACAGATTGAAAACCCGCACACCAGCCGCCTCGAAAGGCGACACGTCGTGGCTGGCCAGAACACGCTGCTCCGGGACGGGCCTCCTCGTCTCCATGATCACGTTGGTATCAAGCAGCAGGATCATTCGAAGGACATTGCCTCGGCCGGGGTCTGATCGCGGGTCTGCAAGACCGCGATATCCTGATCACGCACACCGGCCTCACGACCGATGGCCCCCAGAAGCGATCCCAGCCGAACGGCCTCTTCTTTTTTCTGCATGTCCTCTCCAGTCACCTCGCTGAAATCAGACAACCCGTTCCAGCCCCAGATGTGTCACAAACGGATCAAAGTCCCGGTCACTGTAAAGGAGCCGATACCCGCTTACGATACATCGTGTGGCAATCAGGGTATCAATGGTTTTCCGGATGGTGATGCCTCTGGCACGCAGGTCACGGAAATATCGTGCCGCCTCGATCATGACATCACGCCCCCCGATCTCTACCAGATCCAGAGCGCCAAGCAGTCTCCGCGCCTTGTTGAAATCCCGTTCGCTCGCAAATCCCTGAAGAACTTCCGTCATCATCAGATCCCCAATGGCGACCAGTTCCTCTCCCAGCAACCGGTCCAGAGCATCAACCTGTGGCGTCACCGTACCCCTGAAAAAATCGATCCAGACCGATGAATCGACCAGAATCATGCGTCGGAACGCATGGCGTCGAGATCGCCGTGCCACTCCAGCCTGCCCTTCATGGAACGCAGTTGCCGCTGCTGATTCAACTTGATCAGCGTCCGCAACCCGAGTTCGACGGCTTCTTTCTTGGTTTTGACGCCAGACGCCTTCAGCGCATCTGTCATGAGAGTATCGTCAATAATGATGTTGGTTCGCATGATGTGTATCTCCAGTGAAAATTATACACATCAACATATCCTCTCTCAAGCAGATTACATCCCCATATCCATACCGCGCGACCTGGACCGCGACAGGGACTGCTCCCTCTGATGAGGATGCAGCCCGTGATCGAGCGTCGATCCCTTCCTAATACCCAGCTCGCGGCTTTTCTCCCGCAGGATGGACTCAAGCTGCGCATCCCGCTTCAGCTCTTTCAGCGCCACACCCTGCTGCTCGCGGCTCAGCCCGTCCCAGGTCTTCACAAACCGCGCCGCCCGCAGATCCGGACTCTTCCGCACCCTGTCCTCATGCTCCAGCCCCTCGACCAGTTTGCGCGCCCGTGCCGGCCCTTCCAGACCATATAGCGCCTGCCGGATCTCCGGCTGATGCTTCAGCGCCGCCCGCAGATCCGCCTCACCGCCACGCCGGACCCGCTCCAGATCCCGACCGGCTTCAAAAAGCGCCTTCTTCTGGTGCTCCAGCACCGGCAGCTCCTGACGCACCATGCGCTCGGCATCCACCCAGGCCCGCGCATACCGCTCCACCGCCTGCTGAAGCGGATCA
>VNJQ01004272.1:0-49183 GCA_008042515.1 Drosophila truncata
CATCGTTTGGATGGTGTGTGCGTGCATGTGCATGGCACTTTGCTAATTAAAAGTGTAGCCTAGCGCTGGGCCAAATAAATCGATGCCCGGGTAATTAAATTGCATGACAAGGGGGTGTGGTAGCAGAGGGGGGAGGGGAGAGAGAGGGTGTTGGGTTGATATGTACTGCCGGCCCCATGCATTTGTTATTGTAATTAGACAGCAGCAAAAGCAGCAACAGCAACAGCAGCGGCAGCAGCAGAAACAAAATGGCGTCGTCGGTGGCAAATGCCACGTAAATCACTCATACGCCCCATGGGCGCAGTGCAGATTTAATGCAACTTAGATGAGGGAATGAAATGGCCAGTGGCCAGTAATGAACCAAGCGGCAGTAATTCTATTAAATTTACCCATAAACGAGGCTTTAAAATTGCACAAATTTCAACAGTTTTTATGTTTTTTTTTAACTATTTGAAAATACTTTTAAAAATGGTATTTAGAAAAATACAAGACTAAATTTAATTCTAAAATAAGGATTTGTATATGTATTTAATATAAAGCGCGATTTAAAATCTCCCAAATAATATTTAATTCCAAGGATATCATGCCCAAGTTTATTTGTATAAATTTCAATTCCAGCTTAAAGTTTCGTATAAATTTTCCATCATATTTCTCTAACTAAATATTTGTCCTTAACTGACATTTATTGTCCAACTCAAAGATAGCCCCGTTCTTTTATTGAAATACCAAAAAAGGCCTTAAAAATCCTTTAACCCTTTCTCAACTTGCCACACGTGCAATCAATCATTTGCGGGGTACATTTATTTTCACCCTCAGGTAAACACTCAGGCAGGATATCAACCAGCAAACAAACAAAAAGAAAAACAAAAACAAAAAAAGCAAAAGATGAAAACCAAGAAAGCCGCAAAATGTTTTTATTTCGGTGTTGGGCCGACTTACTGGCTGGCTTTTCCAGGCTTTTCCAGGGCTTAGTCTTTTTGGCTTACAAGTGAAGAAGTGAAGCCAGAAAGTAAAAAAAAAACAAACAAAAAAAGTATTAAGTAAAGTCTTAAAGTTAGCTGTAAAAATATGTTATATTTTTTAATAATTTTGTTGGGTTTTTATTAGTTTGTTTTATATTTAAACTGTCTAATTTAGGTTATAAGGGTTCCATTTTAAAACTAAAAAGCAAAATAAGTTGAATTTAAATATTAAATATATTAAATATAAATTTCCAATAAAAAAAACTGGAACGAACCAGAAGAAAAACTTGAAAAAACCCTATGAAAAATTTGATTTAAGAGAATGAATACTTAAATATTTAAGATTCCTGTTTTTTATGCAAATACCTAGATAGCTTATAGTTTATTGCTTTTCTAAGCCTTATTTTATTTCTAAATATTTTCGTAATACTTCTTTTTATATAATAAACCAATCCCTAAAGTTAGGTTGTTTTTAGCTGTAAAATTCTTCTAAGAAATGCCTGAGAATTTAATGAAATTTATTTAAAGTTGAGGCTTAATTTCACCTTAGATCCTAGGCGAGTGTATTAGATATTTGCCAGGAGCTCATGTTGCGTATCAAAAATTTTAATTGCACTTAATCCGTAAATTGTAATTCGTAAGCCACGCCAACACGATTATGTGACATGTGGCAGGGGGTCCTGGCTCCTGTTTTCTTGGTGATTTGCGACGCAGCCGCAAGTATTGACAGATGTCCTTTTGTTTGTTCCTATGTCCTGTGTGCGTAGAGCTTCTCCCTGTGCGTGTGTGTGTGTGTGTGTGTGTGTGTGTTTCATTACCCCCAAATTGATTTATGACGCCTGTGCAACGGTAAATGGGCGGAGATTTGGCTGGCAAGGATTTCAGGTTATTTGTCAACAGGATTTGATTTTAAATGTCGCCACACCCACACACACACGGAAATGTCATGCTCCTCAAGTGTTGACGTATCCATTTGTCGCAGTTTCGGTGAGATTAAGATGAATGTTTTGCGCCTTCCGAGTTGGTAAGGAAAATCCCTGGGATTAGCAAATCAATTGGGTCACATTGCTTGAAATTTTGAGTGTAATTTTAAAGGGGGAAAATATAATTATCTTTGAATTTAATAAGTTTATCTGAATTTCTAGAATATTTTTATAAATTTAATTAATCAGCGAATCTGTTTTATAGATAAAATAAAAAAATATTATTATTATTATAAATAAAATGATTAATTAGTATCTGAAATACAGAACTATTGGCAGACTTTTAAAAATGATTTTAACTTAATTTTTCTTGCAATCCTTAAGAATCATATATTTTTTTCAAGCTGAAGTATTTTCAAATGAGAAAAACTTCCTGGCAAGTTCTCTTAATAAGTTTACCATTTTTTCAAGGTATATTTATATGAATTTAATTAGTCAGCGACTTGATTTTAATTTAATATTTAATTATTTATCAGTATTTGAAATCCACAAATATAACCAGACTTTCTAACAAGTTCTTGACTTTCCAATATTATTTTAACTTGGTTTTCTTTTCAATCTCTGAAAATTAAACCTTTCCCCCAAAGCTAAAGTATTTTTCTATATAAAAAACCTCTTGACAAGTCCTCTTAATGATCGATTATATATATGTATCTCTGGCTTACCCACAACCTTAACCAGGAAGAGAATTTCCGCCTTCCCCCCCAAAAAAAAGTGGCAAAGAATTGCGCAACAATGAACTGCACTTGATGGCAATAAACAGAAAAGTGTTTTCCCATCTTGGGTTGCCACTCGAGACTTCATTTTTTAGGCCGTATGGGGGGGGGAAGGGAAAATCAAGACGGAAAATCTGGAGATATTGTGTGGGCCAAGTGGAGTGTGCCAGGAACATGTGTAAGCTCCGGCTATGTCTGAGCATAGATATATATATATATATTATTTTCAGGGGGTTTGAGTACGTCGGCGGTTTATTTGTATGTGCCGAAATGATTTACGCTTTGTTTGTCAACTTAAAAAGCAAACCCTCTGACTCCTGCCCCCCCCTTCCGACACACATACGCCCCATTGCCTTCGCCATTCCACATACGCCGCGTTGTCATAGACAGGAAGGCGACGCGGCTTAAGGAGCCCGAAATGCTTTTAATTGAATCTCAACAAAAAATGGCTAGAAAAGAAAAGGCAACTTTCGTCCTGGCAACACTTGACAATGACAGTGGGGGAAGGACTGAAACAAGTTAATTAAAAGAAAACTGCGGCGCAAACGAAATAAATCTTTGAGTGAAAGAAACTCTTCTCAGAGAGAGAGAGAGAGAAAAGCATATGTGACTGGCTGGGGGTAGGACTACTGACTGCAGACTAAATCAGTTTAAATTGTAATTAATTCTGTATTTCTAAAGAATATGCGAGAAAAAGGTGAAGGAGACAGCTCTGAATTGAATGCAAATGAGGTATTGTCTTTAGGCCCAAAAGGTGGAGAATTACACAAGATTTAAATGGAAATAATTGCAAACAGGATCTTAAGTTTTAACTATATACAATCGATCCATCAGTAGGTTTTTTTTATGCCATGTCGTTAGGGTTTAATGGCCAACATTTTTACGACGTGACAATACCCCAAAACACACCAAAAACTAGTTTATTGTTGGCTGGCATGACTGGCCGCCATTAGGAATAGTTTTCCTTTTTCCTGGTAAATCTCATAAATTTGTTTATTATTCTTTGTTTTTGTTTTTGTTTTTTTTCCAGGGAAAAGCTTCACGCTAACCATCACCGTGTCAACGAATCCACCGCACATAGCCACCTACAACAAGGCCATCAAAGTGACTGTCGATGGGCCACGCGAACCCCGCTCCAAGACAAGTAAGTAGAGCAGGCTGAGTCGGAAAAGCGTTTTCTCGTTTCTGGTTACTTGTTTTTCCCCTTTCCACCCCTTTTTTTGGGGGGCATTTCATTTGCAGGACAATGCACAACAATTTATTAGTTGCCAAATAGATAAATTGCTCTAACAGTAGCAGCAGCAGCAGCAGCAGCAGGCAGTTCTCACTCCCAGAAACAGTTGCAGAATTGCAGACATCAAGATGGGATCGGCAAGAGTTGGAGTCCTGAAAAGAAGTGTAAAGATTTTAAAATTTAAATTTCCAAAGATGTAAGAAAGTAGGAAGAACAGTGAGTTGGTTTTTAAAATTTATATTTCTAGGATTGTTGGAAAAAAACAGAACACTGCATTTACTTTTGAAATAAAAAAACTGGTAAATGATTTGGCTTTTAAAATAGATATATTTCTACAAATTTGAAGAGCAAAAAACTAGGCTGTAATATTTATTAAATTCCAGAAAATATATAGTTTTAGGGTTCATAAAGAAATATTTATTTTATAGGTAAAATTTATAGTATTATCAAGGCAGAAGAACTAGAATTTTTCAGGACTTTAAAAATGTATATTTTCACAAATTGCTAAAGAGAAAACATAGTCCAAAATGCCTATAGAATTATTTAAAATATAATTTTTGAAGCTTATAATATATATAGAATATAATATAATATCTATCGAATCAGTAGCACATCTCTGCTTACAATATTCTTGAAATATTACAAAAATCCCCACTCCTCTGTTCAAGCTTAATTCCTTCCTTCGAGATTTTGCTGATGTAGCAAGGACATTTGCCTGCTAATACTGCACTTCATTTCACTTTGGAATCCTGAATTTTCTTCAAGGAATATTCATTAGACAGCTCTATCACACACACACATACGTACTTGTGATTCCTTCTCCTCCTCTCCCCTTACATATTTATAAGGATGCAAATATTTTACTTTGCATATGTTCCAGGCATCGTAAGGGACTGGGTCCGAAAGTTTTGCTGGTCTGTATAAGTTGGTTTCAATCCAAGCAGAGACTAGAGAATATAGGAATGGGGGTAGGGAGAATTTAGAGCGGAGAATAGAGAAAAAGAGACACAGAGAGAGATAGAGAGAGAGAGAGAGAGAGGCTCCCAACAAATGCAAATCCATGAAATGATTTATATGTCCAGCATGCCAGACAGAGCGGGATGGCACACATGCCTCGGTTTGGGGCTTTAAGCTGCAGACAAAAGGTTATTATTTTATAATGAATACAATCTGGCAGATAACTGCGTACCGTTCGGGTTCTACCTCTCTCTGTCTCTCCCTCTCGGCAGTTACAATTTAGCCAAAAGTGTCGCCAGTTGGATAAAGTTTTTTGGGCCATTGTCATTTCACTTTCACATACACACAAAAACCATTGTCAAATAGTTCGACAACATGGTGGTGGGCGGGGTTTTGGGAAAATGCGGAAAAGCGGGCAACTAGAAACGAGACCTTCCTTACATCTTAAGTGAAACGAAAGCAACCGAATTTCATTCATCAACTGCTTGTCATTTAAGTTTTCCCACACACACACACACACAGAGACACAAATAAACTAAATGCAGTCACTTAAGGATTCAATCAGACACATACACAGTTCAGTGGTTGTTGGCAGTTCAGAAAACAAAAGGGTTTTCAAATATTTAATACAGTCGATCTAGCCATGTCCGTCTGTCCGTCCGTCTGTCCGTCTGTCCGTCTCTCCGATTATACGCAAACTAGTCCCTCAGTTTTAAAGCTATCTGAATGAAACTTTGTAGGTAGTCTTTTATATGCTCTCACTCCTACATAAGTCGGAATGGGCCGGATCGGACAACTATATCATTTAGCTGCCATAGGAACGATCGAAAAAAGTTTAAAAAAAACATTATAACTTTGTCAGTTTTTAACATATAATCACCAAATTTGATATTTGGCCATTTATTATTGTTTCAGAATTTTGTATTAAATTTCATGAAAATCGGACGACTATAACTTATAGCTGCCATAGGAAAATTCGGGAACAGTAGGAACGATCGGCAAAATTTTAGAAAAAAAATTATAACTTCGCTGTTTCTCAACGAATTTTCATCAAACTTGAGATTTCGTCACTTAATATTATTCCAGCATTTCGGTTTAAATTTCATAAAAGTCGGACTACTATATTCTATAGCTGCCATAGGAACATCAGCGAAATAATAGAAAAAATCATAACTCGATTGTTTCTCAACATATTTTCATTAAATTTGAGATTCGGCCATTCAATGTTATCTTAGAATTTCGTTTTTAATTATATAGCTCGATTGTAATCTGCAAGGATATATAAACTTCGGAAAGCCGAAGTTAGCTTCCCTCAAAAACTAAGCTCACACCTTAATGAAACTTGCACTGCCACACAAAAAAAAAAATTTTCAATTGCCAGCAACCACTGGATCAATGCAAGAAACCATTTAGTTAAGGACAGAAAATTAAAACTGAAAAAAACTTAGTGTTATCCCTTTTAGGACAGCAGCAGCAGTTCCACTTTGCATTTGGCCAGAGACCGTTCCACTTCTCGACGGATCCCCTATCAGGCTTCCGGATGCCGCCCATTGGCAACTGTCAGAGTGAGTATATTATATTATATATACCCCATATATACCCTACATCCCTTATTCGATTTCTTTAAAGTTTGCCTTTATTAAGTTTTCGTTTGTGTGTTTTTTTTTCATCTTTTGTTTTTCGTAGATTAAAATACTGCAACCGCAGGGCAACAAAAGTAAAAGTTTTAAGGTTGGGGCATGTGGTGCACCCACAAATGCAACCACAGAAAATCACACAAAAAAGCGATTAGGCAGCCAAGCCTTTCAAACACGTTCGAATATTTAAGGCCAAGTGTGAAAATATATTCAGAATTTATTTATTTTTATTTTTAAGAGGTTGAAAGGGAATTAAAAATTTATAAAAAAAATATTTAGAGGATTGGTTATTTCTTTTAAAATATGTTTGAATAATTTAGAAAAGTAAATAAATTATGGATAATATATTAAGAGCAGATTATTTAAAAAAGTTTATATAGACCAAAATACTTTACTAAAACTTCTAAATAAAATATACGAAATTTATAATTAATTTATACTTCTAGATAAAGAAAATTTATATTTAATTGTTTATTTTTTCTAAGCAATTCTTCTTAAAAGCTTATTAAATTTACTTCTAAAGAGTTTTAGGATAAAATAATTTTTTTCAATATAAGTTGATAAAATATATATTTCTTTATGTTTTGAGAATTATTTAAAGCTTTATTGATGTCAAATATATTTAAATCTTTTTTGTTTCGTTTAAAATATATTTGTTTTGAATTCTTTTTAATTTAATTTGTAAACCAAACATTTAAAAATATATCAATTCTTCCTAGACACTAATTATGACTTATAACCCGAACACTTTAAAATAGCTATTTATTTTTTTTAAACCTTTTTCTGTATTGTTGCCGTTGGGCGACGACCATTTGAATGTGGTAAAATTGCGGGTCACCTTTGGCCATATATGTGTTGGCATCGTTTTTTTTTTTTCATTTTCGCAGCTAAGTGGGCTCGGTGTTATGGCTGTTAAACTGTTGGCCACTTTATTTAACCAAAGTTTACTATACAAACAAATAAACGTTGGTCAAACACAATCACACGCCGCGTGGGGTGGTGGCGGCGGCGAGTGGTTAAAAAAGTCGAAGCCTAAAAAAAACGCTTGCATAAATCAGAGCATCGCAAACAAATTATGATTTAAATGAAAAGCTACACAGTATTTTTATGCGGCAGTCAGATAAATTTAATGCATTTAACCAAGCGAATATAAACAAATTTGACAGCTCGGGCACTAAGCAGGAAAAATGGTATTCGTAATGAAAAGAGTCGAAGCATGAGATACTTACCATTTAAAGTTCTGTAATTAAGAGGATAGTTTATTATTTAATTTCAGTTTTAATTGATGGAATTGGTGGTTAGTTGGTAGCAGGAAATGTTTGTAAAATAATTATAATGGAGTATCTACTTTTATAATTATCCTTTGAAAATGTTTATTTTTGTGATTTTCCTTGAGCCTTGAAAATATGCTAATTTATTATTATTATTAGAGATTTAATTTTAAGTTTTATCTTATTTAAGTTCTGACACTGCCATAGATTTTCAGCAGAGTATCTTTCCTACCTCTATTTCCTATTATAACTACATCCCCAAGGACCTTCCATGTCCTCACCCACCCACCTCCCATCGCTTGAATATTTATAACAAAATCAATAATTAATATTGTGGGAGACCATTTTCTTTTTTTTTTTATCGGTTTGTTTTTATGCTTATGCGTAGGTGAAATAAATTTAATTGTACATTTTAAAATGCATTTATATTAAATTTGATGTTTCAATTTAAATTGACAATTAATTGCATTACAACAAGAGCAACAAAAGCTACTAAAGCCGGACTAGACACTGGCCAACTAGCTGCCGCAGGCAAAAAAATAAAATGCATACAAAAAATTGATGATTTTCTCTTTAGAGCTTGATGCTATTAAAAAAAGCAGAGAATAATAAAATTAACATATTAACCAGGTTTAAGTAGGAAATATTAAAGTCGAAAAACTGAGGGCTTTAAAGAATATATTTAAAGATGCATTTTTGGCACTGAAATATAAATTATTTCGGCTGAGAAATGATTTTATTAATTATTGATTTTTTTTTAATAAGAAAAGCGTTAACGTTGATGTTAATTTAATTTTGTTTTCTACGCCTCGTCAATTATTTTTTGCGGCCTTTCGCAGTGCTACTTGTAACCACTTATCCTTCATTACCGCCGCTAACCAAAACGATTCCGGTGAACTTAACAAAATATATATATGTACACAAATATACATATATATATGTATATCCATAAATATATATATATATATATGAAATGCAACTCAATCAATGCGCAAATTGCCTGCCAATTTTAACCCCATACTGCCGGTAACCGTTTCTGTCAATATTTTACCGTCTAGCCCAGTGCACAAATCAAAATGCAAATTGTGCGATTTACAGGATTCTGACATTTTACCCAGCCAAAAAGGACATTACATAAAGCACAAAAATATATATATATTCCTGTATATATATACAAAAAGCACACACAAGTAAATAACGATTACTGAAAGCGTCTGTTGATACTGATTACCCATAAATTAATTGTAAATATGCAAAAAGCAAAATATTCTGAATTATTTATTAACAAATTTTATTGACAGTCGCTGCTTGACTTAATTACTGGCATATATTTTATTAATTTCGCAAAAAAAAAAGGAAAGAAAATAATAATAAATACAAACCGAAACGATTTATACATGAAACCCAACCGGAAAGTGAAGAGCAAGGGCTTTACATTTTTAAGGGAGTTAAAGGACTTTTATGGTTGATCCAAATATTGGCTCAAATATTTATTTTCAAGTAAAATTTTGGTTGAGCAGAAGATATGTAAGAGTTGGTGGTTATTTTGAGTATTTAAAATCATATTGTAAGGGTTTAATTAATTTTAATTATGAGCAAGTATAACATTTAAAAGAAGAAGTGAACAGAAGAAGTGTATACATTTTTTTAGCTTTGAAAAAATAGTTCTTAATTTAATATCTAATTGTTATTATTATTTATTATTATTACAAGTTTCAATTAATTCTCTTGTACTTAGAAATATAAGAAAAATTCATGCATTACATGTATTTAAATTTGAAAATATTAACTGCAAGTTTGGCAGAACTGCAAGTTTCTTAATTAAATAGATTTATTCACTCTTGCTGAAAATTTACAAATATATAAACCATAAATTATATATATTGTTATTATTTAATATTATTTGTGTCATCAGATCTCTAATATTTCCTAGAAAATATCTCTTTAAACATTTGATTAATACCAAGCTGAAATATATTTCAAATATATCTAAAAGTCGAGCTTAAGCTATTAAAAAACTAAATCCTCCTAAACAGTTTGTTTTTTAGCTTTTCCATGCCTTTTTCCCTCCTTTTTTTTTTTTTGATAGCCCCAAATTGTGTCCTCTGTCCCGGGTTCCTTGTTAATAATTCAGGGCCCAAAAAATATGCGCAAATAAAGTCAATCAGTGTGACAACAAACAAGCGGACTAACCGCTCTCGCACACCATCGTCCTGCAGATAATGACGAACACCGCCATAGTCCACAGACCAGACTCCACTCCTGCACACCCAGCCTATACTCCACTCTCCACACTCTCGAGTCCACAGCCCACAGCCCACATCCCACAGAGAAAATTGTACACAAAAAGCCACGTAATTAATGGAGGTAGAAACATTTAAGCCAATAGCATTAATAAAGCCACCACAAAATCAATATCCGGCTACGAAAATGCGCCCGTCGCCTATAAAAACTAATTAATAATTTCCGAATGGGCTATTAATTAAGCCTAATTATCTGTGCATGGGTCCCGGCGACCCGCAAAATGTTGACTCTTCGCCGTTGCTGTCGTCCCTCGAAAAATCCCCATTTTTGATCCTGGTTGAGAGCAGAGGAGCAGCTACTGTTTTGTTGGACCCCGTCGTTGGTCCGAAAAATCGAAACGATTTTGCGCCAGGACTTTGGTCCTGGTTCATTCCAATGATTTGTTTGTGATTTTTGGCGTTCTTTTTTTTTTTTTTTGTTATATATTTCCTGCCTCCACAAAATGGCGGAAGAGGTCCCGCATAATGAGCGGAGATACAGCCGGAAAATGGCTCTGTGTGAGGAGGCTATAACCTCCAATTAGCGGCCCCTATAGGCCATACATTTGGGGTAGAAAAATCGGAATACTTTAGAGGATTATCTTATACGTTTTGGAAGTTTATTTATTATTATTAGTTATTTTTTCTGGAAGTTTATTTGCATTATATTTTGTAAATAACATTTTAAGTTCATTATTTACCTTCTTCTTCTTCTTGTATTTATTATGGATTATTTCTTTATTAATTCTAACAATTTTGGATTTTATTTTCTTGTCAGGTGCCAGCAACACACACTGGGGCTATGGATCAGCGGCCTCGGCTTATTCACCATATTTGGCCAGCAGCGGCCTTTCGTCCTGCACCACGCCCACATCCGCCCAGTTCAACAATCCGGCCTTGGGCTTCACCTGCTCTTCGAATGATCAGAGCAATAACCAGGACTTTGGAGGAGCCACCAATAGGGATTGTGTGCCAAGTAAGTAAATAAAATTAGAATAAATACAAATAAGGCACATTAAAATAAAGGAAATTTAAATATAAATATTTTATTAATAAATCTAAATGATTTAAATATAAATAAGGCAAATATAAAGAATATAATTGGTAATATAATATATTTAAAAATATTGTTAATATAACTAAAGTAAACCAGCAATAATTAGATTTTTTTAAACCCTTGAACAAATATCTTAAAAAACGCAATAAACATTATAAAAGTATCGCATTTTTACACTTTAAAATTCGGTTAGCTTAATTTTAAAAACCTTTTTTAGAGCTTTAAAAATTATTAAGATTTTTTGACCAAGTGATACCTCTAAATATTAAAAATAAATAATTATCTGCCTTTTAAGAATTCACAAAAAAATCTTTAAAATATAAATTTTCTGCTTTATAATAATTTGTAAAAAAATCCCTCTTGAAACCACTTTCTCCATTATTAACCTGGCTTTTCCCTCACTTTCTCTTCTCACCTCTTCCCTCAGTGCTGCCCGATTCCACGGCCAGCGATCTGGATCAGCACCTAAGCAGCCTCGTCGGCTCCACCAGCGGCCAGATGACGCACCACAGCCTCCTGGGCGCCACTGGCCAGACCTCCATCTCGTCGACGGTCAACGGGGCGAGCAGTGCGGGCGCTGGCGGTGCTGCTGCCGGCGGTGGTGGTGGCGGAAATGGCACCAGTGGCGGCGGTGGCGGTGGTGGCAGCGGTGGTGCCGGTAATTCCATTCTGGTGCCGCGTTATCATACCAATGCGAGCAACGAATACAATGTACACTCCAGCCAGAATGGGCCACGCAGCCTGAGCGACAGCTCTCAGGCGGAATCGCCGGTCCAGGAGGATCTACTGTCCACCAATACACCAAATCTGGGCAGCTCGGCGGGGGCCAATGGTGGTGCCGCGAATGCCGGCGGTGGATCGGCAGCGACAGCTGCTGCAGCAGCGGCAGTCACCGGGTCCGCGGTCGGCGTTGTGGGCAATCCCGCTGGGATGCTGGGCTCTAATCAGAATTTCCCCGGTATCGTCAACCAGGCTCAGCATGCCTCCGCTTCGGCCTATGGCGGTGGTGCTGGGGTGGGCGTCGGCGTTGGCGTGGGCGTGGGCGTCGGCGGTGGACATGGCAGTGCAGCGGCCGCTGCAGCCGGCTGCAATGGTTCCCTCTACCCCGTGCTGCCCGCCAGTCTGCTCTACTCGCAGCTCTACACGGCGGCCAATCAGTCGGCCCATGGCTTCCACTCGCACACACTGCCCGGCCATGCCTCCCATTCGCCCAACTCCTCGGTGCATGGCGAACTGCAGAGCGTGATGGATCACATCAGCAACGTGGGTGTGCGGCAGCAGCACAACATCATGGCCGGCGGTGGGGTGACCCATCCGGGGGATCTCACGTTGATCGGCAACTGCGGCGCCTCCGTGCGGAATATCGAGGATGGAAACAGCAACCGACAGGTGGCCGCCTTGGCCGCCCATCGGGGTCATCATAATCCCACCGACAACGGGGGCAGCGTCTGGCGGCCCTATTGAGGTCAGGTGCTGTGGTGCGGCTCGGCGGTTCTATAGTGCGAGGGGGTCGGGCCGCAGCACGAGGGGCAAGGGGGTGTGGCAGGGACGGGAATGGGTGTGGGAATGGGTGTGGGAATGGGAATGGGAATGGGTATGGGGACGTCTACGGGTGTGGGTTTAAACGGGGGCATAAACGGCTGCTTTGGCGGCTTTTGATCTGTGTACATATACTATATAGAGCGGGGGAGGGTAAGAGGGGTGCTCAGGGTGCTCATTTTGGGGATTCGAAGATCATCTATTGGAGTTTACTATGGAAATTTTTCAAGGGAATCTATTTCTTTTTATATTTTTAGTATATTTCTTGAGATATTATTACTACTTTTGAAAGAATAGTTTGATTTTGAAAAAGAAAAATGCAACAAAGTGCTGGGAATTTCAAGAAAAAATTCAAGATTTCGTCTAAACCTTATTTTGTTATTGATTTCGGTATTCAAAATAATTATTTTGTTGACTTAAGGAAGGCAAAGTATTCCTAAATCATTAAACAATTCAAAAATCAATCAATTTTAAAATTAAAACTTACAATTTGCTTATTGTTCTTGAACAATTTTAATGGTCTTAAAGTTTTAACAATGATTTAGTTTTAAAATGCAGCAAATTTTATTGTTTTTAAATAAAGCAACCAGAATCTCTCTTCTATTTCTCCGAGTTCCACTAAAAATCATTTATTATATCAGAGTTCTCCGTAAAATGAGCCCCAACTAAAAAGTATTTTGTATATAAAAATGGGTGTTCCAAAAAAAAAACCTCTAGGGATTGGAAAAGCTTAGTGTCTAAAAAAAAAAACAAAAAATAGAGCCTAGAAATATATTCTGTGTGTAGCTTGTATATAGTGTTAGCTTCAAAATATTTCTTGAAATTCGCATAAGCATCTAAAATGCAGTTTTTGAATCCCTAGAGAATTGTGTGACACCCTCGAAAATAATTCTTTTTTTTTCAGTTTTTTTTTCATAAATATTTAGACATATAAAAAAAAGGAAAGATGATAAAGTTTTAGTAGAATTTGTTGGAGTTCTCAAAGGCTCTCCGTAGCATATAGTTAAATAAAGCTAATAAAAGATAACTAGAAGTTAAGGGAAGAAAAGAAAATATTTAGCAAATTTTGAGAGCAGAAATATGTTGGACACAACTTTCTGTGGATTTTAAAAAACAAAAACACATACACACACAGTGACGGAAGAGTTTAATATTGATATTAACACTTTTTTTGTGCATTTTTTTCCAGGCCCGTGGTAAGCCCGAGCCATTAAACTAGTCATAGTAGCGATAAGTCCACATACGATACCAAAAAATACCAGCACATTTTCAACAAATTAAATTATAGTACTTAGCAACTTGAAACTAGTCGTAAAAACATTGTGAAGCCAAAGCCAAGATGATTTTTTGTGATTTTTCTCCTGTTTTCTGTAAGATACGAGGACGGTAGGGTAGGATGGTTATTTGTGGGGTTATATTATGGGGGGGGGGGTGATTTATTAGAGCCGATGTATGTCTGAGTTCCTATGCCGTGTAATCCATGTTCGTGAATTTGTTTACTGTTCATTTCATGTGCTTCGATTTGCGTGTACTTTAAATGTGTATAAAAAAAAAAAACATGTGCAATCTAAGCCCAATATATAAATATTAATAAGCTTCTAACGAGATATATCTGTACACTAAATGGTTAACCGCACACACACACCAGCAGCCACAATATATGACACTTGGAAACTTAAATTGTAATTATTTTTTTTTGTTAGCTCATAAGTGGTAAGAAAAAAACCAAATAAAAAAAAGGATAGCGAAACAGCAATTTAAATTCCAAAACGCACACGGGGAGAGAGGAGGAGGGAGTAGGTGGAGCGAAAAATACCCAGAATTATACTATGCAAAATGGTAAATAGGGTTAAGCAATCGGTTAGAAATGTCCAAGATAGCACACTCTTTAAATACATATATAATATATATATAAACATATATAGATAAACACACACTAACTAACAAGAATCGATGTGAAAATCGTATTTGATGTATACCACAAGGAAAGGCAGCGCAAAGTAAATACCGAAACTAAATATGTGTATAATCTAGCCAAGATCCATACAGTATATGAATATATATATAATAATAATAATAATAAAAATAAACACAAGCGAAAGCAGTTCTTTGTAATAAAATAAATAAATGTAATTACAGATTTTATTTGAGGACACACAAAACTAAAACGAAATGGAAACCAAAAGAAGATCTAAACGAAACTTCAATTCAACGATTATATTAAATAAAATTATGAAAATTAATAACATAAAATAAACAATTGACTTTTTGTATCGTTTAGGGGAATTGGAATTTTAATTTGAGGTTTAACAAAGGTATTCGTATTTTACATATAACATTTTATATTATATTTTTCAAAATTTTTGCTACAGGAAAATATTAAGTATACGTATTTTAAAAATGAGTTTGAAAGTATGGAACATTTTTTATTTATGGCAAATCTAGGAAAAAATTAATTTAATTTATGAAATATTTTATTTTTTCTATATAATATATTTTGTAGCACATATATTTCAAGATTTTACTTTGGAAACTCTAGGCAAATATTAAGTATACGCTTAAAAAATAATAATTTTGAAACAAACAATATTTGAAAATTATATTTTCAAATTTCTGCTTGCTGTAATATTCTAAATAATATTATTTAAATACATTTTTATAATATATTAAACATTGTTTCCATATCCTTCTTCTATCTTCTACGTTTTGCTCTTTAAAAAGTATTTATTTACAACTCCTTCGGGTACCATTGGCAGGGTGAAACTTATGGCTTTTACAGGATATTGCCCTTCTTTCTATCTATATATATATATATCCGTTCTAACCTTCTCTTTCTAATGCCATCTCCGTGTGGTTTTGAATTTAGCGGGCCAACGTAATTTTCTGCTCAATTTATTTCACATTGTGGCATCCAATTAAGCTGCAAACCAGCAGCCGAGCAATCCAACCAGAACTGGCAGAAACCGAGGAGTCCGGCTAAAACTCACCTGGCCTTGCACTGAAAGAAAACTGAAAAGAAAATAAAAGAAAAGAAAATAAAGATGTTTAAATAAAATAAAATACTAAAAAGTTAGGAAATCATTTCTTGAGTCTCTGAAAGAATAATCTTATATATCAGAAAATAGAAAAATAAATAAAACTTCACAAGCCTTTTTAGATTATTTATTACTATTTAATATTAAATATTTTTATTTATTTATTTAATTAATTAATGAAAGAGAAATAATGCTTCCGCGATTTCTTTCTCTGTTTACATATATGGCCATAAAAATACGGTCAACTACAAGATGAAGGGAGGGCTGCTCGGCTCGGATGGGGTCTCGGGGCGCTAGACGGTGGAAAAGCGGAAAAGTGGAAAATCCAAAGCTTCGGTACGCGAAGCGTAACAAATGAGTGGGAGCCCAAGCGAGGAGAGGAAGCGGAATAACCGCAAAAAGGTAGCCATCAGGGGGGGAGGGGGAAGTTAAGGGACCCAGGATTAAGCAGCAGATAAATAAGAGATCGATATCTCGGGGATAGAGGGATAGAAGGGAGAGAGAGTAAAAAAATATGGGGAAGAGGTCCAGGCACGAAAAAAAGGACGAGGGAAAAAAACTTTTTAATTATTTCCATGCCGAAGATGTTTCGCATAACAAATTAGCTACCCGACAAGTATGCCGGCGATTGTGTGTGTGTGTGTGTGTGAGTGTAAGTAATTAAAAATTCTACCCATTACTTGCGAGGCTTGGTAAAATTTCAAACAAACGCCAAGACACAAACACATACGCTCACGAGACACTGAGAACAAAATATGAAAATAAAATAAAAATAAATGAAATTTAAGGGATGATAAGTGACCCAAGAAAAATTCATGAAGATAAAATTAAAGATTATTAAATTGTAAATATTTTTATAATAATAAAGCATTTATTTTTTTTATTAAATAATTTTTTTATTTTACGATTTAATGCTTTTTTGGTAGCAAATTTCTCCCAGTGCTGCCAAGCGCTAGAGGAAACCACTTGAGACGCTGATTTAGCCTCTCAACGGGCATTCTTTTAAACCCCTCAGCCCCCAGCGTGCCTCGCCTCGCATATTAACACGTTTCATATGGGGCAAATCCCCTGGCGACCATCAGCAGCAGCAGCAGCAATGGGTTAAGGGGCGCCAAGGACCCCCCTCCCCCCCCTATCACTTGAGATGAGCCAAGATGATGCGTTGAGTGGAGTGATGATGCCCGCCCTTGGAGTGGAAGTTGAGTGTTGGAGTGCTGGAGTGCTGGAGTGTTGAGTGGAGTGGCAAGGAGTCCTGTTGCATGTTTCCTTCTTGTGTCTTACACAAAAATAAAAAATTAATTTTTCTTATTAGCCCGACTCTGTCTTTTCGCGGGGTCCTTAATTAAGGTGATAAACAAGCAAACCGAATTATACCGCTCACAATGGGAAAGCAGACGGGTTTTGGCTGAGTTGCAAAGTCCTCATAAAAAAGTCAAAAAAAAAAAATGTCGAGGGATAAGAGGATGCCAAGAGGGTGGCTTAAGAAGTTGAGTTTTAAATTGTGACTTAAGATAAATATTTTTCAGGCAAGACAGTAAATTCCTTACTAGCAAATAATAAATAATTATATTCAGAGAGAGGGAAAAGGAAACATAAAATAAATTTTAATTTAGTTTAACATTTTAAAACTAGGCATATTTTTAACTATTTTAAAATTTTTAAGGTGGAGTTTTAAATTATTACATTTTCAATAAAACAATACAGCTTTTTATTGGTTATAAAAACCTTAGTGATGGCTTTGAAACCCTCGTTTAACTTTTAAATATATCTTATAAATCTCATATATATTTTATATTTATTTTTTTATTAATTAATTCTTAGTCTAAATCGTTTTTCGAATAGTTATGTTAAGCTTTACGGAATTAAACAATTTCTGCTTAATTTTTAAGCCACCCTCGCTGGGCCTCTCTCTTTAATGGGCTCACTCATAATGGAAATAATCTTTTGAGCTCGCTTCATTTGCTTCGCATGTGAAAGTCGAAACTTTCGCCGAATGAAACCCTTTCTCTTTTCCCAGTTCTCGACTTATCCTTCCCCCAGTTCCCCACTTTTCCCATTCTAATTCTCAATTATGCATGAATGTGCGTATGCATATGGGGTGTATATTTGATTACGATGCCAATTAGAGAGTGGCATAAAGGTGGCCCTTTTTTCCTTGTCCTTCAACCGGAAGGAAGTTGCCTTAATTAGTCGGGGTTTCCAAAAAACAAAGAGAGAGAGAGAGAGAGAGTAAAACTTTGCACTTATGAAAATTTTTTATATATATTATATATAAATATACATTATTTTTTAACCAACTAAAGTTGATCTCTGGTCTCCCCTCTTCTTTGCCATTATCCCTTCGACTGACCATTAAAATAATGCAGTGATTTTCTGAGGTCAGCAGAGAATTATGCAGATATATTTATACCGAGAGTGGAACCCCTAAAACTCCTTTGAAAATCTGTTGCTTTTACTCGTGCAAATATTTAACGGCTGCTACATTTTTGCACCTTTTGCACACGGAAAAGCGGAAGGTATGAAAACATTCTTCGTTGCGGTTTCCCCATTGTTGTTTTCAATTTTTTGTTCAGCCTTTTTTTTTTTTTGCTTCTTTTGCTTTTGTTTTGTTTGTTTGTTTGTTTGTTTCGACATTTTCCGCTTTTCCGCTGGCGTTGCACATTTTTGGCATTCGCGCTTTGACAGGGCAAAAGCAGCGATCCCCCTGATCCCCGACCTATGCTCACGCTCCTCCGCATTATATTTGTTTGGCCCCGCTGACTGTGACTGTGACTGTGACTGTGAACTGTGAATTTCCCATCCATTTGCTTTTATTTTCCGCCTGCTTCACTCCCCCTTTTGCTGCTGCTGCTGCTCTCTGCTGCATTGGGTTTCTGGTCAGTGGCAATGGAATGCAGTTCCTCGGAGTTGGTTCGGGGTTGGGGGTCAAAAGGTCAGGGGACAGGTGCCATACCTTACGTTTTGTCTTCTTAAGAATAAATTGAATTCTGCAAATTAATTAAATAAATATAAATGCAAGATACTTTGTTATTTTTCTAAGATTGACAAATAATAAACATTGAATTTATTTATATATCAAGTTATCTCAAGAACAACATTTAACAAAGCTCTGAAAAAATTAAAATAAATAAACAAGTAAATAAATAAATATATCATATAATAAAATATATAAATATTATTTTACCCGAATCGATAAGGGAAATCTGTGGCCAAGCGGTATAAAAAATATATAAGGCTGGCCACACTCAAGTAGCTCCCGAGATCGTGTTTCATCGACACGAGGAGCCACATCACATGACCAGTAGGCGGTTAAGGTATAAGAAGGGACATGTGCACAGAAAGAAAACTAAAGAACCTAAGTAATATAATAGGAAAATATTTATTTTGAAAAAATATTAATTATATAACCATTAAAAATAAATACAAAAACTACTCCAAATTCATCAAATTATTAGAAATTTATATATAGAACTCCCATAAATTATTTAATTTATTATATTATTATATTATATTTACAACACAAGTTTGAAATAATATAATTTTTAATGGAATTGCCACTATCTTTCGAAAATTTGATTGAAATTAGTTCCTGTGATGATTAAAGTACAATTTTCATAGCATACTTTTATTATGCAACTTTTTAAGAGATTTGAAGCTAGAAAATATCTAAAAACCCGTTCGATCCTGTTATATTAATAATATTATATGAATTATTTTGTATTATTATTATTATTTTTATTCATTTTTAAATGAAAACTTTTTAAGATATTTTAAATCAGTGAAAAACTCTTTCTTATTATATAAATAATACAAAAATTAAAGAGCTTAGCTTATCAAGGGTTTTTGTTATTATTTTTATTTTTTAATATAATTTCTCTACCTTTTTTCTTGCCGTGTGACTGGCTGGACAATATCCGATGGCGGTTTCAAACTGTCAGGCAAATCAAACTCAAACTGAACTCTTAACGATTCGAGCACGTATTCAATATGGTTTGTTATGGGTAACGCTAAAGCTCCCCAAAAATGTGGGGGCGTTTGTGGATGAATGTGGGAGGGAAGGTGGTGGGGGCGTGGGGGCGTGGCATCAACTACATTTCGAGTTTGGTTTTTGGTTGGGTTTTTGTGTGTCGTCCACGGTACGGAACGGTACGGTTCGAAATGCCGAATATTGATTTGAATCAATTAATTCGTGCGGTTGTCGCTGGAATTACTCCCTCGAATCTAATTAATTTTAATGCACGACTACACGCATGCGACAGAAAGAGATAGGCTGCGGGCTGAGTGGTAGCAAGAGGGAGAGAGAGAGACAAACAGGAGGCGACACTTTGGCAACATTTTAGGCGCAAAAGCTGGCAAAATTTATATTGAAGTCGAATTATGCAATTTGCTACTAAATTGATTGCATTTGCACAGAGAGAGAGACCGGAATATATATATATATATATACATGTGTGTGTGTGTCTGTGTGTCTGTGGGTGCACGCCCGAATTTCCTTTCAAAAATTATAAATAAATAACACACCAAAATTCGTAGGCATCGGTCGAGTTCAGATAACATTTTGTTTTGCGGTTTTCGAAAATGACTAACAATTTAGCATGTCTAATTTCTTTAAAGCAAATTAAAAATCTAAACTGGAAACTAAATCTTTGGTTTATTTTGAATTAAGTAAGGGAGGGAGGGAGAACTGACACCTCAAAAATGTTTATAAATAAATGGAGACAGGAATTAATTGAGGAAAATATTAGCTTGAAGGTAGATATCAAAAAGGTTTTAAATTATTTTTAATAACTTGTATTAATTTATTTATTTATTAATATATATTAGTAAAAAGATAAATAAATATAAGCAAGATTGTTTTGCTAAGAATTTGATGTATATTTTAATAAATAATTTATTTATTTACTGAAATTACTGAAAATACATTTATTTATTTATTGAAATTACTTAAAATACATAAAAAATTTATTTTAAAATATAATAAATTTAAATATATATTAGTATATCTGTTTAAATATATCAAAAACATATTAACAAAGGTAATTTCAGTTTGCAGTATATAAAATTAACCCAGCTTAAAATTAAAATATCATAACTTAACCAAACTTAACTATGAAGTATTTCCCAGTCGTCATTCTAATATTAGATTTTGTGTTTTTTTTTCTTTGTGTATTCTCAATTGGCGAAAATAAAATCATATTTCATATTTAATAAAATGCATTCGCACGCATTATTATATTCATTATATGCCAACATATTTGTATTATTTGCTGGCCAAAAGCGGCGGCGGCAACAACAATGGCAAACAGCGACAAAACTCAAACATTCAGCTATTCAAAAGAGAGACCCCCTCCCTACACACACCATTCAGATACCATTCCCGAGTCCCCGAACTGGCACCCATTTTCACCTACATTTCCCCCCACCATTTTTGGGGGAAATACAAAGAGCGAAACGCGTTTACCACACAAAAGGCCAACGCACAAACAGCAGTTTGTATATATAAATATAAAAAAATATATATTTATAGTGACAGTGGTCAGAGGAAACTATGGAAATTTTATAATGAAATAATAAAGTTTCATCAAGATATATATTTTTTAAATATTTTTGTATCTTAATAAGAAGCTAACTGATTAAATGGATGATACCAAAGGGTTTTTTTTTAACAAACTAAACAATTTATGATCTAATTTAAAATGATTAATTATTTAAAATATGTAGATAAATATATTCTAAATAAATCTGTTTTATTTTATTTATTTGAATGTGTAGAAAAAAATAAAAATAAATAAATAAATGATTTAGACTTGCAAATTGTAATTAACACAGCTGCCAGTGTGCTTGCGTTTCCAAACATGGATTATATACATAGATATATATTTTATATATACATATACTTATATATATATATTTGCTGACCAAAACAAATATTGTTTTGGCCATGTTTTTGAGGCACACACACACACACGCATACCAACAATGTCCTGGTCGAGAAATGATTTTGATTTTGATTTTTCGGCAATTGCAATATAAATGCGATCATTTTAAAACAAAATGGCGTCCGCAACAACAGCGCACACAACGAAATTTTAATGTATGATATGATTTGAATAAAATTCTGACCATTTATCCCCCCCTTAACCCCCCTTAGCCCACCATATGGCCCACCGCTGAGTTTTCCCCATGCTCCGTTTTTGCCGCTCTAGCGAAATGATTTGAAATCGTTTTGTGGTTTTTACGAGTTGCAAATCATTTTAATTAAAATATCAAAATTAGAAAATGGAAAATGATTACATTATTCATTAGTTTTCATTACGCATGTTTATTTATTAGCAACAACAGCGGCTGCAGGAGCAGCAGGAGCCCAAATGACAAGGATATATCAGTGACACCGAATGCTCTATGGCTCTACGAAAGGGATTCTTTATAATTTATTGAGAGTTCTTTTGTAGTTTTGCTTGTGTTAATTAAATGTGCTTAATTATTTTGTATTTAGTAGTTTTAATTTAATGATTTTACATATATTTTAGAAGAAATTAGTTTAAATGAATTTACTATCTAAGTTTCCTTTAAGAAATATTTAAAAAAGGCTAAAATTCCAACTAAAACATTATAGAAAAATATAAAAAAAATATTTTCAAGTATTATTTTAGTTTAAAAATTAAAAGTATTTAATTGAAAGTCCCAGTTTAGCTCCCCTGGCTCCATCTGCCGGCCTGAGGTCCTTCCAAAGCATTATAAAAATGAAAATTGCAACAAGTAGGAAAAAAAAAATCGTAATAAGCACACAGAGCTTGCGAAAGTTTCCTCAAGAAAAATGCCGGCTCGCAAGGAAATTGCCAGCGGAAGTATCCAGTCGCAAGGAACTTCGGGGTGGCGTGTCTTAAGGACACACTCCGTGTGTGTGTGTGTGTGTGAGTCTGCGCAGAAGCAGGATACCTTAGACATTAACCCCCTTTTGGGCTGAGTCCTTCAAGTGAAAGTCCAAATTTCCAAGACGCTTCGCTTCGCCTTGCAAGTTCTTGGCGCCCTCGCGTTTTTTGTTTGCTTTTTTCCTTCGAGCTCTTGGGTAACGGTAACTTGACTTCTTTTTTTCAGGACACTGCTTCGGCGCTAAGACGACAGATGGCGCCAGGACCAAAAGCTTTTGAATTTCCTCAAGGATTTTTTCTTGTTTTTATTTTTATTTATTTTTTTTTGACTCCTTACGAGGAAAATGATGGATAATTCTTTATTGATAGCTGCCATCGATGAATCGCTGACACACACACACACACAGCGACACCAACACTTACGCAGTCGCACTTTCAACGAGGGAAGGTCCTTGCTCACACACACACACACACATGCGAGTAAAGCAGGGAAGCGTAAGGCATTTCGACCAATTATAAGTTGCGGTTAACCGCAACATTTATTCAAGAAAATGTTCCGGCACGAGTGCAAGCGAGACGGGGCTAAGGACGAGGAATACCGATTGGCAGGACCAGGACCTTTCCCCCGCAATATTGTTGAGGGGTGGTGGGTGTCGGGTGTCGGGTGGCGGGTCGGCTAGCAGGTGGTGGGTGCCTTCCAAGGAAGGCTGTCGGCAAGTGGTGAAATGTCAAGAATTTCGTTCGCTCCTTTTGGGGTTCTTTCCTGCAGATTTCATTGTGTTTTTTTTTTGCTCCTTTTTTTTTTGTTCCTTTTGTATGTTTTCGAAGGGTAAAATATGAGCAGGGATTATGATGTTTGCGGTCTTAAAAATATAAAAATAAAACGGGGGAAGAAGTCTGCATATGACTGGCCGAGCATTATCTTGTGGCTGTATCTTGGAACGTTTATAAGGGATATCACTTAAAATATATATCTTCTCTTTCTTTTTTCATAAATTAAATACTAGTTATTAAACTAAATATAATATTTTTAAGTACAAGTACTTGTTGTAGTTTTTAAAAGTTTGTATTTAATTCATTTTTAAATTAACTTTAAAGATATCATACTTCCTTATCGAAGACAAGCCGCAGATTAATAATTATGGGTTTCACTTGTTATTAACTTTAAGAAAACAAATATATAATTTTAATATTTATAATGCCCATATTATATTTAATCCTTTATTTTTATTATTATCATATTAAAGTTATTTAATCTTATCTTGATTTAATATAATATTCAATATATATAATTATTTTAATTAATGATCTTCAACCCAAATAAGTATTAATATCATAATAAAAATTATCTAAGTATTTGCTTTTATATATTTTCAATTATTATTCTTATTATTCTTAATTATTCTCATTATTAATTTATTATATATTTTATCTATACCTCACAAGTTAATAATATTTTTAACATTCTTTGATTTTAATTCTATTTCTCTTAACTCTTTACTTTGATTAACTTTTTCTGTCACATTACTGACTATATATAATACAAAACTTTGAGGAATACATAAATCCCCTCTCATCAGGTTATCTCCTGGCTGCCAGCACATATTCTCCACTCTCATCGCATTAGTTGTACCTTCTTTATCCTGCCAGAGTCTGTGCCCATCCTTGCCTTGAAAGAGAATTAATAGTTTGCCGGGCTGAAACGAATCGCCTTTCAAGTCGCTAACCACTGACAATATGTTGGACCAACGGCAGACTTGAACTTTGTAGCTGAAGGACCAGGATCAGGACCAGGAGAGGCACTGAAAAAAAAATTAAAGCTACAGGTAATAATTTAAAAGGTAATTTTAATGGTTTTATTATTAAAAAATACGAAACTATTCCCCAAGAAATTTTCAAGCTATTTTAATTCACAGGTTTTAATTGATATTAATTTTAAAGCTATAAACCTAAGTAAAGCCATTAAATTTTAAATATATTTCAAGTTCAACTTGTGAACATTTAATTTTTAAAATAAATTTAATTGTAGCTACATTCAATTTTTTCCTGTGCACCAAATCAGCCAACTACCGAGGCAGGGAACCACATCAGAGGAGACACAGACACACTATGGCTGCCGGGAGCTGTGACATTAGTTTAACGCCAAAATCCATTAAAAATCCATACTAATATATGTCAGGATCAGGATAAGGCGGCGTCTGCCACAGCGCATAATGAGTGACGAGGCGGTTGGGTGTGGAGTGGCCCGAGTTGGATGGATGACTGGGATCCTGACTTGACTGAGGGCTTCAAATAAGATACCGCATACACTTTGTGCGCTGTCTTTGCACTCCTCCACTGTTCCGCTTTTCCGCATTTTCCCCTGCCGCTTTCCACTTCACCTTTGTCGATTTTTCAAAGCCAACTCAACAGCCAACTTGGCTGGAAGAGAGAGAAAGAGAGAGAGCTTTGTCCTGCGGCTGCACTGCACTAATGAAAACTACCCAGGAAAAGGGGTTAGAGTGGGGAAAAAATTAATTAAAGAGCATTAACAGACTTTGAGTTACCTTGAACATTACATTCTTAAGTAGGGAAATTTTAAAGAAACCACTAAATATTAAAAGGATTTCATTTAAACAATTATAGAAATAGTTTACTCAAAATTACAAATAAATAAATAAGTGTTTGTTATTTATAACTTGTAAATATTTAATTTATTTACCAAATACAAATTATAAAGTCATTAAATTTCTTTCCTTCCCTTTTTAAATTAATATTTTAGCTAAACTTTAAATTGAAATCCTCCTTTAAAGTGACCCAGCCAGGATGCTTCCTTCAGTCCTTGTCTGGCCCTCTCAATATCTTTGCCTTTTTTTTTATGCTATTGATTTTATGAAATTTTTATTAATAAACATTCGTGGCAGATTCCACGGCAAAGGAGCGCAGTTTTCCCGCTCGCCAACCGCCCAACTCCCAAAGAAAAATTGAAAACGAAGTGGAATTTTTTAATACAACAACAAAAAAAAAACAGATACTGAAGCACATTTTCACTCGAGAGCAATGGAAAAAAAATCTCCGCAAATCAACGTAATTAAATGCCCAAGGCGAAAGCGAAGAGAAATCCCGAGAAAATCATGGAAAACCCGTCGTCAGCAATTAAAATGGCGCTTGGTCCGTCAGCCAAAAGACTTCAAAAAATGCCAAAAAGTTCAAATACTAATGAATTATCCTTTATTAGGATAATGTATGATGTGGTTCCTGAAGAGTTTGCTTAACTACCTCGTACCCCCAGCCTCCTGGGATATATATATATATATATATTTATCCTGTGATCTACGAGAGGTTGCGAGGGGATAGACAAGTCCGAAAGTCGGAAAAAGGTTCACGGTGAGTTTTTGCCAGACTTTTACCCTGCTGTAATCCAGGATTGATGGACTACTTCAATAGGTTTGTGGGAATTATTTAATCATTTTCAACAATTAATTTTTATACATTTATATTTTAAATAATAATTATTTTGAAAGAGTTTTCTTTAATATTATTATTTTAAATATTTTTCTAATTTATTGCTTTGACTTAGAGTCTTTAAAAGTTAACTCTGCTCAGGGGAAAACTTCTCAAGTCTCTGGTTCTGTTGAGTTTTTGGGCCTTTTGTAAAATATGGGGAGAGTTGGCAAATAAATGGTGGCCCCGGGGGGGGGGGGGGGGGGGGGGGGGGGGGGGGGGGGAGGAGGTGACTCTGGGCTAAGAGGCTTGGAAGCTGCGGCTGGAAGCTGTTGGCAATTTATGAAAAGAGCCAAATTAATCAGACTAATAACGAAAACACGCCGAGCCGACAAAATGGTCATGGGGGGGTTCGGCTAAGGGTCATGGGGTATAGTATGGTGAAGGGAGAAATACAAGAAAAAGGGCAGAAAATGTGGAGAAAACTTATGCAAAGTTTTCTTAATGAAAAGATTTACGATGGCAATACTCAAAATTAGCAAAAACTGAGGTTGTGGCGGACAATAAGCGGCTTGGGCCGAAAGGGGGTGGAAAATACTTAAAAACTTTTCGCCAGCATGGCGGTCGACAGAATGGAAAACTTTCCAAGTAATGTTGCAATTGAGAAAATAGAGAGAGAGAAAATATGCCTGGCCAGTGCTCTTGCTCCTTCTCCTCTTTCTACCTGAATTTTCCCAAGGCAAAATAAACCCAATTAGTGCGTAGTCCAATTTGTGGCTGTTGGCCAAAAGTAAAAATGCGCAATTTTTGAACAAAATCAAATTAATAAACTCAACAACTGTATCGTCCTGGCAACGATGGCAGGCTCTCTGGCTCTCTGGCTCTCGCTCTCCTTGACTCGGTCTTGCGGCCAGGACTTTGGGGACATTAACAATCGAACTCTCTTCACTCGCTTCAATGTTTTCCTATCTTTGATCGATTCGCATGGATTTATTAAAATAATTCGCATGACAGGATCCTTAAGCTCAGTCAGGTGTTAAGTCCGGTTTAGGGACCTCATCATTGTCAGTGGTCAATGGTATTGTGAGCAAAGGAGTGAAGGAAGAACTGAATAAATTGAGGAATATATGAGGAAGTGAACAGTGTTGTCAGAAAAAATTTATAAATTTATAAAATGGAAAAGAAAAAATATAAAAATCAACTGTGAGGCTCTAAATCTTTAGAATAAATTAGCTAATAATATTATAATATTAACAAAAAACCAAATATATTAAATACTCTTTAAAGTTAAGTCTTTCCAAGGCCATTCCAGCCAAAGGACTCCCCTTTATGACCGTCTTGAGTTCACAAACACTTGACCCGAGCTCATATACTCCCCCCCCTTGACTTTAAGGCCGAGAATTCTCTCAATTTTCTGTAGCGTTAACTCTCGATTGAATATCGTATTTATTTCGCTGCTGCTGATGCTGTTGTTGTTTTAAATCGATGCCCAAGGCAATGGCCACAATCCCACTTCCACATCCACATCCTCAATCCACTTCCGCACGAGCAGCAAATAAAAAATACAGGACCACGGCGGCGGCGGCGGAGAAAACAAAAAAAAAAGGGTTAAAACAATAGAAAATGTTGCCGGGAAAAGTCGAGGGAAAAGCAATTCTTTATATGGCATTCTGCATGGCATAATGCCGCCTTTAACGGCCCGTTCAGCTGCTGCTGTTCCCGCTGCCATCCCCAAATCATTATTGCGAAAAACAGCTCCTTTCCAGGCCAAGCCGTGCCTTGCCGAGGCATTTTTCAAACCAACCAACCAACCAGCCAGCCAGCAAGGCAGGCAGGCAGTCAGGGAAACCCACCCAAATCCTGCCGCCCGGACATCGAATCCTTTCGTTCATAAATCAAGTCTTTGGTTTAATTAAATCTTGTGTTGGCGGTAAAAACTCGAGCACAACAAAATGCCAGCAGGACAAGCAAGAGAAAAACGCAAAGCGAAAAAAAAATAGAAACAACAAAAAAACCAAATGCAGAATCCAAAATCCTCGAACGCCTCCGGAGGAGATGCCAAATATTTGCACAGTCTGCCAGGATATGGCTAGAAGCTGGAAGCTGGGAGCTGGAGAGCACAGGATCCCCGGGATCCCGTCACGTTCTAACTGTCGTCGCGGTTGTCCTTTTCATATTTTCTTTCGCAAACTCATTTCCTTTTGTCGGTTTTGAACGAAACTCTTTGACTTGTTGTTAAGAGTCTCCCTGTTCCTTTGTCCCTGCTCCTTGTTCCTTGTCCCTGTTTTCTTTCGACAGGATAAATAGGAATTGAAAGTGCCCGGAGAGCTATAATACATCTTTATTTACTAGTTGGCAGTAAAGGGAATCCTTTGCAAAGTTAATATTATAATTATAGGATTTAAAATCCTTTAAAATACATATATATAGAGTTATGTTTATATAACCAAATTATGCTTAGTGTAAGGAACACAACCTATGCCAGGATATACCTAGGTGGCTTTTGAAAAACTGCTGCTGGGAAAAATGAAAAAGAAGTGTCAGTGCTTTCACCTGAAATAAAAAAATATAAGAATATTTCTGTGTCCTACTATTGGTGTTTTCCATTTTCAGCAACTTATGAGAAATATACCCGCTACATTTTCCTTTCTTTCTTTCAATTTTCCCTTCTTTTTTTATTTTTTTTCTCTCACCCAGAAGACAAAGAAAAACCTGGAGCACTTAAAGCTCGCTTAATCTTTGACATAAAAACCAAGCGAAACAATGTGGAAATTTGCGGAGAAGCCTGGAAAAGGGTGGGGAAAATAGAGAGACTGTCGGCGGAAAATTGAATGCAGGACACGTTGCAGGATTTATGGCGAAGAAGCAGCCGCCAAACGCAGACTAATAAACAGGATTCTGCCAGGGGGAGAACCAAAAAATTAAAAATCCAAGAAGAAGCTGAAAATTGCTGTGAAAATTATAGACAAAATATATATATATATACTATATGTACGTGCGGCAATGAATCCTTTCCCTTTTTCTGGCCTGATTCAGTCGTGCAGGACGAAAGACGAATGGAATGGAATGAAATGAAATGGAATCCTTTACCGTAAGAATTTCATGCACGTCAACACGTCCTGGCAGCGACACTGCCGTTGACAGGCCAAAGGCCCCCGTCCGCAGGATATCCGGAACCCAAAAAAGACCCGTAGAAAGAGAGAGAGAGAGGGAGCCTGTGCTCTGTGCAACAATTTCTAATTCATATGTTCCTGAGGCGGCCCAAGGATACCGAATCTCGAGTCCCGATGATTTATGATGCACGCACGCGAATCCCAAAATGAAAGTCCTGTCCGCAATCGAGGAGGATTTAAGCGGTGTGTTCGTGACACGACAAAAGCAACCTTATGAAACTAGGATTAATGGGAATAATATTTCTAATTATTTATCCTTTCCAAATTAACATAACAAATAATATTAAATTACCTTCAAATACTATATTATATATCCTTTACTGAACTATTACAAAATTACCTCCTAATTACATATTTATCACACGATGTATTCTACCAATCCGTGAGTATCCTGTTTACCCATCTCTAGGCCTGTTCTTGGGCGCCTTTAATCATTCAATAGGCAATTTGTTTGGGCCTCCTCCTGGCAAATGTTGAAATGAAATGTTTCACACATTAGGCCGGTCAACTACTCAGACTTTAGGCCTGCCATCGGAGGAGGAATCTCTCCAGCTACTATATTTAATATCATTTATCTTTCTTACGCCTTCCCCCCTCCGACGTGCGGTTTGTGATTGAAGGGGGGGGAAAGCGAGGCGAGGCGAGGCGAGGTCCTTGGCTGGCCGTGTTGTTGTGATTTATGATTATCAAAGTATTTGTTACCTTTATGTCCGAATTATTTGCTTGACCATAAATCATTTTATCCTTCAGCAGCCTTCGCCGCTTTGATTAATTTTCTTCAATTGCTTGGCCGCGGCGATTGGCGCCTGCGATTTTCAATCGGATTTTCTCGATGCTTTCTGGGGGGATATGGATTTTTGTTTGATATGCCAGACAGCGACTTGGCACATAATTCACACAATTGGTCAACAAGTCAACGATGGCAAAGCCCCCAATCAACCCCCTTAACAGGAGAAGGAGAGAAAATGCAGCGAACACCATGAGTTATGTTATTTATTTTGGCAGTTTTTCTGAAAACCAGGAAAAATGAGTACTTAAAGTAGTGATTGGTTATGATATATATAGAAAATAGCAAGAGATTTTGATATAAAAATAAGGTTGTGCTCTTTAATTTGCAAGGAACTGAAAGTTAATAACAGAAGTTCGCTTGCTTTCACTGATAAATCAGTTAAATATTTTTCTTTATATATTCTTAAAAAGAATTAAATATATACGTAATTATTTTTATGTTAAAAATCAATTTAATACTTTGTTAACTCTATTTAAAACTTATAAAAATAGGACTGCAGATTATTTAAGAAATATTTTATAATTAAATGTGAGCTAAAACATTAAATTCTATTTTTTCCGTAGGCTATTTTCACATATTTATGGCTTTATACATTTCTTTAAGTTATATTGAACCAAGCGAAGTGCTATTTCCTAAAAGATAAGATATATACAGCTCCCTAAATCTCTTTCTCTCTTTCTGAAAGTTTTTCAGCTTGGACATTTAACATAATCCGCCTCCAACTTTCCGGCAAAGGAAAATTCACGCATTTGATTAGTCAACAAGCCACACTCCATTCCCTCCCCAAAAACAAAAAAAAAAAGGAAAACCTATTCAATCAATGGGGGGAAATCTTGAGAGCAAACTCAGCGGCAAATGAATTATTTATTTGGATTTATTTGAGGCCAAGTAAAACAAATGATTCGGACCAACAACAACAACAACAACAACAACAACAACAACAACAACAGCAGAGACTGACCCAAGCGTGGAAAAAATCAGGCAAAAAGAAGAGCTCATACAGGGCAAGAAATTAAGAAGAAACTTAAATTTTAGAGCTGCAAAAAATATTAAGAAAAATTACTAAGTATGTAAAAACTTAAAAAAAAAATTTAAAATATATATAAAATAAATAATAAATAAATAAAAAGGTATAAATATTTAAAGGGTAGTAAAAAATATACAAAGATATGGTTTATATATTATTTACACTTTGACTTTTTACACTTTTCCACTTTGCTCGATTTTTTTATTTTCTCCACACTTTTCCTCTCAGTGTACAGTGGTAAAAGAGAGTAGAGAACAAAACGAAAGTGGCATAAATAAATAAAGAGCCGAACACAAAGCATATTAGGCTAAGCTACTTGCGATTTCCGTTACACGTCCTTCCTGGCTATAAAAATGCGGAAGCTGATTAGCCACCCACTCCGCCCCTTCAACAAGAATGAAAAAAAAAAAATAAAATAAATAAGAGAAGAAAAAAAAAAAACACCACTCACTGGTTCTGGAAAAGCACAGCAAAAAAAAAAAAAATGAACTCCTTGGACGACCAAAAGTCCATCCCCTTGGATGGTCGAGAATTTTATGAGGCACGAAAATTTACAACGCCTCTGGGGTTGTCTTCGTCTTCAACATGAGGCGACAAAGGAAACAAGTAAGAAAATGGGGAAAATACAAGAGAAAAGCCAAGGGGAAAACCCAAGAAAAGCGGGCCTCATAATCGAAATTGGTCACAGGTGGCCTCCAAGAAAGAAAAAAAAAAACAGAGAAGTTGACCAAACCAGAAGTTGGCCAATGATGTGGGGCTCCATCAGGGCTTATTGAAATTAAATGTGCCGGCCAGCAGATAATGCCCGTTTAAGGCGTGTTTAGTTAAGTTGAGTTTGATTTGGGTTTCCACCTTCCCTTGAATTGGATGTAATTTATTGTGAAAATGTATAGGAATTGACCGAGGGGGGGACAATGTCTGGGCCGAACCTGTGACCCCATGAAAATTAGGAAAAATTACTGAAAAATCGTAGCTGCCTGCTGCCAACGAATTTCCATCAAGTCATGACATCTTCTTGTCCTTCATTTTGAGCTAAATTTTTAATCAAATCAAATGACAGACATCATTAATTTTGCTTCAGTGACTTTTGGTTGCTTTCTTAAAAAAATGAACAACAAAAGAAAGCAATTTAGATGCTTAGATTAAAGAAATGGAGAGAGAGTCTTATCACGTGTTAATTGAATCATTTTTTTATGATACATAATTTAATAAAGAAGTCTATTATATTTTTTAATAATATTTAATTCTTAGGTAAAGCAGAGTAAACATAGACTTTTCATTTTATAAGGCTTAGAATGTGTTTTACATTTGTTTATAATTTATATATATATTTACTCTTTTACTTGTGAGTTTTGTATTTATTTGTTATTATATTTACTTTTCTTCCTCATAAAGATATTTGTTGTTTTATCTATAACTTGTTGCTTCCTTTTTACAAAATTTTATATTCTTATTTGCTTTTTTACAAATATCCTTATACTTACTTTGTAATTCTTTTGCTCTAAAGATGTGTTTTATATTTTTAACTTATATTTATTTACTTATCCTATCTTCAAATATGTTTATACTTATTTTTGGTTAAAAATTATACCTTCCTTCCCCACAAATATGTTTTATATTAATTTATAATTTATATTTTTAGCTTTCTCGTTAAAAAATATGTTTTATATATTTTTGTAAATTTCTTTTTCTATTTTTATTCACTCTAAATTGACTTAATAGCAAAATCTCTTAAGGCTTGCTTCTGCAATCTCAGATAATTCCTCCAAGTAGTCCTTAATAAGCTGACTCATCCGGTACCCCAAGCGATCCAAATCTCTGCTTCCCCCAAATAAAACCAGAGCTGCAAAGTCATCTATCACAGGGAGCTGATCTTTAATTATTCTAGCGATTCAATTGACACTTGTAATAGTTTATGCCCGCCCTCTTGGCTTGTCTCATTTTCATTTTCAAACTGGAAACATGTGCGGCTGACACCATGGGAATGATGGCCATGTGGAAAAGCGAAAATGTTGGAATGTGAAAATGCGGAAATGAGGACCGAAAGGAGCTGACGATGGCGATGGCGATGGCGATGGAGATGGAGTCCTGAGGCTAGTTGGGATAGATGGCTGCTGACGAACGGACATTGATAAATCACATATGGACGGCAGTTTCGGGTTCGACTCGGTTTCCTATACATACGCTCCACTGCTGCTGTTATTTCTTTTTAGCTCTTTTTTCCGATTTCGAATGGGTGCGTGCAGGGTTGGAGCTTTGGGTGGGGGTTGAACCGCCAACACTGCAAACAAAACGTTGACCAAAACAAGTCAGGGATTTCTATCCAGGGTTTAATGATACACAGAACTAAATAATGGAATTTTGTAAGAATTCATTGTAGAGAATATAAAATTTTCAGAATTATTGGAAATAACTCTTCATTGAAATTAACTAAGTTTTTTGTAAGTTGTAAGATCTTGAGTAGGGTTCCATTTCAGCAAGTATCTGAAGTTCATAAACTACTGATGCTTATATTATTGTATATTATATGATTTCCAACATTTATATTATATTACTAATGCAGCTCAGGTTAAATAATAAATATAATTTAACTAATTAAAATTTTAAGAATTTGTTTTAATACAAAATAGGCATATTTAAATAACTTGCAAATTTAAAAGACATTAATAAAGTAGGAAATATTATTATATATTATTATTATATTATATATTATTATATCATTATATTATTATATTAATATATTATTATATTATTATATTATTATATTATTATATTATTATATTATTATATTATTATATATTTATAGATTATTACTTAAAAAAAGCTTGTAAATATATTGTTTAAATATAAATTTAACTTTAATATATATTTTAGTGAGTTATCCTCTCGATTCTTACCCATTTTTTTTTTGCAGTGCGCCATTGCACCGTGTTTTGTGCAGTGACATCAAATTACGAACTCATTATTGTTAGCGACGACAATAGGGATCCAGGGTTTTCCTCCTCCCCTCTCTCTCTCTCTCTCCCTCTAACAGGACTCTCTGGGAAAGCCCTATCGGTGAGCTCTGTTTTTGGTGTTTGCGCCTGGCCGAAAAATACTTGAATGCGATGGATCCGAGTATTTGTTGACGTTGATAGCGAGTGGACTTGGGTTCTTTATTTTTTTTTTTTTTGTGTTTCCCAACGCCCCACCCGCGACCACCTTCATCTCCATTTTCACTGAAAGCAGCAGCGTGTAAGCGGGGGGGGGGGGGGGGGGGGGGGGGGTGGAAAAGCGACACCGAGAAAGGAAAACCCACATCAAACTGACCAAAATGCATGGAATGTCTATGAAAATTGTAAAGCGTTGTTGCATTGTCGACAGCCTCCTCCGCCGGAGAGTGCAGCGCTGGATGGGATCGGGGGATCTGGACTCCCCGGGAGGCGCTTTGGCCTGGTTCGCTGTGTCGCTGTGCCTCCCCCGGATGACCCGCAGCACTCATTAAATGACACTCACAGCGAAGGAATCTCGCAAAATTGCACGCTATAATGCACCCACTCGCACACACACACACTGAGAACGGGGCGTGGCATGGCATAATTTTAGTTTTGCATTCGAGGCGCTAAAAAGCCAGCGCGTTGCTTACCCATTTTCCCAGCGCTCCACAGCTTCACATAGCATTTTCCTTCGTTGTCACACGCAGCCTAGCGAAAAAGTGGGAAAAAGGAAAAATGGGGAAAATGGCCGGCAAATGGGAAATAGGACAGAGCAATGCTTTTGTTTTGTTAAATGGGAGCAAGAGAAAAAAAAATCCTAGAGATATATTAAAGAGAATTGTTTTTTATAGTTTAATTATATACTAAAGAAAATATAGTATTTTATTCATAAAAAAATCGAAAAATAAGTATATAAAGTTTAAATATATAGAAGATACTCTTAGAAAACAACCTTTTAAGTCAACCTTTTAAAGAAAAAACCATTAAAATACTTTATAACCTTGTCATCATAAATATATTATAAGAAACTCTATTAAAAAATGTATAAACTTTAATTTTAAAATATAAAAAGTATTCTAAGAAAGAGTATTTACATATAATGTAAAAAAAAGAGTTTAATATTCAACGAAAATGTAGAAGAAACTCTCAGCAGTGACATTTGGAAACAACCTCTCAAGGAAAATACTATAGAACCTTTCCTTTAAAACATCTAAAAAATACAATTAATAAATACAAATAATATCTTAAAATAGAGTATCAAGTAAATCAACTATCTAGAAGAATTTTCCCCTCATTTCTGTTTAGTTTCTGCATCGAGGCAAACTTTTTGGGTGGAAATTCTCTTCTAGCGTATTTCGTTTTTCGTATTTGCGAAAAACCGTGAAAATTACATGCCGCTGACGCAGCGGCGCCGTCACTCATGAGCCACCACTCTACCCCCCCCAAAAGGCACCCCTCTTTTATTTTAAAGGGGGTGGAGCCTGTCCTCCCCCCTCCCCCCTCCCCCCTCCCAACAGTCCGCTTTTCCATTTTCCCCGAAGTTGTCGCTGACCGCAACATCGCATGTTGTAGGTGCGCCAATGACGCTGATTTTCTGTTCCGTTCCTGCGAACGCTGCACATTATTAACAGTTCCTGTGACAAAGGAGAGGGCGGAAAAGCAGGGGGGGATGAGGAGAGGGTGAATGGAAAACGCGGGGGGGGGGGGGAAACTAGGTGGCGGCCACCTGTCATGTTACAGGCGATGCTGTCGCTTCGATGTCCTTTGCCGGCCGTTCGCTGTCCAACAAAATGTTTTGTGGTTCCCGTTCCCGTTCCGCATTTCCCTCCGCGCTTTTTCCACCCCCTCCCCTAATCTAACCCCTACCGTTTTCCGCTTTTCTCGCTCCAGTTTTCCCCACTGCTAACCGTTACCAAGTTTGTGATGCCGCCGCCGGCTGCTGGTTGTTGTTTATTTTGGCTTCTAGAAAACTCATTCCCTGTGTCCCTGTGTGTTTGGCATTTAAGTGAAATTGAGAAATTTTCGACTGCTAGAAATTGCACTTTAAGTGAGAGGAAAATCGTATTTGTTTATAAGGAAAATTTAAATATTTGACTTACCAAAAAGAACTACAGAAAACTACAACCAAATTGAAAGCTCCTTTTATATATCAATAATATTTTAAAATTATTTCCATAAATTTCTTTTTTTACTTCACCCCTCCAGTAGTTTTTCCTGCCCCTTTTCATGGCATTTTCCAATCTGTGGAATGCGACAAAACTGCAACAATCAAGCAATTTATTAATAATAAGCACAGCAATTAGCACTGCAAGTGATTTGCCAGACAGAAGCCGTTGCCAGACATCAGCGAACATACGCCTGCCATGGGGATATACACTGAGAGAATCTGAATATAGGACTTATAAAATTAATAGAAACTTCCACGGGTTCGAAAAAAATTTAAATCTGTGTGAAAAATCTATTTATTTTGTAAATAGTGTAAATATTATATATTAAACTAAAGATAAGGTAACACTAAGAAACTATCGAATATAACTATCGATAAGAATAAGACTCGATAATGTAATCGATGGTTCATGATCACTCTGTTAGAGAACGAGACCAGAGAGACGTAAAAGATCAAAAGTTAAGAAAATAAAGACAATATAATAATATTACAACTCAGGATATTTGCCAGTAAAGCCTTGCTTGCTTTTTTTCTTCCAGTGCCCTGCTGACACTTGACACAGGCGTCATAATAAAGAGGCGTATACTTGTCCCAATACCTCCTACCACACACATATAAACATACATATATATATATCCTGAGCAACAATTTGCAATAAACTGAAGTCATATGAGGAGAAAGGGACCAGGCGACACTTAAATTTATTGCACGTGTGCGTGAGCCGGAGAGGAGTGTCTCTAATGATGGCATAATTAGCAGCAAACGGCAAATTCTGTCATGCCTCCAAGACTCCGGTCTACATCTCAGTCTCCATCACAATCTTCCCCTACTTGTTCTTTGGCGCTTGAAAATGACACAAAGTCAAATTACTTGGCAGGGAAAACCTGGCCTGGCTCTGGTAACTCGGGGTGAAACATGTTAATTGAAAGCCCACTTATTGAAATGAAAACGCGATTCGGAGATTCACACAAGGCTAAGTGTCTCTGCAGAGAGAGAAATTATAAGAAAATATTATTAAGAAGTAAAGAAAGTGTTTTTGAAAAGGTTTAAAAGGTAAATCTATATTTTTAAAAATACTTTGTAAAGATTAAGAAATAAATAATAGAAAATTCCTTAAGCCTTCTCTCTGTGTATCTATTTATATATATTAACATTTCTAGCTCCTTCTGGCTGGACAACAAATATGTATATATTATATGTCTGTGTGTTTGTGTGCGTGTGTTACCAGGACACTCGCAACGAGTGGCCATAAAATTTTCTATTTAACGCTTGAGCGACAGTCGAAAATGGGCGGGAAATTTCAGGCAGGACGGATGCTTTAATTTCGAACCTGTTCGACCTCAAATACAATATGAAAGTTTCGTTCTTTGTCCTTTGAACAGAGGAAGCAGAAGCACGAGCTGCTGCTGCTGCTGCTGCTGCTGCTGCTGCTGCTGCTGCTGCTGCTGCTGGCCAATGTCAAATGCTGGTCGTCCTGGGCAACAGTTTATTAGGTTGTGTCGCAGCCGTTCCTTAAGATTGCTGCCATTCCCCCGCCCACTGCCGGCCAACTGCTGGAATAATCACCTCTCTTGCCCAAAGAAAGAAAAACCCCAACCCAACAAACCACCCACAGTAGTCGCCATCAAATGCCAGTCATCATCTGAGGCAGAAAGGACAAATGCAAGGACGAGGTAGCCAGGACAACGTCTTCAGACATGTCAAATTGGAAGGCAACTCGAAAATCTCTGCCTTGGCTGCTGACTAAAAAAAAAAAATTCAAAGTAACCCTCTAAAGAGAAACGAATAATAAATACCCCTTGCTTAATGATACTTAAATTTTGTATATTAAATATAAAATGGGTATATTTTAAGCTTTGTTACCTATTTTTAATATAAGAAGTTAAATAAAAATTTCCTGTTTTAAAATAAATACTCTCTCAGGGAAAGTAAAACACCTAAAATGCAATTCTTATTCCTTAAAACAAATAAATATATTTTCTCTCTTAAAAATATCCCTTTCAATTTACAAAACAAATAAAAAATAAAATCTAGTTGCAGCTGAGACTGTCAGGACCTTTGACCATGAGCTGGATAAAAGTAAGGACCTGTCGGTGTCAGAAAAGGTGACACGAGCGAGACAAGGTTGCGTTGATAACGATGAAGTGGAAAGTCGAAAGTGGAAAGTGGAAGGTGGAAAATGGAAAATGGAAAATAGAAAAGTGGTGGGGTGAAAAAGTCGTAGAGGAAAAGCGTATAGCAACCCCCAAGGACGACGGGACATCTCGTTGCCTTCGTTTCAGGTTATTCATTTTTAATTTCTTCGGCCACGCTTTTCTGGGCCCAAAAGTGTTCACATTTCGAGTATGTTAATTTTCGGATTTTAATGACATAAAAAGCCAGGATGCAAGGATACTCTCTCGGCGATTTGTCAGTTCCAACTCATAAGGCAGAGTTAATTTTCAGCCATTTGTTTAGGATTCGAGCACGCTAGATAAACCCTTTCCTTGCACGCACACACGACATCTCCATAATGGGTTCGTCGGGTTCCTCGCCGGTCACATATGGCCGGGATTAGTGGAGCACTTGACTAATGAGCTATATTTTCCTGAACAAAAAACTGAAGCTAAAAAAAATAGAGTCAAACTCTGAGAAGGAATAATTAGGGGCAAGAGAAAATTTGAAGTGAAGGAGATGTTTGTTGATAAGAAAATAGCCCTTACTTTTAAAAGAAATTTTAATAACTATCAAATAGTTTGTATAAATCTTATTATTATGCCAGTAAAGGTAAATATATTTTATAAAATCCTACAATATAATTACTAATTAATTAGTATTTAGTTTATAATTTAGTTAACTTCAAATCATATATTATAATATAAGTATTTTATAACCTGTACTTTCTTCTTAAATGATAAATGATATGTACGTAATCCTTTTTACAATTAAAAGCCCCTACTAAGCAGGATAAAAAAAAGAGTTAACCAAGTCACCGACCAAATAAGAATAAGATAAATAATCTGGGATAAAGACAAGTGATTACATTAAGACCCCAAGGGTTCGGGTTCGGTGAGGGATAATCCTCGTATTTTCTGCGCTGTCTTAGAAGCCATTCGCTAATTGTTTCTATGCTTCATTAGGCGAGGAAAACAAGAGGCAGACACGAGGAAAATATGGGGAAAACTGAGGGAAACCCCCGGTGAGGAGGTGAGGTGGTGAGAAAAGAGAGGCGCTCTCTTGGATCGCCGCCAAGCTCATTTAATATGAGCTGGAAAACTCATTCATTATTCGCACGACTTAAATAAGCTGCTTGGCCCCGGCCTGGAAAACACATCACAAGTTGAAAGACTTTTTCCCGAGACCCTTTTTCCGGGATTCTTTCTCTCCTTTGGTGTGTTTTTTCTTGTTTTTTTTTTTTTTCGCTTTCAAGTTTGACCATTTATTTAAACTTTTTATTTGGCGAGATTTCTATTTGCGCCAAAAGACTCTCCGGCAATAAATTCAATTCTCCTTTTGCGCTATTTTATTTTCTCTTATTTCTTTTTTTTTTTTTTTTTGGTATTTTTGTTAACCCCTTTAAAGGAATATTTTACGGGGCGGGGGTGAATTAATTTTCTTAAAAGCTTTTCTTGGCGGCGCGCTGATTATCCAAGCGACTGTCGCTCTTACTCCTTTCTTTTTTGTCTCGATTTTTCATATCCTTGAAGTGGGTTTTATACTGGGCTCGGCCAGGAAATCAGGGCAATAGTGTGGCTAAACTTTAGGGCTTATTAAAGGAGAATCATGAATATTTTATCAGCTAATTTATAATATAGATTTCCTTGTTATTTTCTTTAGCCTAAATACAAGTGAGAACTGAAAAGATTTCTGACTAAAACATAGTATTTTTAATGTCTTCTGCTTTTCAGCAATTACTATATATTTATAATTTTTATTATTATTTTAATATTAAAAAATAAACTTTAATAAATGTTTTATTATCAATCAATTTATTTAAAAATAAAACCTATAGACAAACCTCTTTCTTCCAAAATATACCAAATATAAATTATTTTTAATTGAAATTTTTATTAACGAATCTTTGGCACACTACTCAAGTAACTTATTTATGTACAAGTCATCTGATTTTTTTTTTGTTTGTCAGTGTAATTGTGTCTGCGTATTAGAATATCTCTGATTCAAGTCTGTACTTAAATTTATTTTTAATAAATTTTAAAATATGTATATATATTTATTAATTTACTTCGTTTTGTGTTTATATATTTTTTTGTCTTGCCCAAAAAAAATGTATTTTCTTAAACATCTAAATGTAATGATTTTTTGCCATATTTATTTAGGAGGGGGAAATACAGAGCATTATATATATATATATGTTCAATGTACACAGATCTCGTATCTATATAGATATTCGTATAATTATTATGTGTGAGCGGCCCCCGCCGTCTTCTTAAATATTTATTTATGTATTTGATTCTTAGGGTCATGCTAATTGATTTAAATTCGATATGTGAGCCACTTACATTAGTTGACAAAAAAAAAAACACAAAAAAACATTACATAATGCGAGGGTTGCTTCAGGAATTTGTCATTAAACGGTAGGTTGTTGGTGAATTCGAAATTAGTTAATATTTTTAAAATATTTAAAGGGTTTTACAATTTTAAATTCATTTAAATTAATACAAAGTTATGTTCTACGGATTATTAGATTATAGTTGGAACTCAACAAAATGTTAATGCTTTAAATTGAATGAAAAATATTATTATAATATTTTTTAGAGTATATATCCATAAACACAAGCATTTATTGATATTTTAAAATATATTTTTCCTTAAAAAATGAGTCTCAACATAAAATAAAAATATTCTTGACTTATCCAATGTAAGACTTTTAATTTAAAAATAATAAACCTTTAGTTTCTGTAATTTCATACATTATTTAATATCAAAAAACATAAGCTTTTCTCTTAAAAAGTTAAATAAACAAATAAAATAAAATACATTTTTCAAACAAAACATTTTTCAATACCGTTAGAGATCGATAAATGTTTTAAATTTAAAATTATTGATGAATTTCGATATTATTTCTAGCACCAACAATTAACTTCCAAAGAAATTCCCGCTGCAATCCCCGCCCAGCTGCGATATGGCGACTATTCACAACACCACAACCGATCTGCCTTTATATATAATATATATTTTTTCCCAACTTCTCGCGGGGCCTAGGTCTCCCGCTTGCCGGCAGCATCACCCACTGCGTCGTCACCGCCGCCGCCGCCGCCACTGTCGCCAAGGTCGTGTCCTTGGGCCGCCAGGCAAGTGCCAAGCAAGGCGGCCGCCAGCCGCTAGTAGGGACGCCACACATCCCCCGACGGTTTGGGGGTCCTTGTCCTTATGGGGCCACCGCCTAGGCCCACACCCACACCCACTCCCCCAGCCACACCAACGCTAACGCCCAAGGTGCCTAAACCAAGGCCTGAGCCACCCGAAGAGCCACTGGCCGAGCGCGAAGTGGTGCTCACATCATCCAGATCGATGGTCTCCACCGGTGACGGCGATCGCCGCGTGGAGCTAACCGGCGGCGAGGCATTCGGATTGGCATTTTCCGCATCCGGCGGATTGTGCGTGATCAGGGTCACACAGCGTTTGATCAGATTGACGCCATCGTGATCCGGATTACTCAATCCCCCGGCGGCCATAGAACCTCCTCCGCCCTCCTGTCCTCCTGTCCGTTCGGGTGCCACATTCGCTGCAGCCGCTGCCGCTGCATTCCTTAGCCAAGGGAGATCACTGTAGTTGCCATAAAGCTGACTATAAAGCCATTGACTCGACTGCGGCAGCAGGGGACTCTGGAGGAAAAGCTGGGCGGCCAGGGCGGGATTGAAGCTATGGCTGGGCGCAAAATGACCACCGGCGGCAGCGGCGGCGGCTGCTCCAAAGCCACCGAAGAGTTCCGTGGGATTTTTGCTGCGCTGAATGAGAGCGGTAAAGGCACCGCCCGAACCCGGAGAGCTTTCACCCAGGGAACCCACCGATGGACCACTGCCATGGATCCGATTCGTGGACGCTTCCGTTTCTGCCTCCGCCTCGGCATCTGCATCCGCTTCCGCTTCCTCCTCGTCATGGGTGAGCGGTGATCCCTGCTGACTCTTTCGCGGCGATCCTGTCACCGAAATGCTATCGCTCTCGAAGCCCGCATCGATGTTGCTGTTGTTGTTGTTATTGTCCTGCTGCAGCAAAGTCAGGGACGACGGCGGCGGCGGTGATGAGGTCAACGGTGGCTGCACAAAGGCGCTCAGCTGCGTGCCACTGGTGGTGGTGGTGGTCGGCGATCCCTCTGGACTGGTGGTGCTGTGCGCCAACTGCTGGTGCTGCTGCTGCTGTTGCTGCTGCTGCTGCTGCTGCTGGTTATCTGTGGGTAAAGATAAATATTATTTATATATATATCATCGATTAAAATTACTTGTGAACTCACCACTCAATCCTCGCAAGGTGCTCGCCGTGGGAAAGGCGGCCGCCGCCGCCGCATGATGCCCGAAGAAGGGGGCTGCTGGAAAGGCCGCTGGACGACCGCCCAAGGCCATGTGGGCACGCCAGTCGGGCGCATGCAGGTGACTGTGCATACCCACCAAATGATGGGCGAATCCTGCAAGAGAAAATATAGAACAGAAAGACTTTAGTAAATGGCATGGCTTTGTCAAGAGTTGCCAGACGAATCAATCTAGCCAAGACCTTGCCGGATCGATTAAATAATTATTTCTTAAAAACTTTAAGAGTAAGATGTACCAAACTTATTGAAAAGTAACGCCAGATAAATCTTTACAAGAAGTTCCTTAAAGTCTTAGGAGTATATAATATAAGTAATAATCTTAATAATAATATAATAAGTACTTAAAATAATAGTTTATATATCAGCTTATTTAATTACCAATATAATATAAAAAATATAATATTTAAAGTCTTCATAGATGATATATTTGATTAATTTTCATAAAGATTTTTTGCCTTTTTAATGTATTTTTCTTATATTTTATTCATAGTCTAGTACTCTCTGAAAATTGAAGAAAATTTAAAAAAGTAGGCTCTGGAAAATCTCTCATTACGAAAAACTTGGCCTGTCCAATGTTAGGTCAAAATTATTTATTCGTGAACAAAACGTGTCAGTGATAGGACAAAAAAAAAAAGTTCCAGCCAAAAGAGTGAAGAACAGACCAGGTAAAGTTATACAGACAAAGCTTCCAGCTTATAAGTTCTATAAGATTATTATTTTTAGTAAATATTTAGTTACTTTAATTTGTATTTGGTGTACATGTAGAAAACCGCAGTTTTTTCACAATTTTCATTCCCAAGCTTTTTAGGCGAAGGGAAATTGATTGCTGAGTGATACCCAAGGAATCCGCGGGTTCTTGTTGTGTCTGACATTCAGCAGAGCCTCCAAATCCGCGTATTCCAACTTTTTCACAAGACCCGGTCGATCCTTGTCCTCCACGTCATACTCGCCATTTTTAAACCCTTGCAGGGTATTATTTCAGTTAGAAGTTTGTAACGCAGTGAAGGAGACATCTCCGACCCTATAAAGTATATATATTCTTGATCAGCATCAACAGCGGAGTCAATCTAGCCATGTCCGTCTGTCGGTCTGTCCGTCTGTCCGTCTGTCCGTCTGTCCGTCTGTCCGTCTGTCGGTCTGTCCGTCTGTCCGTTTCTACGCAAACTAGTCCCTCAGCTTTAAAGCTATCTGAATGAAACTTTGCAAGTAGTCCTCTATATACTCTCACTCGTACATATGTCGGAACGGGCCGGATCGGATGACTATATCATATAGCTGCCATAAAAATCATCGGTAAATTTTTCGAAAAAAATTGATAACTTTGTCAGTTTTTAATATATTTTCACCAATTTTGACATTTACCCATTAATCAATATGTCAGATTTTCGTTTAAAATTTCATGAAAATCGGACGACTATATTATATAGCTGCCATAGGAACAATCAGGAAAATAATAGAAAAGATCATAACTTCGATGTTTTTCAACATTATTTCATTAAACTTGAGATTTGGTCACTTAATAATATTCCAGAATTTCGTTTTAAATTTCATGAAAATCGGTCGACTATATTCTATAGCTGCCATAGGAACAATCAGGGAAATAATAGAAAAAATCATAACTTCGCTGTTTATCAACATATTTCCATCAAATTTACGATAGTCGCACTGAAAGAGGATTTTTTTCAGCTGGAGTCCATCTGAATATATATTTTGTATTATTATATATATTTTATTATGTATTTTCCAAAATATTTCTTAATTGACAGAACGAAACTAAAATGCGTAAGGTGCACAACAAGCTTTCCACTCTTTATGCCAAGGAGGAGGAGTTTGATACCAGTGAGGAGGACATTGAAATGCCTGTCCAGTCGAAGGAAAAGCGTGGACTTTCCCCTCAGGCACCACAGCGAAAGACGACAATGCCCAAGTCACCGAGGTCCGTGACAGCCAAGTCTGAGTCCAGGGCCTTAAAGCACTCACCTCCGCCGGCGAAGTCATCGATGCAATCGAGGTCCTTGAAGCACTCACCACCGCCGGCCAGGTCCGTCTCCCAATCATCGCCACCGTCGGGGTCCTCGCCACCCAAGGCAACAAGGCAGTACAAGTCCTTGAAACACTCACCACCGCCGGCCAGGTCCGTCTCGCAATCATCACCGCCGTCGAGTTCTTCGCCGCCCAAGGCAACAACAACAACAAAGCAATCGAGGTCCTTGAAGCATTCACCACCGCCGACCAGGTCTGTCTCTCAATCATCGCCGCCGTCTAGGTCCTCGCCGCCCAAGTCACCGCCGCTAAGGCGGAGCTTGAAACACTCACCACCCCCTACAAGGTCCGTGACGCCCAAATCACCACCGAAGTCATCGCTATCATCCAAATGCTTAAAGCACTCACCTCCTCCGTCGAGGTCCGACTCACAATCATCGACATCGTCCATGTCATTGCCGGCTTCACGGCGCTTGAAGCACTCACCTCCAGTCTCCAGGTCGGTCTCTCAATCATCGCGGCCGTCCATCAATGTGCCAGTTCAGTCACCACCACCGTTGATGAGCTCCATGCCGGCTCACTCACCGCCAGCGGGCAGCTCTGGGCCGCAATTATCATTGCCCTCCACGTCTGGGCCGCAGTTATCATTGCCGTCCACATCTGGGCCGCATTTATCATTCCCACCAAGATCCGAACCGGACTACTTACTTCAGCCATCCAGATCCTTGGCACACACACCACCACCGCCACCATCCAGCTCCAGCTTACACTTGCCAACACCCAGCTCCAGCTTACACTTGCCAACACCCAGCTCCAGCTCACACTTGCCAACAACCAGCTCCATTCCACACTTGCCAACAACCAGCTCCATTCCACACTTGCCACCATCGAGCTCCTTCTCGCACTTGCCACCGGCATTCAGATCCTATCCACGCTCTTTGCCACCGCGCTCATCGCCGTCTCCGCCGCCGCCACAGCCGCCGCCGCCGCCGCCGGTCATGTCCATGCCGCCCAGGTCGATGTCGCCGCATGGCTACCAGACAGACACTAGCAGCAACTATCGGAACCTCCCGACTTCGGATCATCCCCAACACATGCCTAGACACAGGCGTCCTGATCCCGCTAAGGCAAATATTCTGAATGCAGCACTTCGTTTGGTCTCCGAGTTGGACTTTGATGATTTGCAAAGATTGGCGATGCATTTGGAATATCAATTGTCTTAAGACAAAACAAATGATTAACTAATTGACGAATTTGATTGATTTTGGACCGTCTTGCACAATTACAAAAATGAATAATCTACAAATTTATGTTAAATAGTGCCAAAATTTTATTTTATTGAAAATTTGGACATATGCTTAAGGCCAGACAGAGGACCCACAAAAAAAAACAAGAAACAAAAGAGATACAAAAACAAAAACTGAACGAAACAAAGTCCAAAGGGCAAAGGACGAAGGCCAAGACGGGAGGGAGAATGGATGGAGACCCGGAGGAAGCCTCGTCTCGACCACATATAGCCCACTGTGCAAGACCAAAAATGCTGCCGCACATTTTGGTTGCTGCAAAACAACAACAACAACACTGCCACCAAAAAGTGGGTAGGCCAAGGGGAATCCCCTCCAAAGGCGGCCATTGCTGCTTATGTATGTATGTATAGAGAAGAAGACCGAGTGTGTGAGAGTCCACCTGCCCCAAAGACAAACTCCTAAATAAATTCATTAAAATTATACCCCAGCCGGCGGCAACGACGGCTACGATGGCTACGATGGCTGCGATGGCATCTCACTCGCACTGTTTGCTACCAACGCCCAGCTTTCCGTCTCCCTTTGGCTGCTTCTGGCCATGTCCATGTGGCCGCCATCAAGTGGCAGCCCACAGTTGCGGGCAGAAGGGAAGGCCAAGGAACTGCCATTGCCATTGCCAGTGCACTGCTCCTTCCAGGCCTTTTTGGATTGAGGATTTCAGAGCTAGCTCTCCGCCAGAAGATGCCAGAAGAGACAAGGAGACGTGGCTAAATGATGCCCGAAAAGGGGGGCCACCGTTAACACACTCGGAAAATATTAAGTATACGCCACCGAGACACTTTAATTGCCTTAAAAATAAATTGCCTTTTTTCTATAAGTGTTTTGGTTTTTTTTTTAATATTTTATTATATAATATTATATATTTTATTAATAAAATCATGAAGGAAGCCTGGCTAAATGATGCTCGAAAAGGGGGCACACTCAGAAAATATTAAGTATACGCCACCGAGGCATTTGAAGTCCTCTAAAAGGAAATCTTTTTTCTATGATTAGTGTTTTATTTTTTGTTAAATATTTTATTCTATTATTATATATTATTTTATCAATAAAATCATAAAGGAAGCCTGGCTAAATGATGCTCGAAAAGGGGGCCACCATAACATACTTAAATATAATATTTTATTAATAAAATCATACAAGGAAGCCTGTATTTTTGTGACGTGTAAACTGGGGACAAGGAGACCGGCCAAAAGCTTAAGAAAAGGCCAAGACGAAGGGAGAAAAAGAGAGGCACAGACAGAGAGACAGAGAGAGAGAAAGCAGAACTGAGAAGAGAAGAGCTGAGAATTCTCCGCCAGTCGACCGACCACAATACACTCACATGCTCCGCACTCGCTCTCCCGCTCACTCGCACTCTCCCTCTCACTCTCACTCGCAGCTAGCCATCTCTTTCGGTTGGCCTGTCTCCGTCCCGCTTTAACACACTTGAGGCCAAATACTTGGCCAAGTTTTGCCAAAGTTTGCAAACCAAAATTTCACCGAAAATGTGACACCAACGAACCAACCAAACGAACCACTGCTGCACCGCCCGCCTTCCGACCCTTTCCCCCACCCCCGCCCCCTGCTTTTCCACACACAAACACACATTTTGAATGGCATTTTCCTACTTTTCCCCCACCTCCCCATGTGCCTGCTGAGACAGCATCTTCGTCTTGAGGCTAAGGCTTTGCCTCTGGTGCATTACTTGATTGGCATGGCTGCATGACATTTTCCATTTTCCATTTTACAGTTTCCCCTCACCCACACACATACATATATAGATCGGTACAATGCGGGGAAAACTGGGTCAAACATGCAAAAGTTGTCATCATCATCTCAGCGTTTCTCTGTCTGGCATCGTCTTTTTTGACGTTGCAAAACTTTGACTCAGTCAAAACAAAGGACTGGAAAAAACAATCAATTGGGTGGGGGGGGGGGGTTAGGGTATCAGACGGGGGTTTTTCCTGCACTCATAAGCACTATATAGCATCATATAGTTGTCATTGAGAAAGCAACTTTCGTCGAGGGGCCATTGTCTGCCCGAAAAAGAAGAAGAAGTGCCTTTTGAAACTGCTCAAGTTTTTTGCATTAATTGTGCCCAGGCACTCAGGTAAATGGTTTTATCCTTCAGTGTCTGGAGGATATATATGGAGATCTAGAGGAATTTTAGGAGTAAGACCTAATAATAGGTCTGTTTTGGAAGAACTTATTAAGTTTTATGAATTTTATTTAATTATTTTTACTCTTCATAAGGTTAGGGAAAGTTGATATTAATATTGTAAAGAACAACACTCTTTTAATATGCTAAAAATAATTGTACTCTATTTTTTATGATAGCTATATGATATAGTAGTTCCCATATATTTAATATGTTGGATATGCTGCAATTTTCTGGGTTTACTTAAAAGGGAACTCAAAATGTAACTTAACTCTACAATAATGTTTAATGGGAATAAATGATATATTCTATTTTTAAACGGTCTTCAGGAATTGAAATCTTAAAAACTAAATAAATTATGTGCTTTGATGTATACAGTATTAATAATATTATTAGATTCTATTAATTATTGTATTCTATTTTATTTTATTAATTCTTATATTTCTTATAAATACTGTACAAATACAAATAATTACACTGACAGCTATAAGAAATATTTAATTATTATTTTGTTGACCTATTACATAGCTTTATATACCTAATTAATAAAATATATATAGTATAGATAGTTAAATTCATGAAATTCTTCATGAAATATAATTATTTTCAGCTTTTAAGCTGCAAAACATTAAATATAAATAAACATTTTGTATAAAATCCAAGTACATTTCCCCTGTATTTTAATACTATTATTTCAGGGGAGTATGACTTGGATTTTATTGAAAATGTAAATATAAAATTATAAAATATAAATTAACATTTAGCAGAATAACTACCTAAAGTATTTATTTAATAGCATTTAGACCTACTTATATATCTCTTAGAAATATGTAGGTCTCAAAAATTAAGTCAAAAACTTTAAGGATAAATATATATTTTTTTTAATTTTTCCTGTATTTTAAATTGTATTCCCATATAAGTTTGCCCAACTGAGAGCTTAGTTTTTATAGTTGGGCCATAGTTTTGTGTCACACAAAATGGCAGCAGTTACAGCCCGCAAAACTGCGACGATCACCAGCTGGGGGCAAGGGGTCACTTCCCCCCCCCCCCCGTTGCCCTCCCTTCTCCACACCCTTTTTTCCTTTTTACACTATTTTTCTCTCCTATTTCTCATCCCCCCCCCCCCCCCCCCC
>VNJQ01004272.1:49189-266902 GCA_008042515.1 Drosophila truncata
CCCCCCCCCCCCCTTCTTTATGTTAACCCCACTCTTTTTTTTTTTTTGCAGCTTCTTTATATTCTTCTCCTCTTTCACTCCCACTCCTCCTGGTACCCCCTAAGCACACACACACACACACACACATATAGAAATCGGTACCGCCCACGATTTCGAGTGCTACTTAAAGTTGACGCCGACGCTGACTGCGACGGAGACTTCAACATCGGCAGCGACTTTGGCAGCAACTGCGGCAGCGACAGCGGCAGACCATTGAGCAAATTGTGTTTTCCATATAATATAACATCACGTCGATTTTGGGTAACCCAAAACTATGTACATATGTATGACCAAGACCCGTCCCCCCCCCCCACGCTGCTAGAAAGAGAGAGGGAGTCCACAGCTAGAGAGAGGGAGAGAGTGAGAGAAAGAGACACAGATATAGGGGAAGAGAGAGAGAGAGAGAGAGAGAGAGCGAGAGACCCCATAACTGCAACCTAAATATGCGGTCCTGTAAGGAAACCCTATGTGCGATAAAGGGTTAGCCGCTTTTGGTGTCAGTTTTGGGTTTGCCATTCCTCGGCTTTCGGCGGCCGCTTTCCCACCTCCTACCTCGCCTTTCCCCGAGGTTTTCCTCCTCTTTTTTCCATCTCCAAGTTTCGTTATTCGTCGATGGTTCGTCTGTGTATGGGTATTCCCATTTGGGACAGGCTCAAAGTCGCCTCGGAGCTCTCTCTTTCCCCCCAGTTTTTGTAGGTGTGTGTGTCTGTGTGTGTGTGTGTGGGAATGTGTGTGTGTGTGGGCTTCTAAGTGTGTCGGTGTGTAAGAGCATAACGCGGTGCCATTGGTGCGCCGCAAAAAGCTTTCATGAGTCCGGCTTTCCTTTTTCCCTTTTCTCTGCTCCGCTTTTCTTTTCTTCTAGATTTTCTATTTTCAATTTTTTTTTCGCTTTTTTTTTGGGTACCGCAATGTGGGGAGATTCTGGTTGGTTAGAAGGAGGAGGACAAGGAGAATAGGAGGTTGGAGTAGGAGCAGAAGAAGGAAGTCAGTTCACGGGGCGTATACTTGATGACGCTGCTGGAAAAATTTCAGCAAAATGGAATATAAAGTTTTGGTCGATGAATTAGGATTATCAAAGGACATTTTTTATATTTTTAAATTATTATTAATTTATTTATTTAATTTTTATAAAAAAGAAAATAAAATTAAGCTTTGAATTCCCTTTTCCAGGGGATAAAATCGAGCCTTAAGTGAAATTAAATTAATTAATTCTTTATAAGCAAAGAAATACATTAAATTTACGAAAATATTAAGCAATGATTCCATAAACAATTAATAGTTATAATTGCATGCTTATAAATATATAATAAAAAATAATATAATATAATAATTTATATAAATAATATGTTAAAAGTTTATAAATAGTTGAAAAGAAAACTTAGCTGTTTTTAAGCAACAAAGTAATATAATTGCAAGGTTATTTATAACTTGATATTTAATAAAAATATTAAAAATTGTTTTAGTAGAACTAATAAATAATGCAGCCTTCAAGAACATTTTTTTAAAAATGAGGGAAGTCTTATGATATAAATATTTTGCAAGAAAAGTTCATATAAAAATATATACAAAATATATTTCATATATAAGTGATATCTTAAGAATATAAAACAACAAATTCGGCATATATTTAATTAAATAAACTTAAAGAAAATTAATTAAAGAGGAAAAATTATCAAAGGGCCTTTAAAACCATAAAATTTTTAATTATTATAAAAACGTCTTAAGACTTTAAATCATAATCCTTATAATTTCCCGGTAATAGTTATTTCCCAGCGACTTGCCGTCGGCAAATGCTCAGCAATTTCCACGCCACCGACGGCATTTCGCTTCCTTTGGCCGGGCGGAAAATACCACCCACTGGCGGAAAAGTCCACCCGACCATCCAACGAACCGCACGCAATGAAAACGAAAGGCGCGCCCGAAAAGCAGCAAAGAAAATTGCGAAAAGCAAAACAAAAACAAAAGCAAAGGAAAAAAAAACTCAACGGCGCGCAACAATTTCCCACCACAAGACGTTGCCTTGGAAAAACAGAAGAGCAAAGGCAAAAAAAAAAAAAAAGAAACGAAGAAAATAAGAACACGAAATGGAAAAGTAAAAGAAAACCCAGCCGGTTTTCTAACTCACCACAAAATAAGGGAAAACGCAGGGGGTGGCGGCGGGGATGGTGCTACTGCTTCCCAACGCCCCCGCCCCCATTCCCAATTTTCCGACTTTGAGCCTGGCCGACGAATCAGGGGAAATCGCCGTTGTATATGGTCTGCATTTTCACTCAAAATCGCACGAGTTCCACTCGAAAATTGCGAGAGCAGAAAACTCGAGTTATGCGCCGACGCCGACGCCGAAGGCAAATACAAACACACACTCAAAACACGGGAAAAACGATGCCGACGAGCGTCGGAAAAGCGAGAAAAGCTAGGAAATTCTGTTGCTGTTTTCCCTTTGCTGCATTTCAGCGCGGACACCGCGTTGGCTGTTCAACTGCCGCCGGCTTTCGTTTTTGGCCTCTCGGTGGAATGTTTTATTTTTATTTTGTATTATTATATTATATTATTATTTTAAGAATTAAAGGATGTGATCCTTAAAGGTTTTAATTAATTGTAATTAAAATATTAAATATTTTAAATAACCATTTATATTTATTATATATATATAGTGAAGCATGATTTAATAACCTAAGACAATTCTTATAGTTTGAATTAACACAGTAATAAGTGTATTTCTAAAATTCTATTTTAAAGTTCTTATTGAAATTTTCCGAGAAATATTAAATGACATTTTTAGTGGAAATTCAGGGAATAAATTTATTTTAAATAAAATATAAATGATCTGAAGGCATATAGCCTTCTTTTAATTGTACGAAAATATAAGTTTCCTGAAGTTCTAGAATAAATAATATACGTGTTCTTTCAAGCTCAGTAATATATAAAATGAAGCACAGAATATTAGAGATTTTCTGGATTTAGCTTTAAATAGAAATTGCGCATAAAAAGTCCAAGTCTTAATGTATTTTTAAAGAGCATTACAAATATGTTATATTAAAAAATATTAAAGTGTTTAACGTATTCTATGGTCTTCACAAAAGTGGGGTTTGAAATCTTAATTCATTTAAATGAAATATATCAGAATATGTGTCCTAAATTATTTTTTTTATGCGTACATAAAGAATTAATAATAAATATTAAGTATGTTCTTAAATCAAAATAATCTTATCTTAACTAATATAGAAATAAATTGATTTCCTTTATAAAAGAATTCTGTCATTGGAGAAAATATTAGGAATAAGCTAATCAACAAGCAAACCTTTGGTTATTTAATATTTAACTTTTGCAATACTAATCCAAAAATGTCTATATATATATATAAAAATAAATATAAGTACAGTTCAAATTTATTTTATTTCATTTACCTTACAGAATATCTGAAAAACTAGTTCAAGATTAAAACAAATAATACTAAATAAACAAAAAATATAATTAAAAAAAAAAAACAAATAAGCCTTCATAAAATATTGATAACAATTTTTAGAAATACATCTTAAATACTATAATAAACCCCACTTCAAAAGCCTGACAATGAAACAAAAAAAATGCTGAAGGGGCGCAAAAAACAAGTTGAACAATTTTCTATGCCAATTTTCTATACCGAAAAAAAAGTAAAAGAAATGGGAGCAAGTTAATAAAGACCTCCCAGCCAGGCAGCTGTTGCCAATCACTTATCGGCGGCATTCGCCACAGGTGAAAGGTCGTCCCGCCCCCGCCCCTTTCTTCCATGCCCTCCCTCTCTCGTCAAAGTGTCAGTCATATCAGTATTTACACGTATTTGTTGTAGATTTGCAAATTGTTTTGGCAAATTTGTTGCTATTTTGTAACCTCCTGTCAGGAGGAGGAGGAGGGGTGGGAGATCCCTGGTAACGGCATCTGTCGACCTCCCCCACAATTTCCCCTCTCCCCCTTTGGAAAAATACCTACCCACCCACACACACGCATTGAATAGGCACACAAATTCACCGTTACACAAGTGTTGTCAACACATGCGTTCAATAAGTGAGACACACAAGGATGCTTACCAACAACCCCACGGAAGGACACTGAGAAAAACATTATTTTAAATGTTTTACTTTGAAAGAATTATTCTAATGACTGGTGAGTGAGATCCTAGCGATTTTAATTAATTTAGAATTTAATTTATAATATTTTCGTATATTTTTCATATTTGTATTCTTAATTAAATGTTTACTCTGATAGAATGTACCGAAATAATAAGTATTATTATGTATTATCTTTATTTAAATCTTTAAGATAATATTAAGGAACCTTCTTTTAAAATATTTAATAATGTTCTTATAAGAAATTATCGTTTAATGATATCAGAATATTCCTAAGCTTAATAAAAAGTAATTTGAAATAATTATAGAGCCTGCGGTTACGTTAAAATATTTATGTTGTCGATATAATTGAGATTAGATTATTATTTATATTGTTACAATATTTAATAATTTCTTTATTTACGATGTTTCTCTTCCTTCTTCTCGATTCAAAGTGTCTGCCTCTTATTCGATCCTCTACATTCCCCGATATATCGATATCGATATCTCCTAACGCTTTACAATAGTTCTTATCGATATTAGTGTTAGTATTTATTATTTATACACCGTTTACAATATATTATATTATATTATTATATATTATATAAAATGTACTAATATTTTGCTCAGTGCACTCACACACACGTACGTACTCTCAAGGCCAAGGCGTAAACAGGCCGCAAGTTATTACCGAAAAGGGGCCAAACGAAGAAAAAAAAATGCTATAGCATACTTCTCAGAGCTGCCGAGGGTGGCACAAAAAATGTATTTCACTGGCATTTTTGGCAAACATATTTTCGCAAATGTTATAAATAATTTTAAACGCACACCTTGTTGAACCCTGCCACCCCCCAAAAAATGTGCCACCTTCCCTTCCACCCCGCCCCCGCCCCTGCTAGCCATTTTCGCAACAAGGACCACGACCCTCTCGGCGTATTAGTGTCGCATTGACACGTAAATTGACATGAAATTGAATCAATGCTGTAATATGTCCTTGGGGGAGCGGACCGGCCTAGGGAGGTCCCTGGGACCCACAAGGACAATGACTTTAAAATACGTATCTCCCTCTAAATATATATATCTTTGTATATATATATCTTTCTGTGTGTGCTTAGCTCTCGTCTGGCAAATTGAGCTGTAGGCCGCGTTGTAGCCCCGTGACTGTGCAAATTTTGTGCCTCTGTCTGCATGTTTGATTATACGCACTAAATCATCTCATTCTTTTCGTGTTTTGCCATTTTTTTTTTTTTGTTGCCCTTCGAGGGTGCTGTCGAGTTTATTAACTTGTTTAAAGGCCGCCGCGTTTAACCCTTTAAGGGCAAGCCACCCCCTGAGGGAGGGAGGCTTAAAGAATGAGAGTGTTGAAAGGGCAAGGACATGAAAGAATATGTTTCAAGGGAGATTTCTAGAGGCAGCAGTCTATATACATTTTTTTTTTTTTTAAGAAATAATACAAATAGTAGCCACACAGGGAATTCTATTGAGGATAGCCCGTTGAATTTCTCGCATTTAACGCCCCAAATACACTCAATTAAGGGGAAGAAGTAATTGATTTGTTCTCCCCTCGATTGGCATTCACTTTCTGAGCCATTGAAGGCCTCAACACAAAAAGCCAAGCCTTAGCCCCCATCCTGAGGCTCAGACAACAGACTCCAGTCTCCCGACTCCCGACTCCCGACTGACTACTGGCCAGGATCCAGGATGCATATATGTGTATTTATATTTGCTCAAGGGTGGAGTCAACACACTTTGATCTTTGCCTTTGACGGCAACGCAGCCAACATAAAAAAATAAATAAAAAAAAGAGCGAAAAGAGGTTTTAAATAAATAATCTTAAATAGGGAAAAAAAAATTATGCACCACGTATAGACATTGTCTTGCCACGTTCCGTGGAAATTAACTCAGGCAGAAAATTCATTTACGACATTAGCGCCAACGTTTTTTTTTTTTCTTTATTCTTTTTGTGTCTTTTTGTCCTTTTTATGACATAAATTACATCAAGCGCAAAATTTTAATATAATTTTCACTAAAAACGCAACGTGAAACTTTTTTAGTTACACGCCTTTTGCCTCATCAGAGGGAAGGAGCGCAAGGCGTGTGTGAAACAGGATATCCGCTGCGGAAGCTACAAATTTTCCACTTTTCCACACACACACACACACACGTAGGGAGGAGAGGAATGCTGGAGCAGGGGAAATTTTTGAGGAAAAGCCACAGTGAACAAAAAGAAAACGGAAAAGGTATTTAATCAGTTTTGTTTTTATTTAAGAAGAATATTTTTAAAATTTTAATATCCCTAAAAATAATGGGATTATAATAATAAATGAATAATTCTATGTTAGTTATATAATTTAGCAATTTATAATATAAAATAACATCTAAATATTAAGTTCAATATATTTTCTAATATAAATAGATAAGTTTTTTGTAAGAAAATCCTAAAATTCTTGAAGTAAAAACTAAAATACGCATAAAATAAAATGTATACAAAATATTCGTAATATTATTATCATAATAATTTCTCTCAGTGACTCCCATCCTTGCGGAAACTTGTCACTAATGTGCTTCTGCTTACAACGCCATTTTATATTTATTTCGTTACAGCGTCTCGGGGTGGGGAAAGGACCTCTCGACCCTCGACCCTCTACTCTTAACTCTCAACTCTCGTCTACTACAACTACTCTCGCTCGCACATATTTGCCGAGTCCTTTTAATCATTTGGCAAACTTTCTCTGACACGCAGGACGAGGGCCCCGTTAAAGGAGTCAACTACGAGTACATTTTCCGTATGCCAAAAAACTACTCACCAACTCATACGCATATGCCAGCACAAAGTCCTTTTAGTTTTTAATGTAATTTTGAGACTTTTTCAGCTGCTGCTGTGTCACTTTGCTTCTGAGAGGGGAGCGGGACAGGAAAAGATAGTGAACCTTGGGTAGATCCCCCTCGAAATTCCCCCTCGGGGCGGGTTGAGATGGCAAAAGTTCCATTTTAAATGATTTGCCAGGACATGAGCATGAGGCAGCAGTGGCTAAAGGTTTTAGGCAAAAGTACATGCATTTATATTATATTCTTTTAATGCCAAACACTTACTTAAGAAATGTCTTGACATTGTGTTTAAATATATAACTAAATGTGCATTTTATATTCTTAAAATTCTGTATTATATCTCGCTTCTTTGATTAATTGCTTAATAGATTTTTCCAACCTTTGTTAATATTTTTCCTGAAAATTTTCTGGTTGATTGAACAATCAATTAATTTATTAACTGCCCTAAACAACCCTTAACCCCCTTTAATTGTCAATATTTAAGGGAAAAGACAGCTTCAGTGAGCCTTAAAAATGAAAAGAAGCCATGAAGGGTTGAAACAAATCCTAGATAAGCCAAACTCCTTAAATGTATTTGTATTTTAAAACATTTACCTTAAAAAAATTTCAAACTAAAGCATATAGTTCTCCGAGTTTTTCTGTAAATTTAAATCTTAAGAATAACAGACATTTTGCCTTAAAAAACAAAATCCTTCCATCTTTCTAAATGCACATCTCTCTTTAGGCATTTACCCCTCAATTTAAAGAAGGACAATTTATGTCTGATTGCAGAGTCATAAATGATACAGTCAGTGGTGTCCCAAACAAGTGGTTCGTAAGCCTTTTGGCTAAACAACAAAAGAAAAAAAAAAACCTGAAACGAAACGAATCCAATTGAAGGGAATTGAACTGAGCTGAACCACCCGGAGGCCTCATAAATTTCATAGCGAAATTGTTAAATTTTAATAAAATCAAAGCGTATCAAACGCGATTTGTTCACCAGGCGACGACGACGACGACGACGACGACGACGGGACAATTGTATATATTTTCTGTTCCCGGACACCCCCTGAAACAATCGTCCTTGCCATCGTTATCCTTGTTCGCAGTCTGGTTATATCGCGTGTTTATTGTTGCAACAGTCGCGCGGGGCTCTTTAAAATAATACAAGGAGGGTTGGATTTTAGCCTTGGATTTTCAGTTTGGGTTTTCGGGTTAGGGTTTTCGGCATTTACAGCCATGTTCAAGACAATAATGTCATTTAAGGAATTGTAATTATTAATTTATTTATGTTTCAATTAGGAATAAATTATAATTAAATTGGTAAATAATGATTATAATATTATTTTTATTTAATTATTTAATAGATGCATTCTATAACTTTTTGTCTTACATTTTAAACATTTTTAATAGTTTAGTTATAAATTTAAATGTGCAAATATTTATTTATTTTTCAGTTTACATAAAACCAAATTAAAAATAAAATAAGAACTCTAAAATCTTTAAACAAAAACTAGTTTGTTCAGCTTTTAAAATAAAAAAAAATGTGCATAAATAATATTAACTATTTTAATTTCTTACGGAAAAGTCTACTTGGTAAGGTATATTTAAATATATTTATATTAGCTAATAAAAATATTAAAATAAATAATATAATACTCAAACCAAAAGCAAACACCTAAAAATGCATTTAAATATTAATCCAATTTTGTTTATGGCAAAAAAATAATGTAGATTTTATAATAAATGTTTTATTTCAATTACTTGAATCGGAAAAAAAATATTGCATTTAAAATTTAATATTTGTAACCATTAAGAATATATAATAATAAAAATAAATAAAAAAAAATAAATAAAACCATTTTTATGATATTCCCTTTTCCATTTTCACCTCGTTGCACTATTCTCTTGACCCTAGGTGTCCGCTTACTATTTACCAACCCCCAGGATGTGCATTTCAGCAACATTTGTATTCTCGCTTCCTCGAATCCTCCAAGTCGATGCCGATGCCGATGCCTGACGCCTTTTTGTGACTCGTTAAAGGATTAAAATCATTTTAATGGATTTTTCAAGCTGTTGTTTTGTTGTATAATTGTCGCCGCTATTGTGCCCCGCTTCGTTTTCATAAATAGGGCACACACACACACACAGACACAGGGTGGCGATGACAGCAGCAGCACAGCACAGATCCTTCTGCCTGCGTCCTGCGTCCTGCATCCTTCGTCCGCCTGCCTCATTTGTCATCATCTTTATGCTAATGGCTTGAGGTGTTAATGAAGCAGCAGCCGCGTCGAAGTAAAGTTTTGACACTCCGAAAACATGCTGGCATCTCAGCAATGGCGGGTTAAACTCCCAAATTAACCCTCTCTCTGTCTTGGGGTTAATTTAAGATGGTTTTGAGTATGATTTAAGCTTAGTTTTTAAAACCATATTTATTTATTTTCTCTCTCTAGAATTATACAAATTTACCGCAACACAATAAAGCTCTTAATCGAGGTTTTATTTTCTTTTCTTTTTTAATCAAATCATCATCCCATTAAGGACTCAGCCCACCTCAAAAAAAAAAGAAAGAAAAGAAGCCCGCGGGCATCCTGGGAAATGGCTCTTATCATAATGAGGGGAATATATATATATATCGGTTTTTATATGCAGAATCCCCTAATTAACCCATTAGCCCAGCTTCCCAGCCCTTTTGCTCCTTTCTCCTTTATCATATCTTACGGATGCCCCATAGCCGCGGGCATTTCGGCGGGATTTCGGCTTCGGTTCGTTTAACCTAAACCCCGGCTAAAAGGTATATTTATTTACAGCTAATTTCGCGTGCTGCCCCGCGGCCAAAATAGACAGGCAATAAGCTCACCTGGCCCAAAGCCCAACTCCCAACCATTAACCCCTCGTGACTGACATTGATACGTGTGGTTCGCTGTCTAACGAGCGACAAGCCCTTGAGGCCATTTCACAAAAGCCGCTTAGTTCCCGGTTTAGCTCCGCTCAGCTCCTGGACGCCGTCGCCCTCATGACTTCATTTCTGCACTTCCAAAAAAAAATGTCTTAAAATTTATGCTAAATTTGTATACATTTAAATACATTTGAGAAGGTATTTTAAGACCGAAACTAGTTATAAAGGAAACTAATATTTTGCAAGTACTTATAAATCATTTTTGGGCTATACAAATATCTCTCCTTAAATTAAATACTTAACAACGTTCTTATTTTGTAAAAATAAACCATATTTTCTTCAAGTAAATGAAGCAATTCTTAACTGAATAATGTATTATTTAATTGCCTTCAATAGAATAATTTAAAAGTAAGATATCTTAAAAGTAAGATATCTTAAAAGTAAGATATCTTATAAGTAAGATATCTTATAAGTAAGATTGCTTAAAAGTAAGATATCTTATAAGTAAGATATCTTAAAAGTAAGATATCTTAAATAAAAGATATGATAAAGATAAATTAAAGATATATGTATAATATATTATTATAAATATTATAAATATTTTCAATGCTTTTCCTCTATTTCTTGTATATTATATTCCCTATATTTCCTAGGCTAATATTTTTCTCAAAGTGTCTATGCGTCGTAGTTGTTATCGTTTAAGCCCTGCCGCCCCCGCTTGTACCCCGCCAGGATCGTCGTGTTCACCGGCTCCGCTTACCTGGCAACTTGAAGGGCAATCCGGCCATAAGTGGATCCGGTCCAAAGCGCTGTGGCCCAAATGCGAACGGATGGAAGCCCTGATGGCGGACCTTAGAGCGGGGTTCCCTTGGTCCATCCACCGTAACCTTGATGGCCTTCGTATATGTCGCTATTTGGATGGGATTCGTTGAGATGACAATCGTCAGGGTGAAGCTTTTGCCTGAGAGATGAAGGTGTAAAATTAATAGTATTTTGTATGTTACTTTAATACAAATAAAAAACATAAAAGGAAATTGAAAAAGTAGGAAAAACTAAACGGGATAAAGGAGAAAAATCAATTTTAATTAGAAGTTTTACATTCTTGTGAATTATTAAATATAAAAATATACAACTTAATGTTTATATAAACAACTAAAACGTGGATTAATATTAATTTCTTTTAATCTTGTTTTCAATTACAAAAAAATTTATATTAAACTTTCTTTATTTTATCCTTTTCCTATATTTCATTCATAAATATAGAATTTAAATGAAAATCTTTTAACGAAAACTTGCATATTTTTCCTTGTGGCACCTTTTGTTGATTAACTCAAGCATTTCGGCATTCAAATTGTTTGGCAAATGAATTTTATATTCGCGCGTCTGGGAGTTCCACTTTATGGATATTTCAAATATGCAGCTCACCTTTTACGGGGGTGAGTTTATCGTGGCACCGGCACCGTTGGGTTAAGCGGGGGTTAGGAGTTAGGATGACGGGGTTTCGATCTGGAAGCCGGACCAGACAACGCCACAATAGTTGCCATGTCAAAGTCGCCGCACGCTACTTAATATTGCATTGGATGCGAAGGAAATGCATGCAGTTCCGATCCCAATGCCCCCACCCAAGTCCTAAGCACTAAAAAAAAATCTTTAAAAATATTTAAAATGGTAAATAAATAAATTTAAGCTTGACCCTTAAATATTCCATCCCTTTTTTTCTATTTAAAGGCAATTTTCTTAGAGAAATTATTGATAGGAATGTTCCCTTCGATTAGAGAATGATTTTAATTTAACAAAAATTATAAAAATTTAAGCATTATAAGATATTCTTAGATTTATTTAAATAATAATTTTTGCAGTGTGGAAAAGCATCCTCCGCTCATTCATTCATTCATTCATTCATGGATTTCGCCCGCTATATGCAGGTCTGCGTTGGTATGCGTTTTTATGAAGCTTTCACAACTCCGTCGGGGGTTAATTTTCGCGAAATACGTTACCGTTGCCCACTGCCACTGCCACACCCACAGCCACACCCCCTCCGCCCACTCTCGATTCCCGTGCTGATTCCAAAAATTCCGCACTTTAATTTCCATGTGCAGAGCATTCGCTCTATTTGCCAAATCCAAATCGAAATCCGTGGGCACGGATGGGTCATGGCAACCCATAGAACCCATCCAAAGGGCTCATGAAAAATCTATAAATTCGCAGCATTATTTGCAGCTGCTGTGAAATACTGAAACTCTGGAATTATGGGCGGTTGGTGGAAGCATTTTGGATTGGAATGGACAAAAAATTAACCCAAAACACCGTCTGGTTATGAGTTAATAAGGAATACTGATTTTCAATTGCATTTTATTTTAATTTTTTATTATTTCTGGATTATTTTTCAAAGTAATACAAGTTCAACCTTTAAAAAAAAAAAAATAAAGAAGTAAAAAAATAATAAAATACAATAATAAAGTTATTTCTAATTACCTCAAAATTCAAACAAATATCTTAAACCCCTTTAAGGCACCAAAAATAATTACAAATTCAAGTTTAAAATCTCCGTACAATAATCATAAATAAAACCTACTATATATACACTTGTCTGCACCTCGTTTCACCCTCATAATCCATTTAATTCCAAGTCATTTGCAGCTTTCTGGTCGACACCAAAAAGTAAGTATAAAGGCGCAGCCGAAACACATAAAAAACAAACAAACTTCTTAGATTAATATTAAATTAAACGAAGCATGCAAAAAACGCAAGAAGGCGGTAATCATTAAGACAAAAGGCGGCAAACAAGTGACGACGTCTGAATTTTCCCTCAACCCCCCCCCCTCATTTCCCTTTTTACACCAATTGTAACGGCTGCAGCGGCTGAGGGAAAAGTCGCTGGGAAAACCCCAGAAACCTACGCAAGAAAACAAATGAACATAAACAGGCGAAACGAACCAAGAAACCCAACAAAATGAAATGAAACTTTTTTAATTATGCGCCCTCAGCAGGAGCAACAAGCTGGGAAAGCGGAGGAAGTCCTAAAGAAGGGGCGAAGGGGATGAGGAAAGCAGAACGCAGAACGCAGGACGCAGGACCCTGGACCCTGGGACCTTGGGAAGGAGTAACCATAGAAGGCTCGCAAAGTGGCTAAAGACAAAAGACTTTGGCGTCGTCTATTTTTGTTTTCTATTTTGTTTTTATTTTATTTTTATTTTGCGTTCTTTTGTGTTTTGCCAAATGAGCAAAAATTGCAAATAAATCTGTAGCTGTAGCTGTAGCTGTAGCCATTTTCCAACCCCCCCCCCCCACACACACACACACACATTTTCCTAGGGGGGGGCGTGGCATCAACAACAACGGCGACAAAGAACTTTTGCCTGCTAATAAGATGAAAAACCATTAAAAGTCGACACAAGTCGCGTCCATTGCAAGTGGAAAATTAAGAGAGGGGGGGTGGGGGGGAAGTGGGGGGTGTGCAGCCAGGGGGTGGGATGTAAAATAGTTTGGAGAGAGGGAGAAGCTGGGTTCCCGGGGCTAAAATGTTGTCATTTTCGCAACAAAGCAGAAATTATCACCACTTTGCAAAAGGCGACGACAACGGCAACGACGACGTCGTCGGCAACGGAAAAGGAGTTGGAAAATGCGGAAAAAGGAGGCTGGGAAAATCGGGTAAATAGCAGGAGGTTTTTTGGTGGCAATATGGACAAAGTCTGCACCCTTTTAGCCAGGACCAAGCGTGGCATATGTATGTGTAAACAGTGGAGTTGAGTATATAATAAAATAATAAATAAAACTTATAAAAATTAATATGTTTTATTATTTTTTAATAATAAAAAACCTTAATAAATTAATTTAAAATTGTTCATAGCTTACTTAATTAATTTATTATTATTTATAATTATTTAGACTACAAAGAAATTATTATTATATTTATAAAAATATTATTTGTAATAATTTCTGATGGCATCAGCAGAAAATTTATTATTACATTTCTTTTATTATTTATTATATTCTGGAAATTGCTTAAAGTCTTTAAATATATATTTTTTAATATTTCTTTAATATTTAATTAATATTTATTTTTTATTTATTATAAGACGAAGCCTCTTGAAGGTTGGGAGAAGCTCCAATTTATTACTACCCAATAATGGCATTAAAAAAATCTAAAATATTTCCAAAATTCCCACTGTTCTTAATTTTTATTCAAGTGTGTGTGTGTGTGTGTGTGTGTCCCGGGCGCTAAGTGATTTTAAAACAAAGTTTTTGAAACGTTTAACCTTACACAACAAAAATGTTTCATTTGCCGGCGAAGGAGTGAGCGCTTTGAAGGAGTATAGAAGCCAAGCCTTTGCCTGCATTTTAACTTTCGATGCTGATAATGAAGGCAGGACCCACCCAGCTCCAGCTCCAGCTCCAGCTCCAAAAAGGGAGGGTGGCAAGTGGGCGGCAAGGACAGCAAGGACACAACAAGGGTTCTTCGTATGCTTAGGCAATTTAATGGCTGCTCTTGCTGCTGCTGCCACCGGGAGCTGTGTTAATGTCGTTAGTAGCATGGCGCCATAATTATAATTTGACATAAGACAAGAAGTCTGAGGTTGACAACAAAATGACATTTTAAATACAGGCACAGGCACAGGCGCAGGCACAGGCACTGCCACAGGATGCGAAACAACCCCCGGGGGGCTGCCCAGGACTTGTATTTAGACACTTAACAGATCATAATTTCAACACTTTGCCTAATGGCCGGGATTCATTGAGGATTTTTCTGGATTCCCATAGATCAAACATGAAGAAGTGTTTATATATATATTTTATTTATTTAAAGGGGGGGGAACGGGAAAACTTTCTTAAGCCCCCGAAAAATATCTTTGGGGACAAACTCCAGTCTTGCCCGTTCCCATTATTTGCATAAACTTCACTTCAGTTTGGTTCCCTTGGGTGGAGAGAAGACACAAGGATATGCATACATAGATCCTTGCCAGCCATAAATATTCATATGTTTATTTTATAGCAAAAAAGGACAAAAAACCAGCGCTGTATAGTCAAGTCTTATTTTTTTTGTGGGGGTTTCCCATATTTCTTTTAACTTGGCTAAGAACAAACAGTTGCTAGATGTCTAGTCAACCTTTTAAAATCTTAAGATTTCTCTTATTTTATTTATTGTTTACTAAATGTTAAAAAAATATATATAAAAAATGATATAATTATATAAACATCAATAGCTCATATGATATCCTTTGAAATCCTTACTTTTCCACTACTCCTATGGTTCTTCCCTCCTTTGTATCTTCATTATATTTATTTATTACTCGTTTGTTGTCCTTTTGGCTTTGCTCCTTAACCCCCGGAGGCAGTTTTTTCCCCAGTCTGGGGGTTGGTTTAAAAAAAAAAATAATAATAATGGGCCTGGAACGCGTTTCAGTTTCGGTTTCAGTTTAATAATCATAAATTGTAACCCTTTTAGGCGAAACTTCTCGGCTTTTGTTGTGTTGACATCCGCTTTTTGGTTGGTGAATCCAGTGATTTCCCTGGATTTCCCCCCGAATGGTATGGATATGGATTTCAAGGCCCGAGGCCAAATGCTGATGATGAGGATGATGGAAAAACTTTCTCACACGATGGCGTTGAAGAAGGAAATTAAATTTCCAGCCAAGTCGAAAAATTATATTGGCAATAAATGAAGACACAGCCGGAGACGCGGATGCGGATGGAAAATGAGACTGAGTACCAGACGCTCCCTGCAATTACGACTTCTCATTTGCGGGGGTTGGAAAACCAGGAGGCGGGGGCGGGGGCGGGGACGAAAGAGGGGCGGCGATACGCACAGCGATGCCAAACAGGAAGCCGGAATCGACGTTTATTAAAACGGAAACTCGAGACAACTGTGCGGCGGCACCGTCAACATCAGCAGAAAAAAAAAAGAAATCACAAAAAAAACGCCAAAAATATAAAGTAAGAAATAAGAAGTCAAGAGTCTCGACCAAGAAGTACCCGGCATTTAGGGGGAACAATTTTGAAATGTGTGAAAAAATCAACTAAAAACTCTTTGAAAAAAAAAAGCTGAAATAAAATATATATATTTTATAATGCAAAATGTATTTAACTGTAATTTATTTTACATTATTTATTTTTTGTATCTATAAAATAATATTATATAAATACATAAAACTAATTCGCGATGCTTTTACAAGCCTTTCTTGCTTGAAAACAATTGTTTTTTAAAGCATTTTAAAGCTCTAATTAAGTTACTATATTTATCTTAGATCTTTGAAGTTTTAAGCATTTTTTATAAACCCCATACATAAAGTTCTATGTATATACTTTTAAAATTCACAAATTCCTCGGTATAGCAACCAGCAAAAAAAAAAATCTTGAAAAGAATCCCGCTTTCCGCAGGAAAAAGAAAGAAAACAAACGCGACAAAGACGATGGCGACAAGGACATAATTCTGTCCTTGGGGCTAGCTGATAAGCCAGACCCCGCCCACCCACGTAAAACCACCACCACCCACGCAAAGGACACAGGCCGCTAAATTGCAATTTTCAAGATTTAAGCGTGAACAATAAATGTCACATAATCTGTAAGTAGCCAAATAAAGGGACACTCCCTGTCCCCAGCCCAAGTAGCTAAGCAATTTAATTTAATTTATCGCATTTTAAGCATCCAACGAAACAATAAACCCACCAAAAAACACCAAAAGAACCAAACAGAAAATGGTAAAAATAATATGTATATACAGTGAATTTATTGATTGTGGTCAGGCGGAGAAGGAAGCTTATAAATCTGTTTGGGTCTGGACAGCCGATACAGAACCAATTTGTAGGGGGTGTCATGTGATAAGATAGGGCTAACAAAAAATAATTTAAAGCAAAATTAAGACAGGGAATTTTTTGGTTTCAATAGAATTATAAAATAAATACTAAATAAATATAAATATTAAGAATTTTAAGACAAAATGTAAAGGAAAATATAATTATGTGAAGAATATAAATAAAAAATAGCTTACTTTTAGTAGTAAATAATATAATATAAGACATATAAAAAAATATATATTTGAAATTAAATACTTTACATGGTATATTCAAGTTTTATTAAATAAAAATGACTTTAATGGATAAGATATTACAAAAATTAAATGGTATGCATTGAAAACTGAACAATTTACTTGATACTTTAAAGTTTTATAAAACAAAAATTACTTTAATCCATAAAATACAAAGGAAACTATAAAATACAATGATAAACATTTTTTTTGGGCTTTAAACAGCTCTATAAAACTATAAACTTATATTATTATTATTTAATATAACCTAACTTCTGATAAACCATCTTTCTGTGAACTACCATATATGTACATAGAAGGTATGACTAAATTTTTTAATAAAATATATATAAAAAAATAATACACTTGAATACTCTAAAAAATAGATTATAATTAAGGTCTGACACTAATTTAAAATTAACTAAATTCAAATTTACACCAAACAAAGCTCCCTTTGAAGCTCTTAAAAAACACAACCTTGATCCTTGATTGACAATTAAGAAAAACCCATGAAAGTGTCAACAAATCTTGAGGTGTGTGTGTGGGGGGAAGGGGGGCCAGGATACCCAGCTGGACTTAATTTTTGGCCAGTATTTTGAGAGCTCCTTCTGCTATTTCTCAGGAATCATCCCCATCCCCATCCCCCTCTGACCATTCACAATGATGCGGGCAAGAAAATCCTGTGACACATTTCATTATACAAATATCAATTAAGCACACAGCAAATACTAATTGTGAGTGAGTGTGCGTGTGTGTGTGTGGGCTTTTCACCACCGACCGAAAGTTAGCAACCCTTAGAAAAAAAAAGAGGGGAAAAACCTGTCATAAGGGCGGCTGCTTGAAGGCCTGGAAGAGCAAATGTTAATGAAAATTAAAAATTCAACATCAAACGCAAGAAAAATGTAAGGCAAAGCCCAGCCCACACACACAGAAGGAAGTGTTAATGTGTTATCTGATTTATTTATATAAAATACACTGCTGAAAATTAAGACTATTTAAGTTGGAAAGGTGGTTAAAACATATAAAGAGACGTTGTATTTTTTTTGAATACCAAAGATGTCTTTTTGAATAAAATTTTGAATTATTATAATGGAACAAAATATGTTCTCTATATTTTTGTGAACTTAAATATATAAATAATATACTAGATATACTAGAATATACTAGTATTTGCAGAGAAGTAATTATAAGAGTTAGATTTTATTAAATTATTGTAAAAAAATCCTCAAAAAGTGCTTATGTAGACTACAATTTCGAATCATATTTTTATTTATTTACTTAGATATTACATAATATAAAATATGCCTCGAAATTATAGTCGATCTTCCTTCTTAAGTATTTTATATATTTCATTTATTAATAAGACAAGAACTATATTTAATGTATATATTAAATTAAACAGTTAAGAAATCATCTAAACAAATTTTTCTCACTAAAGTAAACTTCTTTTATTTCCTCAGTGTAATGGCCTGTCATCAAGGATATACACGTATGTCTGTCTTCTTGAATTTTGTGAAATTTTCGAATTTCGAATTTCGTGACTTCAATTAAATTCCATTCGATACTCAAGGAATTTCCAACTGATGATGCGCAAGTAATTTTCGAAATTGGATACTGTGTGCCACCAGCAAACAGGCAAACAGGCAAATACGAGTGCAAACAAACGCACATGTCTGTTCGTTTTGAGACTGTGTGTGTGTGTGTGTGTGTGTGCACACTCCATACGGTGTGTGTGTGTACATTTGTATTAAATCAAATTTTAATTGCGCATACTTGTCCCTCGGCAAATATTTGCAACGCTCGCTCGCCACCGCCTTTGACTGGGGCTCGCTCCATCGCCATCGAAGTCTCATCTCATGGCAGCGGAAACTGGCCAAAATGCTTTAGCGACAAGGAATTTAAGGCCAACACACACACACATGCAAAGGCATTCTGGGCAAACAAACATTATGAGCAAACAGGCAAACAAACAAACAAACCAATGGCAAAGAAAATTTAACCAAAAAAAAAAAAGATATATAAGTTAAGCTTGAATAATAAAGAAAGTAGGATATAAGGTAAATATTAACTTAAATGGTTTAAATTTATTTCTTTATATAGAAAATAAATATTAAAATTATAGTAAATAAATATAAATTATGTTTGATATTTACAAGATATTATTTATTAAATAAATCTAAGAGGTAGAGATAAGTTAGGGATATAGAAGAGAAAAAGATAAATATTAACTTAAAATTTGTTAAATTGGTTTCCTTGTAAATCAAATAATTATCAGATTTATGATAATTAAATATAGATTATGCTTAATATTTATAAAAAATCATTTATTAAATTAATAAATGAGATTTTAATAGGCTTTGATTTTGGATATAGAAGAGTTAAAGGTCAATATCAACATTAAATGGTTTAAATTACACCAAATAAGTATAAATTATGTTAAATATTTGGTAGTTTCTATTTTTTTAATTAATCAATCTATAAGATCTTTAAAAAAAGCATTTAAACCACATTTAACAATTTAATTTAAACAAAGAAGGTTATTTCTTTACAAATAAAACCCCTATAACTATCTTCCTTCAAAATTTAATTAAAAAAATAAGCTTATTTGCTAACTTAAAAGATAATATATTCTATATATAATACAATAAATAGAATTCCAAACTTGGCTAAATAAAATACACAAATCTAACTCCAGGGGATACTAATTAATTCCCATTTTCCAGACCAATAAACAGAGTTTAAATATATATAAATATATATTTAAATATATATATATATATATATATCTCCGCCATGTGTCTTTTGTTGGGTGTCAGGTTAATAGGGGTAGCCAAGGTTGAAATTCATTCAACTATAATTCCCCTTAACGATGAAAGAATCTTTGCCAAAAGTCTACATAAGCACACAGGGCGGATGGGTGATTTCTCCTCTCCCCCTTGGGGGGTTGGTTTTATGACCAGAGGGGGGGAGATGAGTGTCTGGGACTAATGCCTAAATAAGTAGAAAATGCTGCCCCCCCAAAGTGCCACACCTCCCTCCCTTCCTCAGAAAACCCATCCGCATCCGCATCCGGAAAAGTATCTAAGCGCTCAGCTCAGCTCCTAGGAAATCTGTCAAATGTCAGTGGCAGCAGCGAGTTGGCAACGTTGACGTTGGGCTCATTAAAAAACGAACTTGTCCCGGGTCCTTGTTGTTGTTATTATTTGTCATTTTTGTTGCTATTTGGGACTGTAGTTGACACCTGGGCAAAAGTTTTCACTCTCCACACACAGAGAGAGAGAGAGAGAGGAAGAAAGAAGTCCTTGGAACTCTAAGATATTTATTTTTAATAATTTCTATAAAGAACTAAGGCCTTAAGAATATATTACAAATTGTAAAAAATAAAATTAAAACATAGATTTGTATGGGGCTTTAAGTAGATATTATAAATATCTTTAAGATAATTAAAATTACTTAAATTTATTAATTAATATTACAGTATTTTCCTCAAGGTAGCTTAGTGTACTTTTGCCTTTGATTCCCAGAATTTCCAAATAGATTAATAATATTTATATATTATTTTTATATATTTTTTAACGGTGTTTTCACTGAAGGAGGCCTTGGCTCAAAATGGCGGCGGCGGCGGCGGCCTTAGTGCGACCATTTTGCCTGTCGGCTGGGTGTTTATCACATTGCTGCTATTAATTAAGCTTAACGAGGTTACCGCTCGCAACCACACCCCCAGCCACCCACAAGCCACCCCTTGCCTCCTGAGAAAAAAAAGGGGGGGGGGGGGGCGTTTTTGGGCTTCATCTTAGTGCGGCAAACTTCATAATGAAATTTCACCTTCATCTCATTAAAAGTCTTGAGCACACACACACACAGCTGTAAATTGATGCGTGTCAGTTGGAAAATGGAAAAAGGGTTTGTTGTCCCGCCAGCTAAAAAGCCAGTTGAGTTTTCCAAAGAGCCCAGAGACTGCCACGCCCTGTAATCCAGCCATGGCGCCCAGTTTTTCGAATTGTTGCTGTTCTTGTGGGGTGCAGGTAGGAGGGGAAGGAAGTCGCATATTAAATTTTTAATGAAGTTTAATGGCTGCCGGAAGCTTTAAAGAAACTGAAACGTCAGCGGCAGCGGAACTGGGCAACTCGGGAACGAAGGAACTAAGGAACTCAGGAAGCACTTGAAGGGGAAACCGAAGAAGAGCTACTGGAATATTCACTGAAAGCTAAGGATATTTTTTGTTTTTTTAAGATTTTCCTGGTTTTTGGGGATATTATTTTATAAATTATTTTATTTGCATTTGTATTCCTTAAACAAAATTGATTTTTCTTTATATTTTTTCGCTTAATTTATCTCAATTACAATTTATTTATTATTCAAATCTTATTTATATATTTAATTGTTTACATATTTTATTTTTATTTCTTCCTTTCTTTATTTATTTATTTCTTTCTTTCTTTCATTGCTTTATTTCTGTATTTCTTTATTTCTGAATTTCTTTATTTCTGTATTTCTGTATTTTTTTATTTCTTTATTTCTTTATTTCTTTATTACTTTATTTCTTTATTTCTTTATTTCTTTATTTCTTTATTTCTTTATTTCTTTATTTCTTTATTTCTTTATTTCTTTATTTCTTTATTTCTTTATTTCTTTATTTCTTTATTTCTTTATTTCTTTATTTCTTTATTTCTTTATTTCTTTATTTCTTTATTTCTTTATTTCTTTATTTCTTTATTTCTTTATTTCTTTATTTCTTTATTTACTTATTTGCTTCTGTTAGTATTCATTTATTTCCTTATTTCTTTCATTTTGTATTCCTTTATTTCTTTATATTTTTTAATGTATAAAATGTAATGTATCAATGTTTATAAGACTTTCCTAATTATACAATTTTTTTGAAGTAAAAATTTGAACTTTTCCTCTATATACAAATATTAAATTTAATTCCCATAGTTCTTTCGATCTGAAAATCCCCCGAAAAAAATTAAATTCTTGCCCATTCCCTTTACTTTGCCAACTGTTTCCAGTTTTCAGGCATTTAAACTGAGCAATAGACTATAAGCGGGCCATAATCACTTGCAGTTAATTAACATATTATCGCAAATGCAGCTGCAGCTTAGATGTTATGCCGTTGCACTTTGGTAATGCACTTCAAAGTGCTTGCACATCAATGCGATGCATTGGCCGGCGCTCTCATTTACATGCATATGGCAATGGCAACAATAATTACATGTGCCGGACACCCTCCTAAGCCCTAAACCCTAACCCTTAACCCCAACCTCCCACCCGGATCGGCCTCATCATCATCATCATCATCATCTCCAAGCAATCTCTTTCAGGCCGTGTGCTCCATTTTAGGCCCCGGATGCCCCAGCCCCTTTGACATCCAAGTGATTGTAATTCATTAGTAGACAACAACCAAATGCATTTCCCATACGTGTGTGTGTGTGTGGCGATCTGGGGGTGTGTGTGTGTGTGTGTGCCAGTAAATGTGTGAGAGTGTGGATTATGCAGTTTCCGCTTGAATGCAACTGCAGTTCCATTTCCACTGAGGCACTCAAAAAAAATTCAGATTGATATAAAGCAAAATATCTAAATAATTTATAGAAGTTTCCTTAAATTTTATAGAGAATTATACATTTTACTTAGGTTTTTGATAGAACATTGATCACAATGTGGTTTGTGCTAAAATAATATTTATAATGTACAATTTCACGATTTACTATTTAATTTTTATATTAAACTGTGATATATATAAAAAGAGGTAAATTTTATATGGTTTTTAGAGGAAATAATTATAAAACAATCTATATTTTCTGTTTACTACTTTATTTCTATATTATAACATATATTTCAATATTATAACATATATTTCTAATTTAAATATGAAAAGTTTCCTCTTTTAGTAAACTTTCCCTTTAAATTCTTACTTCCCTATTTAAATTTCCCTTTAAATTTAAACGTAACCTTTTCTTCCTTATTTAAATTTCCCTTTAAATTTAAACGTTTTCTTTTCTTTCTTATTTAAATTTCTCTTTAAATTTAAACGTAACCTTTTCTTCTTTATTTAAATTTCTCTTTAAATTTAAACGTAACCACTTGTAACCTTTTCTTTTAAAAATGTCTTTAGTTTCTAGTTCTTTTTTTCTAATTTTCAATTAATTTAAGGCTGTTTCTTTATTTTTTTCAGTGTCGCTACTGCAATTGCAATTGCAGCTGCTGATGCCGCCATTTTATCTAATTGCGTTTGCCCCCCTTTCCCCGGATAATCCTCTCCAATCTCCATCCACATCAGGCATTCGCGGCATAGTCCACATATCATTAAAATTACGGAAGCATCAGGCACGAGGCTCGAAAACAATTTTTGTTGTTTTAATTTTAAGCTAAGAACCTGCGAGGGTGGACACTAAGTATATACCATACCATATATGAGTTATTATTAATTTGAAAATATTTTCGGATTAATTTGATTAATATATAATGTAAGAAGAATTTTTAAGAGTTTGTTAAAGATTATAAGGCAGTCATTTTCATTTTCTTCTAATACTTTCAGGCAGCTAATCCTGCGTTTTATAAACTCCTTTAGTGTTCATATCTTGCCTTGCTATCGAGAGTCTTTCTTACAATTGCAATAATGGCAGGCAGGACTATCAATAGAGCTGTCCTCGTTAAAGCCACCTGCCATCTCCTACCCCTTTATTAACACCCACTGGCCGGTCATTTTTAACCCATAGAGCATGGGGGCACAGAGCCCTCATAAATTGCTGCATGCCAAAGAGGCCAGGGAGCCAGGGAGATCCTGGGAGCTGGGCGCTGGGAAGCTGGAAAGCTGGGAAGCTGTGGAGCGTCTGCAGCCTTGACAACTGCAAGTGGCATTAGTTGTAGCAAAAAACAACAATTACGATTGCAGGCTTTGCATTACTTTTTCCTAGTACAAGGGATTTGCATTTGTTTGCTAATTGAAATTAAGCAAATAATACGCCAGGATTCGTAGAGGGACCCGGACCCACGTAATCCTTTTGTAGCGCATTAAACCGAGAAGGGTTCTCCAAACAAATTGCGATAAAAACAAAAAACAAAAAAAAATACGCAGAGCAACGAAAATCTGGGGAAAGGGTTCCCGGCTTGGGTTAAATAATTTAAATCCATTTGTAGAACATTTGATGCTGCCTCTTGGCAATTGTCACGCCCTTTTCCTCCAGTTCCTTGTATTCTTCCTATTTTTTTTTTTTTTTTGCATTTTTCTCTCGATAATTAGTAAGGAAAAAAGCAATACCAGGGCAGCGGGGCGTTCAAATAAGACACTGATAGAAAAAAGGGCTTGATTTTGACTTTATTTATTTAAAAAGAAAATATATTTTTTAAGGTATTTGTAAGCCGTATTATTAACAAATTTGTAATGTTTGGGGGAATTTTTTGTCATGTTTTATAATATAGCAATTTTTCTATTTAGTTTTTTAAATTTCCTTATTTTTTATCAAGTTTATCTTTGTTATTATTGGCTTATTTCCCAGTAGTTTTCCTTAGTGTAATCAAATGTTTAAAAAAAGATTTGCCAAAGTAAATCCCAAGGAATTATTTGCCACTTGAAACGTTTAAAAATGTCAAACAAGTGGAAGGACAAACGGATGGCTGGAAGGACGAATGGATGGATGGATGGATGGATGGTTGGTTGGTTGGTTGGTTGGGTAGGGGGAAGGCTGAAAGATGCTGCTGATGAGGGTGCCCCAAAGGACCTTAACCCACCAACGCCCCTGTCTCATTTTCGCCCCCATTTCCCCAGCTCTAAATACATTTCTTCTTCGTTTTTTTCGTTTTTTTTTTTTTGTTGGGTTCGAGGGTCAGACAAACTTAATGAGCAAATTGTCAAATGCCGCGGCAAAGCGCGCACTTAGACATGCCCCACGAAAATCGCCCCGAATGGAAAACCCCCGCGAAAAGTCTGGGACCCAAAGAAAAATAACTTGGAAGAAACACCGTGGCAAAAGTAAAAGTTGCCGGGGATTTGAATAAACAGTTACGCTGATTTAATTTGCCAAGCAAAAAAAAAAAATATATATAACGAAAAGCGAGAGAAAAAAATCAAAATAGGAAAGAAAATAGAAGGAAAATTCTATCACAGTATGTTGTCTGTCACCCTCGATTTGATTTTTAAATTGCGTTCGTGATAAATTGACGAAATGAACAGCAATAACGGCGGCCGAGAAAAAAAGAAGAAAAAAAATTGAAACCGTCGCCGGCAAAATTGACAACTGTCAGGACTGGCTGCTGCTGCTGCTGTCTACGGCTTGCCAGGACCTCGCCCCTGGACGTCCCCAATAGACATATAAAAATTAACTACAGACTACTTATCTTATTTGTTGATGCCAGGACCGAAAAGGACCAAAAACGGCTACAAAAACGGAGACGGAGACGGCGACTCTGGCCAAAGTTTGTCAGCGGCTTTTGATGTGTCTTTTTTTTTATATACGGAAAATTGTGTGTGCAAATTCGGGGTGTGTGTAAAAGCCTTCTTGCTTTTTTTTTTGAGGGAGTGTGACAATATGCAAGGATAATGGTCTTACAGGAAGAAATTAGGAAATTTATAAATTGAAAAGAAAATTATATATTTCTGCTTAAAATAATTAATTTATTGGTAAAAGTTATACTAAACTCACCCCTGCCACTTCTGCCCACAAATCGCAGATCATTAAACTTGGCCACCTGATTCTTCATTACCGCCGTGCAGTTTCTTAATTCACCGCAAAAGTTCTCATCGTTTCCAGCACGAATTGTGACTATGGTGCCATCCATGACCTCGCCCAAGGCCAGGACCTTGAAGGCGATCGGCAGGGTCTTGTTCGAGCGCCAGTGCGTGGGCAAAGTGGTGCAGACCTATAATTAGTTTAATAATAAATTTATAGAACGATTTTTAATTAATTTTTAGCAGTTTTTCATCTGAATATCAAGATATATAAATACTCTTGATGAAACTCTATGAATTAGATTTGATTTGAATAACCAAGTAAATATTTTAAACCTCAAATGCAACATACATTTCTTTAATTAAATTTAACTGTAATTGTTTCGCTTTTTAATCCGAAAACTTAATATATTTTAAGACTTGACTAGAGTTACCCACCACATGAGGTGATCCCGTCTTGACCAGCTCGCCAGGATGTTCGGCAAGCAGGACATCGACGGTGCGCTCGATGAGATTCTCCGGTGTCAGATAGGGACTTGTGTCCACGGGCTTTGTTTTAACATTATTATTATTCGTAGTATTATTATTATTGTTGATCGTAGTGCTGTTATTGTTGTTATTATTGGTGGTGCTGGTATTGTTGTTGTTGTTGTTGGAGGAGGAGGAGGACTCAGCATTGCGTCGCTTCGTTGCGGTCGTTGTTGTTTGCTGATGTTGCTGCTGCTGCTGCTGTTGCTGCTGCTGCGTCTGATGTTGCTGCTGCTGTATTTGATTTGAGGTGGTCGAACTGACCTCAGCAGAAATGTGCATTATTGCAGCTGCTATCTTGGCGCCAGGTTCAGGTATTCAGTGCCTCTCTTTGGCTACCAGTCACGGTATTCAGTATTCCGTAGTCCCGTAGCCCGTAGTCCCGTAACCCGTTGTCCGTATTCTGTTTTACGTATTCCGTATGTTGCCGCCGGGTTTTGGCTCGGTTTTTGGTTTTCGGCCTTCGGCTTTCGGTTTTTGGTTTGATTCCCAATGTCTGCCTCAAAGAGTCGACGCATTCAATCCGATCATTGTCAGCTCATTTGGTAAATCTGGAAAATGAATGTGGACTTGCGAATGAAATTCATTGGATTGTAGTGAGAGAGGAAGAAACAGAGATTTTATGTTGTTCCATTCAAGGAATTCTCGGGGAATTCTCTCTATGAAAAGAGAAAGGATTGAAAATTTGCAAAACATTAGCATACAATTTTTTGGTTCTTGAAAAAGGTTCAATTTTAAGCAGCCTGCTTTCATTTTGAATAAATAAATAATAAAAAAAAAAATAAATAAATAAATAAATAAATAAATAAATAAATAAATAAATAAATAAATAAATAAATAAATAAATAAATAAATAAATAAATAAATAAATAAATTTAATTTCAAAAAGATTCCTTTGGCAAATCTCCATTTCTTTGTGCTTTGATTGAAGGTAAACGTTTTAATTCGCGAAAATTGATTATTATTAAATTTCTTGTTTACCAATTGGCTTTGTAATATTTTTTTAATTAAACAGAAAGATGTACTATATTAAGTCAAGCTTGCACTATTTTGTATTAATATAAAACTACAAAATAATCAAAAAATTCATCATTAAAATCAAATTAAACCTATTTGGCACCAATTGCAAATTTTTAGACACTATTCATAGGAGTTTAAATCTTTAATTTGTAGATATACTAATTAGTAAACAATTATTTGAGATGTTTTCTGCTAAATCAGCACTCAACATTTAAATATTTATATTTTTTATTTATTGGTTAATTGTTTTTCACACGCTTTATTCCGTTCTCATGCTATTAGCAACGAAAAACAAGTCCTTTAAATTTTCTGCTCTTTTTTCAGAAATCATTTTCTGGAATTCCCCGCACTGCACATTTCGCTACTTAATTTTTGTACGGATTTTCAGCGCTTTTGTTGCTTTCCGTCTTTGTTTTAACACATTTGCTGCACTTATTATTATTTTCTTTTTTGTTTATTGCCGCCAATTATGATTGCACTTTTACCCCGGAGTCTGGACAAAAGCAGGCTCAGATTCAGATTCAGTTTCAGTTTCAGGGATTCTGAATCGGATTCAGAGCCAGAAGCTGGCACTATATGGTAGCTATATATCAATCCAATCGAATCGTGTCGTATCGAATCGAGCTGAACCGCACACCTTTGCGCACAATTTGCATTTAAGCCGCCAACGGCGAGTGCAGCTCAATTAAATATTAAAAAATCATAACCAATAATGAGGGGAATTCGGAAACAAAAAAAAAACAAAAAAAACAAAAATCGGAAAAAAAAGAACTCAGCTAAGATGGCCTGGGCTGCTGCATCTGTGCTGTGCTGTGTTCATGTTCATCAAATGGTGGAGTAAAAACAAAAAAATGGAAAAATTATCGAAAGCGCCATATGTTGCCGTTTGGCTTGCGTTTGGCCACCAACAAAATCAACAATGAACTGGCTTTTGTTTAAATAAGAATCATTTGCCGGACACAGTCGCGTTTTGTTTTCATTTTGACATTTTCCCCACTATTTTCATCAAGCCTTTAAAATAAAAAGAGAGAGAAGAGTTTAACTGAAAAGGATTTCAATACTTGAAGTTTTGGGAGAGTTTCTAAGCGATACTTTTGGTTGTATAGATAAAAAATCAAGAAAATAATATTTTAAATAAATTAAACTGTAAAAGAAAATGTTTTGAGGTGCATATTTAATTATTAATTATTAATTAGATACACAAACCAATTTAATTTATTTTTAAAGATTTCTATTCCCCTTTTTTACTAATAAATAAACCAGCAATAAATTTTCCTTCAATCTAGAAAAAAAAGAGTATTTAAAAGTTTTGGCTAATTAGAAACTCTCTGATTTGCTCCTTGTTTTTGTAAAGTGGCACGTGTTGTGTAAATATATTTGTATATATCACCATGCACATGGTTCACGCTGCGTATACGTATTTTTTCTTTTTTTTACAACTTCCGCGTTGTATGTGCATTTATTTATATAAATTTTTTCCATGCCCAAATGAGTTTTCCGAGCGACTGTGCGGCGACATATGTGGCCACAGATAAGAGGCAGGCAGGATCAGTAGGTGGGGCAGCCAGAAGTTGGTCTATATAATTGGTTAACAAACAAGTTGGTTGCGGGAATAGCCAGACAATTAGATCAGTCGTTGGGGATAAAAAAAAAACAGAAGGATTAAATAAAAGAAATACACATGAAGTGGATCACAAAATATATGATAAAGAAGGGATTATTACCATTAGAATATAAACAATAAAAATCGACTATTATTTAAGACACTTTCTCGTACAAACTTAAAATAAATAAATAATTAAAAATACACAAATGAAATATAGAATTAATTAATTATTTAAAAGACTATAGCAGATGAAAAGCAGATGAAAAGTAGGTGATTATATATAAAGGCTGCTTATAATTCTGTTGTATTTTAAAAATGGTTCATGGTAATTTTTTAAATATTATTTAAAACGATCTATAAAAATGCTTCAATCCGTTTTGTATGTTAAATGTTTCTGAGAATTTGTTGAAAGATCATTTCACTTGTATACTTGTTGATTTTCTGTTCGCGTGTCCTTTATTTCCACATTTATTTAAAGTAACCCTTGAAGATTTTTAAGGTATAAAACTTCACTGGTTGATCCTCGTTTCAAACGTGTTTTATCAGGTTTTATCCTTAAACCGATCTCTTTTACACTTTTCCATACTGTAAGGATCCCACTTACTTTTCTCAATTAATTTCCTTTTATTTTCAACCGGCTTTCTTTCCAGAAGGATCCAATAATAAAAGTAGTTAATTTGAATAAAATTTGCTTATATTTCTTGGGTTATGTTTGCACCACAATCACTTGAAAAAAATGATGGATATTTTGAAGGAGCCGTATTTTTGATTTTGGAGCCGTAATAATTATGGTAATTTTGTTTGGACACTGGCACACATACACAAGCACACACACACACACACACACGCTCGGCACAGATACAGATATAGATTCTGGATACGGGGGCAGAGACTGGCGATCGAATCAAACGACACGGAGATATTAAACTATTTTTTTGCGGTAACCATGAACGCGACCACTACGAGCGGTTGGCAACGCCGACCACCGAAGCTGGCAGAGACGCTGGCCGCGACAGCGACGCCGGCAGAGTGCCACCCTGTCCCCCCCTCCCACTTCCAATACCTCCCCCCAACCCACCGAAGCACAGAACAGCATCCAGAAAAGTAACGAAGTCACACGAAGGAGCGAAGGCGACGCCTCATCATAATCACAAACGAAACGAAAGAAACAAGGACCCAGGACCAAGGACCACCCCCAACCCCAAACCCCAACCCCCTTCGGTGCCCGATGCCTGCGACGTTACCCCGCCTTCTCAGAGGAACGTCTATGTCGACTGCTTACTCAACTGCTTGGGGTATATACAGTCCAGTCTCCACAGAGTGAACTTTTCTCGTTCCAGAATATATGGGAGATTGTGTATAAAAATAATGTAGCCTACATTCTGGAGTTTGCTGGAGAAATATTTTAGAGAATAGGATCAAAGGCAGATCATAGGCAGATCAAAAACTTAGAGAAGGAAGGAAAACTTAGGAAACTTAGAGCTTTAGGAAATTTCCAGATCTCATAAAATACTTTATTTTTTGCAAGTGCATAAGGAAATAATTCTAGAAATACTAGAAAACACTGAACGGTATTTAAAGTTACAAAAAAAAGAGGTAAAAAAGTACTAAAATTATCTTCCTCCAAGAATAATTCTATTACTTTAAGGCTTAAAATAAATACATAGATAATGGTAGAAATACAAGAAGCAAAGCCAGATAATTTAATATAGTCTACTTTTCAGGAACTTTACATTGGAATCCTTCCCTTATAACATTTACTTTTCCCCCAACCCCTAAATCATAATACTTGTCATATTATTATTATATTATCTAAACCTTACTATGCCTAAAAAAAGTATAAATCAGGGAATATTTATTTGAAATTATCTTTAAAAATCAAATTGATTGAGATGATGTTTTGGCAGTTGCCAGGATACTTATCAGCTGCTTTTGGTAACAATATATATAATATATATCAGTATTTTAGCCTGTAATCTCAACTAGTCCCAAATGTATTGGACTCAAAGTTACCATTAGGCAGTGTTCACTGTTGTTCCTTCTTGGAATTTTTTTGTTCTCAGTCTGATAGCCTGACTGTTGTTGTTGTTGTTGTTGCTGCTGCTGTTGCTTCTCCTCTTTTTGGCTTAACATTTACCGCGAGAACCAGTAGCAGCGGTTTTCCACCGGGCAGCGTCGTTAACGCCGACCGCGCAGTCCGCGCGCTTGCGAGAGCAGCAACTGAGCAGCAGCAGCAGCACCAGCAGCAGCAGCAGCAGCAGCAGCAAAGTAAACCCAAAACCGAAAACCTAAAACCGAAAACCGAGACCAGAAAACGTCAACTACACCACAAGCAGAAAGGCCGCAACGACGTCTTCAAGTTGGTGCCTCCGCAGGACCGGGCAGGACCACCTCCTGGCTGGCTGGCTGGCTGGCTGGCTGGCTGGCTGGCTTGCTGGCATCCACCACGGGGAGCAGCTCTGGCTCTGCCTCTGCCTCTGTCTCTGCCTTAGAAAAATGCGCTCATTTTTTCTTTTACTCCGCTTTCTTTTCTGTCTTTTTTGCGCACCTTCCGGGTGCCAAGGCGAAAGCGAAAGCGAGACTCACTCTCTCTTCCTTCGCTTCCTTTGGCTGGAAATGAAAGCAGAGCGAAAGAGAGGTGGCGAGAGTTTCTTGAGTTTTTTCCAAGCATTTGGGGGCTTTTTTCTTTTTTTGCTTTCTTTCCTTCTTCAACCCCCAAAAGAATTTCGTCTTGGAAATGACTCAAAATAAAAATCTCAAAGGCAATGGGGGAAAAAAAAAAAAAAAAGAAAGCAAAAAAGAAAAAGAAGGCAAAGCAAAAGCAAAGCAAAACGCGGCTTTGTGGCAAACCAGGAATTGGTAAGCCAGCGAAAGAGACGGCTATAGCGGGGCGAGCGAGCGAGAGGGCTGATATCTTGCGGCTGCCATTTGCGGCCAAGAAGACGTAGCAATATTATCCAAGGTTGAGTGAAAAATTGCAACCACATGGTGGTGGTTGGGGGAGAAGCCCGTCAAAAGCCCGCCCAAAAAATATACCCCATCCCTCCCCCCAAAAAAATCCCCTATAGGGCGTTGCTAATATTTCCTTCTACCTCCTTTTTTTTTTGGTTTTTCACATTTTTCCGGCATTATTATCATACTTTTTTCCGTAGGCCTTTGCCTTTGCCTTTGCCTTTGCAACCCTCCTTCATTCTGCGGTTTCTTAAAAGGGGGTTAAGCAAATTAAGGGGCAGTGGCTAGGGGTTAGGGGTTGCTGCCTCTATCTCAATGGGTGTCAGCGGTTGCGCACTAAGGGGTGTGTGTCCGTGGTTGGGCATTATGAAACCGCAGGAATTATTATACGCTGCGGTCGATTACTATATCAAAACTCCTCTAATCAGGCATCTGTATTGGACAGGGCGGCAAACACACACACACACACACACATACACCACACACCGCACAACCACAACCACAGCCTACACCCGCTTGCCAAGCAGCCAACCAAAACTACGCGTTCCGCTTGAGTCGATGCAGCCAATGAGCGGATTTCCCATCCAGTTTCAGTTTCAGTTTCAGTTGCCAACCTGCTCATCCATCCATTAATCCATTAATCCATCCATCCATCCATCCGGCGAGCGAAGAGAATCTTTCACAGAATCTTCCAGCGGCTGATCTACCTCGGCGGTTGCCACTTGGGGAAAATTGCAATAAATATGAAGGAAAACTTAGCAAAAGTCAAGTAATTTCAATTATTTATTTATTAAAGATGATAGTAAAGTTTACAAAACTAAAACTAACATAAAAATTTCATTTAAATTTTACTTTTTATTATATTTGTTAAGTATTTATTATTATTTAGCAATGATTGTCACACAAAATACATAAATTTCTCTATAAAAAATACATTCATAGCTTCGATAGCCTTAATCAATATCTATATAATAACTTTTGAAATAAATATACAAAAAATGTGATGAAATATCTAAGAAAACAGCAACCTTTATTAGTATTTACTTAGAAATCTGTTGAAAAGTATAAATAAAAGAATAGATTTTAGCAAGGATAGCAAATTAAATGATTTATATTTTTACATACATAATTTCATTTTGTAAATAAACTAAATAAACTACTATTTTCAATTAGATCTAAACAAAAACTGACATTAAACGATTAAAACCCTCGACTAGAATGTTTTTTCTTCATATTTAGATTTTTAATAGAAATTAATGTGATTTTTAATTTAATTTTAGAATTTAGAATATTAATTTATATCAAAATATTAAGATATACCTAAAGCTTCTACAAAAAGCTCAAAACCAGACTACTCAATAAGAATTCTAACCCAAATCCGGAAAGCAAAATAACTACTTTATTTAGACATTAACTATCAAAATTTCTATTGATATAAAAAAATAATCAAAAAGGGATTCTGTATGTACCCAAACCCTAAATATTTTGTATCACCAATTTCAGCTTCTTAAATTTAAATTAAAAAAAATATATACATTTCTTTAATTGAACTAAAAGACAATTGCTAATTATAAAAAATTCAAATCATTTCCAAAAAAATTGTATACAAGTATTCAGTTTTATATTACAAAAAATTAGAATTATTGTAATATAATTATTATAAAAATGCAGAATGGGAACGTAAGCATAGAAAATACAACAGGAAATTTTATATAATTAATTTTTAAGAAAACACGTTACCGTAAAAAAATAAATATCTGTTAAATATGTATATGTAAAATATATAAATAAATCAATATATAAATATAAATAAATAATAAATATAAATATTATATAAGTTAATATAAAGTTAATAAATAAATATATGTAAGGTTGGCATTTGGCAATAAATTAATTTAGTTAATTTTCTCTAAAATAATAATAGTACCTTAGAAATATCGGCAGCTTACAATACTCTAAATTTCTTCAGCATATTTTCAACATAAATCTATTAAAGTTTCAGTCCTTTTCCAAATAATTTTCACTTTGTGGAAAATTCGCTAAGGCTGAGGGCTGAACTTGAAGATCTCTCGCTTCTTTTTGCAACTAATTTGCCCCCAATTAGTAATTTTCCACATGTGTGGCATTGTGCTTGGCAGTTTGAATAAGTTTTGTGTTTTTGTGTTTTTTGTTTTTCTGTTTTTGTGTGCTTATCATTAGCCAAACACTCCCTCGCACGCACATGTACACACGTGAGGCTGCTTATCGATGACATCCTTTTCGCCCCCCCCCCCCCCCCCCCTGCTGCCCCGCTGCCCCGCTGAGCAAACAAACCGAAACCCCTCCTGCAGAAGGAGCCAAGCCAATTAAAACGATAAACCAAAAATGCCCAACGGCGTCACCAAAGAGGGTAAATAATAATGAGAACTGCAAGAGAGAAATATAGAAAGGACAAAAAAAAAACTGTAGGAAAATAAAGATTTCTAGAGTTGCTTTTCCCACTTTATTTTTGTATGCTTTTCCATTTTTACACAAACAAAAAAAAAAGTTAATTCAATTCTTTGGCAGAGCAATAGTTTTTCATAAAGAAAAGGAATTTATATACAGGAAATTTATAGAAAATGGCAATGATTTATTTTAGTATTTTAATATACAAAATATATAACAAGTTTTCAGAATCAATACCTAAAAGGATTTTTATTTTTAAAGATTTTAGTAATTACTGGATCACTCGCATATATGTTTTAATTAATTTAATTTATTTTTATTCATCAGAAAAGAGGTCTTACACCTTATAAGTCCCGGTAATCTTATGTAGTTTCTATTTCTGTTCACTATTATAGAATTATGATTTTAATACCCCTTTTTTCCTTTTTTCTAACTGTGTAATATATATATAGGTGTTTTTTTTCTCGCAACTGAAGAGCATGTAGTTAGGGGCAACGAAAGGCGTTCAAGTTGCAAGACCGCTAAGCAACGACAATGGCACCACCGGCACCCACCCACCCACTCAGCCGCCCGACGCCCTCCCCCCAAAAGAAGGACAATTATGAAGCAAGTTGGTCGGCACATTCTCAAGGAGCGAAGGAGCAAAAAATCCTTGCAGCCGCTGAAAGATTTTGTGCAAATAATTCCAAAGTGGAACGACAATGGTTGTAAAACGGCGACAAGTGCCAGCGAATGAAATAAAAAGGGTTGGGTATTCAGGCAGGATATACAGTTCCCTTAGAAGAGTTTATCTTTATTTTAAAAAGGATACATTTTAAAATTTTAGAATTATTAAATACAAAATATATAAAATAGGAAAAAATTATTAAGTTAAGCATTTTTTATGGGTTTTTATATAAGTATTTGTATTTTTTACTACAGATATAACCAGAGTTTTGTAATCTCTATAAAATGGATCCGAAAGCAATGTTAAAAAATGTTCCATCTTAAAAAACTAACTTATTGCAATGCTACTTTTAGAAACCTTTTATAAAGGATTAAAACCCCTAATAATATATAATATATAATTTCAAGAACCCCTATATAACTACAAAAATAAAACCATTACAGGGTGTAAGTAAAACTCAAATAAAATTTATATAAAACCCCTCGAAATCCTTAGGCCTTGCCTCAACCCATTCGCTTCTCGTCCTTCTCTGTTGATTTTTCTTTTAATTGTTGCGGATTTGCGTTCTGACACATTTGTCAACCTCAACCGTCAAGGAAGAAAAAAAAAAATAAACAACAATAACGAAACGGCAAAGGTGGGGCAAAAGGAAGGAAGCCAGGATGAGACATGGTTGGTTTATTATTTATTAGCCTCAGTCCAAAGTGGGGGCCGGAAAGGGGTTTTGCAGGCCAGGACGAGAGCGAGGAGAGGAGAAGGACATGTGAGGACATCCGCTGGGATAATAATAAACACCAGGGGACAAAAAGGTGAGGAGAAGACCGCCTCCAGTCAAGTAATTTGTCAACGCCCCGCCCCGGCAGAAAAAACAACAAGAACTAAGCAACTAAGCCAACACTGCACTGGGCGAAAAATAGCAGAATATTAAATGAAGGAATATTTCTGGAATAAAAATAAATGAATATATTCAATTAATATATTTATATAAACTTTCAAATTAAAAAAATATATTTACTGATACATTTTTTTATAGTTCTTGTTTTTATATATGAAAGTTTAGTTCATATCGTTAGGATATTTATTTATTGAGTTCTATATTTTATTTCATATTTTATATAGGAATTTTTCTCTTTGCTTTTCCATTTATCTTTATCTTTGGATTTTTGTTTTTAATTTTTCGTTCTTCACCTTTTTTTCCCAGTGTACACACATGAGCGGCACCTGTACCTGTGTGTGTGTGAGTGTGTGTTTTGAGTGACATGTGTCAAAACTGAAAAACTACGCGAATTTGTGTCAAATACCCTTGTCAGCGCGTTTCAAGTGCAATAACATTTTGCCCCAACAACAAGAGGCACAACGCTTAACCCCTGACCCTACGCCTCCTCCCATTTTAGCACTTAACCCCTTGCTGCCTGCCTGGCTGAGCCATCATAAAGACAAAGATAAATACCGGACAGGTGCGAAAACGAGTATCCTGGAGTGCTTTAGTGTGTGTGTGTGTGTATGAGAAGAGATGAGGATTTAAGTTTGGGTTCAGGAAACGGTTGATATAAATCATGAAGTCATGAGAAACTTTATTAAATCAAACAGAAATAAATAATTTCTTCACTTTTATAGTTTATGTAAATTAACTAAGAAGCTATGAAATTATTTTAAAAATTTATTTAAATTTTAAAATTAATAGATTTCAAAGGATTTCAAGACAGCATTTTATTATTAATAAATGAGTATCGCATATAATGATATTATATTACAAAAACTTAAAAATTCCTTTTAAATATTACAGCTCACACTCTTTTATATCCTATATCCCATATCCCATATCCATTTCCCATTTCATCTCCCTTTCACATTTTCCTCCCATTACTTTCGCCCTAAAATTGTGATTGTCTTGTAAATAACAAAAAATCAAAACAAGATTTTAAATTGTTTTACATTTTTTCCCTTTGATTCTTTAAAAATTTGTTTTTTTTTTTTTTTTTGTTCTACCAACAACTTGTAGGAAATTCCCAGGACGCCACAAGACTGGCCCATGCATGTGCCAGGATATACGTATGAGGATATCCTGAGGACTGTCTCAGTCATCGTTCCACCCTCGAGTTAAACGTCGCCGATTACACACATGGGAGCTGTAAACCGCGTTTTATGACGCTTCTTTTTTTATGGATCCCAACTGTTTTATAGACTCGTCGCCCAAAAAAAAAAAAACAAAAAGAGATGCAAAAAAATAGATCAGCAAAAAAAAATACTTGCGAATTTCGTAAAAATTGCAGTTTTGGCTTTCATATTTTTATTAGTGACTCTCCCTTTGTTTATGATGCGAAATGTGGGATGTGAGTGCTTCTGGTGGTTGATTGCCTGAACATTTATTGGGGGGAAGTTTATGCGACAAATAAGTTTGAAGCTACGTGGTATATAATTTAAATCGTTTTTAGAATTTATTGTAGCTGAAAATGGCTAAATATATTTGTATATTATTGTAATATTTACTGAGAAAAAAAAATAGGGGAAATTTTGCTAAAGATTTAAGCTGAAATTCAAGTTCGAATAAGCATATGACTTTTCAATGACCAGAAAATAATTTAAACTTGTTTAAAAACCATTAACCTTAAATATTTACATGACTATATTATTTTTTATATATTAAAAATTATTTTTTATTTTCTTTAAATAATAATTCGATTAAAAATAAGTTTATAGGTTTAGCAAAAAATATGTAAAGCAAATTTTCAAGTTTAAAATAAAGGCTAATCCTTATGACTCATATTAATCTTTAAAAATAGTTACCAACTCTCTATTTTATATATTTCCTTAATAATTCTTTTCCTCTATACAATACTTTAAAATATTTAATAAATCTCCTGACAAGTTCTCAGCTTCCTTTGCCTTTTATCCCTGCAATTCGATTTTCGCTTTCCATGGGTCAATTGATCCATAAAAAACTGACTTGAATCATCAAGAAAAAAGTAGACATAAAACGAGAAAAAAAGTGCCAAGCTGTTGGTGCGTGCTAAGCATAGTTAAAGCCCAGGATCCATATTTGTTTTAATGGCCACAGACATGGATATGGCCAGGATTCGGATGGGGCAGGAGCAGGAGCAGGAGTAGGGGCAGGCAGGATCTCCGCCGGATGACAATAACCATAAGGGCATCGGGATAATAATAAGCGACTAAGCGAGCGGTTGTGCGACAGATATATATCCTTAATAATGACCAGAAGCGTCAAGGACCAACAACAACAGCAACAACAAAGGACGAGTAGGTAAAAGACGAAACGTGCTCGATATTCAATAACCACATGGAGGAAAAAGGAAGATGGACAGTGTTGGTAGCTTAAGACTTGATATATAGTTAGATATTTAGTTAAAGATTTATTTATTTATATATCTATGTATATTTAATTTATATATTTTATTTATTTACTTCTTTATTATTATTTATTCAGCATTTACTCAAGTAATTATTTATTTATGTATTTATTTACATATGTATTTATTTGTGTATTTGTTAAAGTATTTATTACTCATTTGTTTATATATTTCTGTATTTTTTTAAACATTTATTTATATTTATTCACTTATTTATATATTTAATTATACATTACTTATTAGCATTATTTATTTAAGTATTTATTTATCTATATATTTAGTTATTATATTATTATTTAATTCTCCTTTTGATATATCATATATTTTATATATTTATTTAATTCTCTATTTAATGCCAATATTATCTTTTAATTTCCGCTGTTGGATATTTTCAATTCCTGCCAAATACTAAACCCCAGAATATATCCAACTTTGACAACACTGCCAAAGGACCTCCTTGCCCCAGGGCTTTCGCTCAATAAAAAAAAATTGAATTGAACATTTCCGGTACGGACGAAGGACGCAGGACGAAAAGTTGGCAACGCTTATGGCAACCATGTGGGCAACCGGACAACGGCCCATGACTGACCCATTCAATTAAGCATGAAAAAAAAAAAAGTTGTTCGACAAAAAAAAATTTCAACATTGGCGGCGAACGTGCCCCGGCTAGTCCATAAAAAAGGACATCACTTAAGAAGAAACTCGGACAGTGGCCGCAACAAAACACGCATCACTTGTCACACATACTTAGCAGACATGGTCGGCTGAGAAGGGGGTCCCATCTCCCACCTCCCACTCCCTCTCGGATTTCCACTCCCCTCCACAATTCGCATTCACATCCGCATTTCCATTGGCAAAAGCCCCGCCCCTGTCATGTCCTGGTGTTGTTATTGAGGTGTAATACAATTTTTTGCCATGATACCCCATAACAATGGCAGCAAAGAGAAATGGAGTCAAAAGGTTCTGTTCCGGTTTTCGATTTCAAGGATATTTGTTGGTATTTTTTCTGAAAAATTGGGGTTTTTTTTGATTTTTTAATTTTTGAATATAAAAATTATCATTTTCAGAATAAAAACTATATTGTAATGCCATAAAAAATTAATAAAAGTAAAAAAACAAAATATAGTTTACAGAAAGGCACCAATTTCACTCAATATTGTACATCAAACATATCATTGCATACTTTTAGGCAGTTATTTTTAAAGGATCTGAAAGCAAATAAGATAATAAGAAAAATCAAATTAAAAAGAAAATTAAACTTATATATATTTAAAAAAGATATATATAATATATAATTTTGAGATAATCGTATATAAATTATATATATTTACTTTTTTATCATTAAACCGATTCCTGGCGATATGCCAAGCCGGAACAGCCCCTAAAAGTCAGAGACAGACTGAGGAATCGAATCGAAAAGGTTAACGAGTCCTGGGCACATGTGGCGGCATTAGTTTACGGGGGACAGAAAGTCGATGGGGGGGGGGGATGGCAGCAGGAGGAGGACAACAGGGATCCAATCGTGGACGACGCATAAACTTGCAATTGAGCCAATTTGTAAAAGTGCGGCAAGCCCATTAAGATGAGCAGATCCTTGGAGTCGGTAGCCGGGAGTCGGAGAATCGAATGGAAGCCGGGACACCTGCTCCAGCCAACCCCACATAGTGTCCATTTCGTATCCTCAATATGCTAGATATCCCAGATATATGTATATATATATGTGTATATATAGCAGTCAAAAACGCAACCCCCTCTCGACCAAGAGGAACTTTTGTTGCGCATCTACTTTGCATTACAAGCGCCCACATTAAAATTAAAATAAAGTTTTCTGAGGGATATACATATATCCCTTTTTGGTCCTTTTTTCGTCTTTCTTTTTTTTTGTATTTTTTTTTTTTGTTTTGTTTGTGCAACTACAAATAAATCTAAAACTCGCACATTTCTGATGGATATGGACACTCAAAGGATACGGGTCGGCCGCAGTTGGCAATTCGCAGTTTTATTTTTGCATTTACATCAGCCCACATGCATTATGCATATGTACATGCATGCATATATATATGGAAATGGGAAAATATATATGTTTATGTGGAAAGAAAATCCAGTGTCTCTGAATGTGTGTGTGTGTGAGAGGTCCTTTTAATACACTTCCTTGGGTCAAGAATGCGAAAATAATACTATTTTAACAGCTTTTTATATACTAAAAACTGGTCGTTAAATTTATAAAATAATCTCCATAAATAAAGAAATAAAATGAATAAAATAATTAATTTAATTCTACTGTAAATGTAATAATTTTATATAATTTAAAATAATTTCTTAATAAAATAAACCACAAAGCAGTGAAAATAAGCCTTGGCATTTCTTTAAAAAATATAAAAACTTTTGAAGTTCATTAATCTATAAAACCTATATCTAAATATTTTATAAAAAATATAATAAATAATCAGAGTATTTCCTGTGTTGGTGTAACAACTATTACTTACTTTTAAACTTAACTTCACATATTCTTTGTTGAATTTCATGTTCGTTTGGCGTTCTTTGTGCTTTCTTTTTATTTTTTTCCCTGGCTTCACTTTGGACTTTAAAACAAAGCACAAAACAAAACAAAAAAAAAAGGAGAAAAAAATACAACAAAAAAATAAAGTATGCAAAAAGTGAAACAAAAAAAGGACTCCGGCTACGGCTCTGGGCACAAAGGATGCAAGGGATACAATAATATCCTTAAGCTACAAATGCAACATGAATTTGTCTTTGCTCGACCGGACTTTGCTCAACCTTTTTCCCATTTTGTAGCTCTTTCTTCGAGTTGCCTTGGCAGAGACAGCAACAAAAAAAAATATATAAAACAAAACAAAAAAAGAGAATAAATAAATGTACATCCATGCTTGAGGATGGGGTTGTGGGAGGGGAGGGGAAAATAAAAAGGATACTCGAACTTTACAAATGCATGCACATTAGAGAGATTTACGTGGGTGTATGTGGGAAGTAATCGTATGCGTCGCATGTGAGAGCTTTCCCTCCTATATATATGCACATATATATACATATATATACAATCAAGCAAAGCCATCGTCCTTTGGTCCCTTTTGCCTTTGCCTTTTGCTTCGACACTTATTTTAATTTATTTCATTTTCATTTATGTACATCGCTTCAAATGTCCCTTTGCCTGTGTGTCCAGGCCTCCTCCGTCTGTGTGTAATTAAATAAAAAAGGACATTAAAGCCTCGCATTCTTCGACAAGCTTTTATTTTAATTGCCCCAAAAGTAGGAGGTCCAGATCGGGACAGTTCAAGGAGCATGTTAAGCCTTAGACAGCGTGATCCTTGGGGACGTCTGGAATTTATGGGAAAACCGCAGCGAGTCTCTGGGAGAAAATATAAAAAGATAGAAATTGTCTTAACCATTTGTCTAAGAGGTTAATTAAGTACAAATATATAAATATATAGTTTTATTTATGTAAGGGATAAATTAGTATTTTAATCAGCCTTTAAACTTAACTTATAAAATTATTTAACTTATAGAACTTTTCTTATTCATCCATCACAACCCTCATGCTCTTAGATTTTAATAAGATAAAACCGCTTAAATTAAAATAATACAATAAAACATAGCGAACTTAGCTTGCAATTTAGTGTAAGAATAATTAAACTCCTTTTTGTAAATTAAAAATATTAAAAAAGCGAACCTACCTTGAACTAAAGAAGAAGTATAGAACTATCGTATGCGCCATTTTGTTATGAAATGTCCTCTTTATATAATTATTTACTCATTGATGAAATATAAGGATGTCTCTTATAAAATATAAACTGTATAAAAAAGAATATAGACTTATTTAACTAGCTGAAATTGTAAAATAACAATAATATATTAAACCCGTATATTAAAAAAATATTTTAATTAAAGAAAAGTACAAAATGATTATTTTTATTATTAATTTAAAAAAGGAGTATTATTTAAAAATTATTTAAATATAAAATAATTCTGTTTTATAACAACAACAAATTGTAATTACCATGAGTTACACTTTTAGACAGTACAAAACATTTACAATTAATGCAAAAAACAATTGTAAAGTAATTCCTTTTATGAAAAATATATTTCGTAAGGATTTACTAACTGAAGTAAATTTGTATTAATTTTTAATATAAAAAACCTTTTAAATAAATTATGCTATACTAATCAAATTTAATAATATTATACCATGACTAATATATACATATATATATATAATATAATTTAACATATATAATATAAAATATATTTTTTATAATATATAAACTTTGTCATTCTTATTATTAATAAGGTAATAAACGATTCATATTTATGTGACGAAAAAAACGGACGAAATCGATCATTTATTTATATATTTAATACAATTATATATACTTACATTTTTGTATAGCAATTTGTTTTTGAAGCCTTTTTTGATCAACTTTTATTTTATTTCCTACGGAAGGCAGCAACTCACCCAATTCTCCAACCATATTTCAATCTCTCACACCGGGTGCGAAACTTTGGTAAATGTGACCTTTTCTGTCCCCTTTTCGGCTTTATGTTGCAATAAACCGGCGGGCACACTCCACTTTCCATACGGAAAAAAAGAAAAATAATTAATTGCCTGGGACAAAACGGAGAATTCCAAAGAGGAACGCAACCGAATCGACAATTCGACACGCCTGATGCCGACCCGCTGACGTCCGTCGCCCGGCAGCAGTTGAGGAGATCCCCGTCGCCAACGCCGCAGCGGTGGAACGCCGGAGAGGATGTGATGTGCGCACTGCCCACCGTTGGAATCTCCATCTCCATCTGTTGGTCGATATAAGCTCGTGCCCCCCCTGTCGCCGTCTCCGTCACCCGTCACCCGTCTCGTCCCCGCCCACATCCTTGTACTCGTCCTGGTCCTGGTCCTGGTCCCCGTCTTCGATCGCCCCTTCCACTGGCTACCCCGCTTCCCCTACGTTTATTGCCCTGGAAAGCTGGAAGGGAAGTGTGGAGTGGAAGTTGGAAACCGGGAAACCGCAGCCAACCCGAGATTCTGGAACCTTGGGAAAGCAACCTGAAGCCGGGATTTGCTACTGGAAACCATGAAGCTCGGTGATAACTGGAAGAGAATTTGAAACTTAAAAGTCTAGGGGAAGAAACTGGAATTTCTCGAAGAAGAGTCTTTGAAACGCCGTGAAAAAAGCTTACAAACTTAAATTAAGGAACCCCAAAAAAGACCCAGGATCCCCAAGAATTTCGAAAGCAAATCCACAGAGAAATCCTAGACAGAAGGCAGGCATAACCCTCCAAGCAGGTGCATCAGGATCTCTGAGATCTCAGGGAAATGGCCACCGCATCACTGGACGCACTGCAGGCAACCTATGTGGATTTTAGCGAGATAACGCTCCGAGAGGTACGAACCCTAACGAACCCTCATAAATATTTATATATAATCACTTACACTCCTCTTTCCTCTCACAGAAAGTCGGCCATGGTTCATATGGGGTTGTCTGCAAGGCCGTTTGGCGCGATAAGCTGGTGGCCGTCAAGGAGTTCTTCGCCAGCGCCGAGCAAAAGGACATCGAGAAGGAGGTGAAGCAGCTGTCGCGGGTGAAACATGCCAACATCATTGCCCTGCACGGCATCTCATCGTACCAGCAGGCCACCTATTTGATTATGGAGTATGCCGAGGGCGGATCTTTGCACAATTTCCTTCATGGCAAGGTGAAGCCGGCATATTCGCTGGCCCATGCCATGAGCTGGGCGCGCCAATGCGCTGAGGTAGGTCGTCAGACAAACTTTGGTAAACTTTTCCACACTTGAATATAGAAAAAAAACAAGATAAGGGTGTTGGGATTTATCGTTTATATTAATTTATATCAAATAACCTTTTTTATTAATTAATATTTCAATTTTAGGGCCTGGCTTACCTGCATGCCATGACGCCCAAGCCTCTGATCCATCGCGATGTCAAGCCCTTGAATTTGCTGCTTACCAACAAGGGACGCAATCTGAAGATCTGTGACTTTGGCACTGTGGCCGACAAGTCCACCATGATGACCAACAATCGTGGCAGTGCCGCTTGGATGGCCCCCGAGGTTAGCAGCTATTCATACAATCTATATTATACATTAATTTATATACTAACCTTTGCAGGTCTTTGAAGGCTCCAAATACACGGAGAAGTGTGACATCTTCAGCTGGGCCATTGTCCTCTGGGAGGTTTTGTCCCGCAAGCAGCCCTTCAAGGGTATTGACAATGCCTACACCATACAATGGAAGATCTACAAGGGTAAGGGTCCTGTCCTCCTTAATTCAGACAATAAAAACATTAAACACTGCTTTTTAAGGTGAACGTCCGCCCCTGTTGACAACCTGTCCGAAGCGCATCGAGGACCTAATGACAGCCTGCTGGAAAACAGCGCCCGAAGATCGACCCTCAATGCAGTACATAGTGGGTGTTATGCATGAGATAGTCAAAGATTATCCAGGGGCGGATAAGGCTCTGGAATATATGTTTGTGAATCAACAGGTGGGTTGTCTTAAACTTAAACTTTTGCTAGTTATTAAACTTCTGCTTCAAACAGATTATCACCAAAGAGAGCGACAGCACGGTGGCCGCTCAATCGGATAGCCTCAGTTCGCTGGAGGATGAGGGGGAACTGAGTCCCTCGTCCACACAGTTAACACCGACAACGGCGGCGAATGCCAATGTGAACGCAAAAGCAATATTAACAACAGAAACAACGACGAAAACTAGCTCAATGACCGATAATACCTCATCAGCAGCATCATCATCCACATCGGCGGACATCACGCCTACAAATTCGGGCCAAATTGACAATAATCCGCTATTCCATATGAGCAGCAATCGATGGGACGCGATACCCGAGGAGGAGAGCAACGAGAGTCGCAACGATAGCTTCAATCTAACCTCATCGGCGGAGGCCACCCAGCGCCTTGAGACAATACGCAACGGTATGATCCAGATGGCTTGTACGCCCATGGAGCAGCTTACCCTAGACGTGGAGGCGGTATGTTAACATAATTATTGAGTAATTAATTTAAATTACAACTTGTTGCAAGAAAGCTTTTGTGTAATTTTTCTGCTGAAAGTATGCAAAGATTATTGGCTTAGATTTTATAGTAAAAAAACCTAAGAGGCAATGAAATTCAAAACAAAAAGAACCTTAAACATTTTGTTAAACTTTTTGATTATAAATTATATTTTATTGTGATTTGTTTTATTTTTTAGAATGGCTTCGATCTGAGTCGCAGCGAGAGCAGCAGCAGCAGTACGCACGGTGAGTTTTCTTTTACAAATATTACTAGAATCTCGTTTGTTTTGAATTTTACTTGTATAAATATTTTTAAAATTTTATTTAACAAAGAAATTTGGATCACACATTAAGTTTTTAATTATAACTATTGTTATAGTATAATATAAATATATTATATCATAAATTAAGGCAAAAAATAATATAAAAAGTTAACAAGGAAGAAGCTGGAACTTCATTAAATAATAATTTAATATTTTCAATAATTAAAAAGTTATATTTAATGAAATAGGGTAAAGGCTAAGGTCAAACCCTTTAAGATTTATAAATTAAGAATATATTTCTTCTAAAATATACACCTTTTCATGTATTATTTTTATATTATTATTATTATATTATTTTTAAGTGAATTTAAAGAGGAATTCATGGCAAGCAAACCTTAAAATTTGCTTAAATTTTCTGTCTCTCTGATTTACTAGGTATCCCTTAAGTTTAGCATTCTTCTCGTTTATATTTCAGACAACTTACTTAATCCTCTAAGTTTGACGCATTCCTATAGATCTTTTCTGCCTCGGCACGACAGCTGTTGCATGTTGGCCTCTCGGCCAACGCAGATGACGCATTTTCCTCGAGTGTAAACAATGCACTAACCCCGCGGCTACCTCTCTTTTCTTTCGGATCCATCGCCCCGTCTCTGTCGCTTCGGCAATGTTCTCGGTTAATTAGCCGCCGCGGTGTTGTGTGCATATTATTTAATGCACAAGAGGGAATCGTTTTTAAGCATTATTCAATTGTCAATGTCTCTGGCAGTGCCGGCGACTGCATAAATTATAAATATTTAGTGCGCTCATACGGATAAGCAGGCGTCTAACGATCTCTTGACACCCTAATAACCCCCATTAGGGTGTAAGGAGATCGTTAGATCGTTATCCATATCACTAAAGTATTTTAAATTATAATATTATATATTAATATTAATAATAATATTTGGAAGCATTATTAGTCAAATTTCTAGGGCATAAGCTTACCCCCTTTGTTCTCTTTTTGGTAAATCAATATACCCCGCTTATCTCTGAGTAAGTCTAAGGTATCGAAGCACCAAATAGTTGCACAAAATCTCGCTGCACAATTAAATAATTTGTAATTTGTTGGCTTTAGCCTGGCAATTTCGGGACAGATTTATAGGCAAAGGCATGCTCCGTCGATGCCCAGGAACCATAAACAACAAACACCCCAAAAATCGGACCAGAGAGAGAGGGGCTATACACCGAAAATATTGAAATATCTTTTTAAACACTTTTACAAATTCAGAAATAATATTTTTAAATGACGATCTACTTTATTATTTGTATATTCCTTGTAAAAATTGTTTTTAAGCTATAAAATTCATAAATAATATTTTTAAATGACGATTTTATTTATTATTAGTATAATCTTAGTAAAAATGGTTTTCAATCTATGAAATTTTTTATTTAAACTGATTTTACTATTACAAAACAAAAACCTACACATCTTCTGCTTGGAAAACACTTGGAAATAGTAATTTAATCTTATATTTACATTACAGCTTTATTTAAATTTGAATCGTAGTTTCTGTATATTTAATCTATAATTCTCTTCAGTTACTATTTATCCAATTTACTAGATAAGCTTTAAATGTGATTTTTTTGATATTTCGATAAGATAAGATATCATAGATTTGAGATAATGATATCGATTTTTCTCTCGGTGCGTTTGGGAACGCACACATGATGATGCGCTGCCTCGGGACTCGGAGCAACAATCACAGAAAACATGATTCACCCGGCAATAATCTTACTTTTATTTTGATTTCGTCTATATGGCGCACACACCCGACCACACTTATATATAGATCACTCATCTATATAGCTAAGATATGTATGTACCAATTTGTATATTCGGTATGGAGAGATGGTGGGCAAATCTCATTTGGCTCTCGGTGTTGACACAGACAGAGAGCTGCTGCGACTTACATATCCCCCCCTCGGATAGAACACACATTATATACGCACAGTATTTATGGTATGTCTGCCTGCCTGCAAGTATCCCCTTGTTGAGTAAATGCATCCTCAAAAAGTGCTCTCTTTCGTTTTTTTTTTTTTTGTTTTGAGAGATCTCAGCCCCAGCCGAGTGACCACCGGCTGCACCGAACAGTGAAAATGATTCCGCCCCAACACCACCCAGTTTTCCCTTCTTCTCCTTCGCCCTCTGAGATTTCCCAATTGCAGATGCCAACTGCATTAATCATCGCGTTCGATCAATGTTCATCTTGGGCCCGCAATGAATTTCAATGAATCTTTGGCTGTATCTGTATCTGAATTCGAATCTTCATTGCCTTTTGGCTCGTCATGGAATCGGTGGGTGGCTAAGAGATGTAGTAAGCTGTCTGTTTATCTGGGAATCTCAATGGAAGGCAGTACCCTTTTCTATATGACTCTCTGGACAGGGTAACTTGCTTTTAGGGATGGGATCCCTTTGAGAACTTTCTCCTATAGTTTTTTTTTGGGTTTGGAATATAAACTTTTATTTTAAAAATTAACAATGTTTATGGGGCATTTTTTTTTAATTTTTTAGCTATTTTAAATATTGTTTAGGTTCTCTGTAAACCTTGGATGTATGATCTATAATATGAATTCTTTAAATGTTTATTTTAATTATTAAAAGGAAAAACCTTATTGTTTTAATTAAAATAAATGTAATTCATATATTCTTTGCTTTATTTATTAATTTTTTAAGGTTTGCTATGATTCTTGTAAAAGATGAATAGAAATATGTATAAATATGTCTGAATCCTTAATTGTTATAGTTATAAACTAGCTTGTTTTATTTTAAAAATGTCTATACAGGGTACAAAGGTACTGCAACATATAAAATTTAATTCATATTAGATTCTTTAAAATTCACAAATATATGGAATTCCAAATCACTTACAAATTTTAATAAATTATAATATATCAAATTTTAAAATACCTAAAAATATCATATTTTTGGTTAAAAATCGATTTTTAAAATTATTCAAAGCTTTATTTATAACTTCTTTAAATGAAAACCCTTTTTAAGGTATCGATAGTATTAGAAATCTATATTTTCTGGCATTCCTATGGGTAGGAATCAAAAGGAGATACAAAAATTAGCCAAACTCTTGATCTTAACATCTCCAGCCAAGTTGATTAATAGATCTCAAAATGTATAAGAATTACAGCTACCCTTTGAATGACTTAATTTTAAGACTAGGAAATGGATGGGTATACACGAAATTTAGACTCCTAGACTCCTAACCCTTTGGGTGAATTCGCCTCATGACTCACCACAATGACTGGCGGCTGCCTTTAACCTCTTTGTGGCTCGTTTGAGTGGCAGACAAAGAAACCACTTGACCAAGACATATCCCTGGGATGAGCTGTACTGCGCTGGGCGTTTTCCACCCCGCCACCCAATGGGGGAATGATGCCACAGATTTTCTATGTGCCGCGTCATCAGTGCCAGCGAATGCGAATGGCCCGGTCCGGCCTCTCGGTCCGCCCCGATCCCCATATATAAATATATATATATACATCCATATATATATACATACATACGTTTATATTTCAACCGATCTTGCCACGTCTGCGAAGCGTTTAGAAGAAGGCAATCCCCGATCCGGCACGGCGCGAGAATTGGCGCGTTTGTTTGATTTTCTAGGGGATGTGGATGTGTCTCGGCTTTGGCCTCAGTCTGCGTCCGAGAGCCGTGCGATATTGAGTGCTCCGCGAGATGTTCCGGAACCGTCGGAATCATTGTCCGCATCATCGCATCAACGCGAACCGTTCACGCCGCCGGTTTCCCTCCCATGAAAAGTTTCCTTTGCTGAAAACCCTCGAGTAGAACCCATTTGAAATACAAGTGAAATTTCCACAAATCGATTTTACTATTTGTTTGCGGTTTGTTTTCCCAAAAAATACACAAAAATACACAAAAAGAAAACGCATAAAACACACGCGGAAAAAAAAAGCAAGAGTGTTCTGTGGAAAATCAACAGCAATTTTTGTGTGCGGAAAGGAAAACACGTCATCGCAAGAAAAACAGAAACAGAGGCGGAAAATAATAAAGAAAAGCGGGAGCGCGCAGTGATCTCTTCTCTAAGCTTTGAGAGGGGGAAAAAACAATGTGAAGGATTTTCCACACACACTCTCTCTCTCTCTGCCTCGCTGGCAAATAGCGTGTACAGCATTTAGTGCCCTTTAGGAAATCGGGAAATGATATAGTCGTAAGGCTAAACACTAATCCCTTGGCCATAGTTCGTTTGGAGAAGGAGTAGCCAAGATGTGCGATACTCGGGCCTTGATCAACACCAAACAGACCAACGATCTGCACAGTTGTTGGATCATATATAGTAGGTTTTGCCCCAAAAAAATCAAAATTAAATTTAAGCTTAAAAAATATATGAAATAATTAAATAAAATCATAATGTAATGGGAATTCAAATCTTTATTTACCTTATTTATTATTCCTAATAAAACTTCCATCAATAAGTTTTTAAAATAATAAATAAAAAGCTTTGTAAATATTTTCCTATTGAAATCTTCATTAGCTTTTGTTTTAGTTAAGAAATTATATAGTTTTCAGTTTATAATTAATTTATATTGACTTTATTTATATTTTATATTTCTATTATATATTTTTTAAAAACTTCTGGATTGTCTTTATAAATTCTCTATAATTATAAAAGTAAAAGAAACTTTGAGTGAAATTTGAAATATAAATTATAAAAGTAAAGGAAACTTTAAAAAAATCGTTTAAACCCTTTAGTTCAAACTGCATTACTCATTTCAAATTTATTACAAAGCAAAATTTCGGCCATTTTACGAACAATATTCTCCACACTTTGTGCAAATATCAATAAAGCAAATTATGATTATTTTTGTTTTGCTTGCTTTCAATGACTTGTGTAATTGCAAATAAAAGAGTTTTTATATATTCAAATATATATCAATTACCAATTTATTATTCAATTAATTAGCAAAATCATTAGTCCAAATATTAAATATTTAAATTAGTCTATTTAAAAGGCATTTAAATTATTTAAATAATTAAAATAAACCTTATTAATTAAGTTTTTGAGCCAATTTCTCTGCCGGGTCTCACAAACACAAATTAAACAAGGTAGAAGAAAGAAAAATAAGTGCTGTAATATTTAAATTTATAGCTAAATTAATCTTTTTTTTTTAATATTATATTTTACATATTTTATTAAATATTCCAAAACATTGTATCTTTTTTTTATTAAATTTCTTAAACAAATGAAGGAAATTAATGAGGTTGTAATGGTTAAATATAATAATAGGATGTAAATACAATTCTGTAATAATAATAATAAATATATAATAATAAATATACATATTTATATTATTTATATATCATTATATACCAAATATATTTCCACAACAATACTTTTGCACCCCTAAAAATATTTAATTTAAATAATTCAACATTTTTCCCTTACATTCACAGCCAAGAGTGATGGCCGCGAGCGACTCACGGTGACGGACACCAAGCCGGTGATCATGACCACCACGGATCTGACCAATAATAACAACAACAACAACAACAACATCAACAGTCAGGCGGCCCTCTCAAATGGACTCCTCAGCCATGCAGTAAATGGAGGCCAAGTGTCGACAGAGCAGGATCAGGATCATGGTATCATCAACTCGCTGGACATGGCCATAGTGGATGGCGATACTACCGATGCCGATGAGGATGAGAACGATGGCACGGAGCAGTCATTGGCCGAAATTCTGGATCCTGAGCTGCAACCAGAGCCGCCCATTCCAAATAATGCCGAGTCGCAGTTGATTTACCGAGAGCACCGGCACATGGCCAAGGAGTACCTCAGCGTGGATACAAACCTGTATTATGCGCAGGACTTTAAGGATAAGCTCATCCTTCAGATGGATCGTGCCGAGCGCGAACAGAAGCAGGAGCTGCTGCGAAAAATTAAGGATAAGGTGAGTTGGAAATATAAATATTTTCAATATATCTTTTTATACATTCTACTGTAATTTACAGGAGGGCCTGCAGAGTCTGTACAACAATCTGCAGCAGCAGTGGGAGAAGCTGCCCGCCTCGCGCCAACTTCAGGCCGGTCATCATGCGCCACCGCATCTGCATCCCCATCCCCATCCCCATCCACATGCGCATCCGCATCCACATCCCCATCCTCACGGAGCACATCCCCATCCCCATCCTCATCATCATCCCCATCTGCTTAGCCAGCAGCAGGAGGAGGGGATTGGTGGTGGTGGTGGTTCGGTAACACCCGGTGGCACCGCCGACTCCGTGGAGAACGACGGTTGGGTAGTCATCCAGCCACACACCAATGCGTAGTCATCTCTTCCGCCGGAACTTCCGACTCTCTAAGTTTGTGTTTAGGCTATTCTGTAATCTGTAATCTGTAATCCCTAACTATATCTGTATCTCTAGCCATAGCAGTGCGTTTATCGTTCTTATTATTATTATTACTTTTTTTTTTGTTAAGTTAAGTCTAAGCGTTTATAGTCCACGTGTGTTTTCGTTTTATGTAGCAGACAAACCAACACCTTTATTTTTCCTTCGAAAACAAACTTAATTTAGGTTTTTAACTGTACGATGAAGCTTATATATTATATTATATTTAACGTATACTTATGTGTATCAGTCCGAGGAAGCTGACAAGAGTAGACCAAAAAAATATAAAAACTATCGAAAGCAACGACAAAAAAAAAGGAAACTGAAGCATTTTGATTTCTTTGGTTAAAAAGTACAGTCTTGAGTGTAACGGAGGGGATCTATTCTTTATCAGTAGTCAATGGGGATGAATATAATCAATTTTTTCATTGTTTATGTATCAAAAACTCGATTTTTATGGATATTTTTCAGGTCTAGTAAGGTTGTACATGATATAGAGACCCTTTTGTGCTTAGGACTTCTTTACATTCTAAAAATGTGTTTTTATTTTAAGTTAAATAATAGCACAACACATGATTTTAATGATTTTGTATAAATATTGATTTTAAATCGAACTCAGATAATCCTGGGATCATTCTGGACTTTGTTTACATTCAAAAATTCAAGGCAGACATTTTTATTTCAAGTTAAATAAAATCAAAACACTTAAAATCGATGGTTATCGACTTTAAGTCGATAAACATGGATGTTTTTCTAGCTCAAATAATCCTAGCGTGCTTAGAACTTATTTTTCTAAAATTTCAGAAAGAAGTTTTTATTTTAAGTTGAATAAACACTAAACTCACCGTTGTAGATGCTTTTAAATAAATAAATCGATTTTAAATCGATTTGAAATCGATCATTAAACATGAGTGATTTTCCAGCCCCAGTAAGTCCGTCGCTGCTGCAGATTGTCCATGTGTTCTTGGAACTTATTTTCTATAAAAAATTCTAGCCCAAAAATTTCTTATTAATTTTCATAAAATGAATTCCCAAATTATAATTTCGTAGAAATATCGAATAGCTTTAATTTGTCATTAATAAATTAATATTATTATTGTTTTTGCCAATTACCTAGAGATTATACAATACATAAAGTTTTTGTTTCTTCTGAGAAATATAAATTCCGTAGAAATTCTTTATTTTATTTAATTTACAATCTACTATTTAACATTTTACAAAATAGAAACGAACGCTTCAGTTTTCATTGCCGTGTGCTTGGCACATTTTCTTTACTGTACAGTCAACACAACATACAATCTCGCATGTAGTTTTTATTTAATCTATCTAAGAATACAATTACGATATATCGTATATAAAAAATATTCGATTACCTACAATTACTACATTAGAAATAAGTAATTACAAACAATATGTTGAGTTGAGAATCGCTAAATTCGATGGGGAGAGAAAGAGAGAATAGCGGACGGATGTATGAGTGAAGGAGGGAGGTGTTTTCAGTGCTGAAATCAGGAGCCGCACACGGGCACATAGATGGCGGCGCAGGTTGATTCCCAAACGTCATTTGGCGTATCCCACGAGTCCTTGCGATGCCACCAGTCCTTGCTGTCCAGGTCATACGCCATAGTCTCCGAACTGGCCCGATCGATCGACTCGGTGGAGTCCAAACCGCCGACGAAAAATATTGTTCGCCGCATCACAGTCACGCCCGAATAAAATTTCGGGGCCGGTATCTGGGTCTCCATGCTCCACGTATTACTCTCGATATCATAGGCATAGATGTGCTGCACCAGCACCCGCGACTCGGTCAGACTCTCGTGCCAGCCGCCGCAGGCGTAGATGCGATTGTCGATTGCCACCAGGACGTGATCACAGCAGGGAGTCGGCATCGGAGCCAGCTCCTGCCAGCGTTCAGCCGTTGTGTCGAAGCACCACATGCTTGCCAGTATGTTGGCCAAATGAATGCCACCGGATATATACAGCTTATCGCCCACCACAACGCCGGCATGTTGGCTGCGATTCTCCGGCAGGCTGGGCATAAATGTCCACACATTCCGGGCAATATCATAACGCTCCACATTGGAGATTCTGCGCATTGCCTCCTCGGAGTAATCATCATGTTCCACAATGCCACCCACCGCATACAAATGCTGTTTACCCACTGCATTGAGAGAGAACCGGCAGCGATCCAGTTGAATGGGGGCAATGGTTACCCAAGAGTTTCTCAGGGGGCAGTAACAGAAGCCAAAGGGATGGATGTACTCCTTGAGGCAAACATCGTAGGCACCGCCCACAATGAAGAGTTCGTTGTTCAAGACGGCAGTGCCAAAGTTACCTAGAAAATTCAAGGAAAATTCAATTATAAAAATGAGTATAGTATGTAGTATGTATGTACAAAGATAGGTAACTCCTACTCACATTGATCGATGTGCGGTATTGAGGTCAACTCGTACCACTTCATTTTGGTGGGCGAGAAGCACATTATCACATTTGTCAGTCCCTTCCACTCGAAGCCACCGATCTTCAGCAGGCTTAGCTCCATGCCCCGCATATTTGTGGGTCCCGGTGCAAGTGATTGATCCTCCGGGGGAATCTTTCCCTTTAGCAGCATACTCAGATACTCTTGCTTCATATGCTCATAGTACTCAGTGGGCAGTTGCAGTCGCTTTCCCTCCTCCAGGGAGGAATTTATAAGCCTCAGACCCTCCAGGGACTTTAGGCTGATGTGTGACCAGTCGATTAATTTCAGGAGATCCTGCACCGAACTCTCCTCCACTTGCTGATCCAAACAATAGCTGCACACCAGACGCACCAGCTCCTGTTCGGTGACATCGATTGGATAATTGCTGGACAGTATGAATCGCAGCTGATCCACTTTGAGATCCTTAAAATCCGGCGTGGCGGAAAACTCTTCGAAGTGAGCGCATATATAGCGATAGGCACGCTCCGATAAGGCCATTTGTCCATAGATTTCAGCCATTCCGGCAATGGCCAGGCAATTATCCATCTCGATTTCGGTCTCCAGAAAGTACGTACATCTCTCGATGACTTCACGCACCTGGACGTGCGTGGAGGCGGCCAAGATCTCCTCGATATTGTCGGAATTCAATTCCAACAGGGATGTGTATATATAGTCAATGATTGAGCCCATGGCCCGGGCAGTGATGCCGTAGAGATTGATCTCGTCCTGACGCGATTCGATCATGGCACAGTCGGCGAACATGGCGCAAAAATAATCACTGCTGGCCGCCAGGACAACGCGATGAGCCTGCAATAAGGATATTTAAGAAGTTTATTGACTTTGTTTATTATATCTTTAAAGATAAGCCACAAAATTAATAAATTATTACAAATAATTGATAATAAATCAAATATTTGAGTGTTTTCTTTTATTTTCTTTGAAATATAAATATATTTTTATCTTTTTCTTTACTTTTTTCTAGGAATATTTGGAGCCTTCATTATTTTTGAATAGCTTTCTGCATTTTTTTAACTATAGTTTTACCTTAATTTGTAATAAACTTTAGAAATCTTGAAAAATAAATCTAAAAAAAAACAAAATAGTTTAAAATGATGATTAATTAAATTTTGAAATATTTTCTTTCGAAATATCGGGCCTACTCTTGATATACATACATAAATATGTTTCTGGGAATTCCTAATTATATATGTATGTATATAGCGGCAGAAACAAATGCGTCATCACCAAAACAAATTAATTTTCGATTTTGTATTTATTTGTTGTATTTTTTTTTTTTTTTTTGCATTTGTTTGTATTTATTTAGCAAGAGAAAGTGAAGATGAGCTTTTTTGGTGTCTGTGATTATCACGTCGCCTTCCGCTTTAACTTTAACTTTATTGTTGCGCTATATTTTAATGAATTATATATTATATTTGAATAATGACAGCCATTGGAATCTTTTGGATTATTTTAAAAGCAGTGGAGGTCTTTTATTCATAATAAACATATAAATAATATTTATTGGTAAGGTTTTAAATAGTGCAAGAGATTAACGAAAGTTTAGTGCGGTTTATGCGGTAACCACAATATGTTATAACGATAACAAGCTTTAATAAATTAAGTTTAACTTGGTTTATTATGTCTTAATATTATTATAATTCATATAAATCATAAAAACCCAATTAGCTATCTTGTACACTTAGCTATAAGTCATACAAAAATCTTTCTAGTTGGAAATACACCTCAAATATCACAGAAAACCTATAGTAACCAAGTTGTTCCTTCACCTTTCATATTGAAAATTGATCTAAGAAAATTTTGTAGGTTAACGACTTGTCCATACCTTAAAACGATGATCCTCGACGATCAGTGTGACATCCGTAAGCTTATCCTCCGTACGGAGTTTATTCAAGCCTCGCAAGAGATTCTCCTCGTCGCTGTTCGAGGTTTGCGTCGCCGTTGCCGTCGCTGCCGGCGCTGCTGCTGGCGTCGCTGCCGTGGCAGACATCGCGTATAAAGATTACCGATCCTCTGTTGATCCGAGAGAGCCTCAAGGTTGGGGAATCCGCCAGATAAGACCGATTGAACCCAGGAATTCCAATGGCTGATAGCAGCAGCGCGTACGTTGGGCGAGAGGGTGCTGGACTGCGGGCTGTGGGCTGCGGGTGACGGGTGACGGGGAGAAGTGGACGCGGACGGAGTGCGAGCGAGAGCGCAGGAACTTTCTGTTTACTCTTGGAGCAGCTGTCTACTAACTGTTAATCGCTGGAAAGCAAGTCAATTGAAAGCTTTAAATTATAACTAAATTTCTTTTTCGTTTTTAACACAATTTTGGGACCATGGTCTCTTTGATTGTTTTTGACAGTAAAAGAACAGTAGAGCTGGGATACTATCGATGGCACTATCGGTGTATCGAATTTTTGCCTTTCTGAGCAACCATCGATAGTTTTTTGACACTATCGATTGTGCGTATCAGTTTTCCTTTTTGGCATTTACCAGAAATTTAAACAGATTAAATGTATCAATTTTCATATTTCGGCAAAAAATGTTTGTTTTAATCTGTTTTTAATGATTATTTTAATACAGTGCTGTTTCAAAATCAAATCTGGCCCATTTTTTGGTCTAATTATTAAAGAAAATAATCATAATAACAATAATTCTCAGTTAAATAATGTTTTTTAGCATTTATTTTAATATTTAGCTTGTTTTACCTTATTTTTTGACATAATCTAGCATAAGCTATAGCCCGGAAACATTGAAAAAGAACTAGCGATGTTTACCGAGGTTTTTCGATGTTTTTGTTGAAAGCGATGTTAACCAATGCATCGATATTTGATGATATTGCTATTATTTTACATCATTTATTATTATAAATGATAATTTACATATCAAAATACAGACATATTTAGTTGCTCCGGAAGCTTGTTTGAAGTTTTTACACATAAATAAAATTAAGAATGAAGCTTTTTTTTAAACTCATCGATCCATTACTAAAGTTAAGCTAGAATACAATCGATAGTACTATCGATATTTTCCTAGCATGAGATATTTAGTTTTTTGTATATTAAAGTTTTAAAAATTGTTTTTGTATTATAAATATTAATTTTTATATGATTCTTCGACACTAAAGTAGTGCCAACAAACAAGTGTTTGGTATGATTGAAAAATTGATACAATTTCTAAAGGAACTGTGGTTTTTTAAATTTAAATGACTTTTATCACTTTTAAAATAAACAGTTACTGTTTTTTGATTGTCAATTCCAAATTCAACAATATTAATCGACTTTATTCTCATGAAATTAATATTAATAATATTTAATATGAAATTGCTGATAAATTCAAAATTAAAAGCTTACATATTTCCGTTACATTTTGAATATAGAAATTTTAATAAAATTGCGAAAAAGTACGTTAATGCCACGATATTACTTCCAAAACTATAGAGAAAGTTTTATTTTAAAACATATAAAATTATAAAAAACGATTAAGGTTCCAAAACCGTGTTAACAGCAAAAACTGGTCAACTGTCAACCAAGTTCCAAACCAAAACCAAACCCGCGATGGGCGACAAAACGCAAAAATGAGAGCAAACAATTGGTGTCTCTAAAATATTTTCTGCCAAGCCGCGCCCGGTCACTCTGCTCGCGACATCGAAACAAGAAAATCGAGTGGAAAGCGGAGAGAGAGGTAAAACAAAAAAAGCAAAAAACAGCGAGCCTGCACACATTTAAATTAATTAAATGCTGCAACCGAACGCGAGTGCGTGTGCGAAATTTGGAGTAATAAATAAATCAACGTAACAGCCGCAAAAGTGTCGCGTGAATTTTTTTCTTGTGAAAGGAAAAGGCAGTGTTAAAAAAAAGTGCGTCCACAAAAAAAGAAACGAAAAGAAAGAGATAAAGGAAGCCAAAAAGAGCGGTGGCAGGCAAAAACAAAAGTTCAATAAATAAAACAAACACATAGTTCAATATCATTTCTGAAGCATAATTATAATTAGTTTTCGTTTTTTTTTTTGTGTTTTTTTGTATCTGAACATTTTGGTTGCCGCCAGAACAGCAACAACAACAACAAATGCAGAAGAAGCAACAGTAAGAAGAGGAAGATGGGCGAGAAGCAGCGGCAACAACAACAACACAACCAAATGCAATGTGAAAGAAATGGAAATTTTTTGTTGTTTTTGATTTGTTTTTGCAAATGCAATCATTTTTGAAATTGTCGCGTTGTTGTTTTTGTCTCACTCTGTCTTCCTCGCCGTACAGCTATCTCTTTTCTGCGCTACAACCTTTAAGAGCAGGAAGAAGAGGCAAAGCAATTACGAAAGGAAAGAAAAGAAGCTGCAAAGACTCATGTGCGTGTGTGTAGGTGTGTATTTTTTTTTTTTTTGAGTGCTCGAGTGTATGTGTGTGAGAGCGCGCCACATGAGGAAATTGGCAGCAGCGTCGCTGGCGGCGACGGCGATGTCAGCAGCGGCAGCGCGTAGTTACCAAAATATAAAAACTTATTCTAGCAAAACAAAAAAAGAAAAGAAGAAAAAGAATCCATAAGAAAACCGTAAAAACAGTCAAGGACCAAGACCAAAGCACCACAAATTTCCATAGTTCACTGTAAACTTATGTAATATTTCGGATAATATAATAAAGATAAATGTATAATAATTTTAAATTGCTCTGAAACTAACTAACATATATTAATACATCTCTTCCATGCGCATTTTTGGTGCTATAAACTCGACCTTTACTGTTTATTACTTTTGTTTATTTTGATATTAGTTTTTTATTTCATTTTGCCTGCTACTGACTCACGTTTCGCTGATAAGAAGAAGAGAAAAAAAAGTAGCAGAATAAGAAGAAAAACGAAGAATTAGGAGTAGGAGTGAAAAAGGATTGCGGAATTTCTTATAATAATAAACAAGAACAAAAACAAATGGTTCCCTTATCAGCAAAATTTGTAATAGAATTGTGTGTGTTTTTCGTGCGTGTTCCTTTCCAGTTTGCACAGAACAGCTACAAAGATGTGCAAAAAATAATGAATCAAGAAATGTAATTTAAAATATATTAAATAAACAAAATAAAAGCTACAAGAAGTAAACAATTTGAAGGCTGATTTTTGGGTAAGTTAACTTCAGTGTAATTGTATTTTGTTGTAAATATAAACAAGAAAACAATCGAGGAAGATGAAGACCAGAAAGAGAATAAGAAGAAGAAGCAGCAGCAGCAGCAACACTATTTCTCTTTGGCCTTTTTCCTTTTGCCCTCTCTTTATTGGTCCTTCTCTCGGCTCCCTCCTTTTTTGATGACTTCTGCCATTTCCCGTTGTGTTCACCAGCAGCGAAAGTTGTCTTCCTGCCTTTTGGTCTCTTTTAGTTTTGTTGTTTTTGTTATTGTTTCTTTTTCTTTTTTATTGTATTCTGTGTTTTATTGTGTTCTCCACGTCTCGAACCTTCTCCTTTTTTTTTTTTTTGCCACGCTACTTTATCCAAAGAAATGCAAATTGGGTGAACTTCATATCGGATTTGCCAAGAATCTGCAGCAAAAGAAGAAGAAAAATATAGATATTACGATTACAGGTCAGAATTTTGAGATATGAAATATTATAAATGATATTTTTAGGAATAGATAAGTAATATAATAATAATAATAATAATAAGTAATATAAGGAAAGCTTGATAAATAGTTTTAAGTTTAGAGTTTATTAAAATTTTTGATTGATTTATATTTAAAATATTTTACTGATATTCTAATTATTTTATCTTACGTTCAAATAAATAGTATCATAAATATTTAACCCCTAACAAAAGTTAGCCAAAGGCTAGATATTCGGTTCTAGGTACTTTTAATAAAACTTATTAGTAATTACCCTAAATTCGCATCAATTTGTTTTTGGCAAATACAAAATTAACCTAACCACCGCCTGAAATTATTGGCTAATTTTCATATAAGCACGGTAATTTGCATCTAATATTTAATAATGATCGATCCGCTTGATCAAAGGCAATTTTCCAGCTGAAAAGTGTAATTCATAGCCATACATAGGTATGGTATGGGTCCTCTCTTGCACTTTTGCTCAAAAATAACCAATTACCGTTACCTTTACCTTTTCATTTCATTGACATTGCCCTGAACTTGAAGACAATAAACAAAGCCAAGCAAATAAACACACCATACACACACACACACACATTCATGGGTTGTGTGTCTCTTCGTCGTATCTTTCAAATAGTAAAAGTCAATAGATAATTACGTATAATGAGCAAAGAATTACATTGCCCAATTGGCAATTATTGCAACAATAGTTAAATAATAATAACGGGCATTTTGACCGAATCACGAATATTGTAAGAAAAATCCGAAATCTTTTTGCCGGACTTGGACTTCGACATCGACTTTGCTTTTGCTGTTACTGTTATTACCACCACCACCACCACCACCACCACCGCTCCATGGGTTAATGTATTTTAATCTTTTTTGTTGTTGTTGTTGGCTGCTGCTTGGTCAACACGCAAGAAGCAAAAGTAACACAAGAAAAAGCAAAAAACAACAGCAGAAGAGGGCTGGCAAAGAAATAAAAACAGTAACAAAACGAAATTACATAAAACCTTGGAGTTGCACTGAGAGAAATCTTACAAGCAAAGTCCTTTGAATTATAATAAGAATCTTGTACAAGTTGAAAAATAAAGGAAGGAAAGTCGAGTGCAATTGGGTTTTTGTATGGTATTTAAAGTTGAAATAATTTTTAAAAGGTTCTACAAAAAATCATTAAATAGTTTACAGTTTCTGGTAGTCCGTTTCTTTCAGTGTCGTCTTGGAGGAGGGGGCCTGGGAACTGCCTGTCCTCACCTTTGCTTTAAGCCTGATGGAAGCAAACGAAGCACGAGCCGCTTTTTAACTTAACTCAAACTCAAACTCAAATTCGAGCTCGAGCTCTCTGCTCAACGTGAGGCAAACGAACTCGAACCTCGAACCCGACTTGCCCAAGTCGCTTGATTAACCTTCTTTTTTTTATTACAATATTTTTTCGTTGACTCTTTTTTTTTGTGCTTTTTGTTTTGGTCATGGTTTCAAGGCGGCCACGTTCGGGATGGGAAATTAAATGAACTGCAATTACTGCACCCAAAAAAAACTAAAATAAAGTAAAAAAAAAAAACTAAGAAAGAGAATGGAAGTTGGGGTAGATAGGATCTTGGGGGCTGCAAAAGAGAACAGAGTTCAAGGAAAGAGAGTCGATCTAAAGACTCCACTTAGCAAGAACAAAAGTATCATTAAAATAGTTTTTGGTGTTATTTATTCAAGAATTAATATTATTTAGAGAAAAAAAGGATTGTACAATCGAAACTTTAAAAATATTTGTAAATATAACACAAAAATATTATTAAATAACTGCTGATTTGTCAATTTTAAATTTAATTTTAAACTTATTTAATAATCATAATGTTAAAAATGTTTGTTATTAATGTTAAAGTTAACTAAAAAATCGTATAAATTTTGTTATGCTTATTTTATTTCTATTTTTTTTTAATGATATTCATCTCACTTCTATTGCAATTATCTTTTTGCAACGCCCCATGAGCCATAACACTGAGTTATACCCTTCCAAAGAGTATTATAATTTTGATATGGTAATATTTTCCACAGTAAAGTATTCAAATTTAAAGAGTGGAATATATAAGCATGTAACATTTGAAAAGTAAATGTTTTCTGCAAGGGCATTACACACTTCGATCGTTTGCTTTTATATTTTTAGTGTATTGTATTTATTTTTTATTTTTCTCCCCGCTTTTTGTTCTCTATTACTCATTTGGTGTTGTTGGTTGTTAATTAAGCTCGCCGGACATTTGTCAACAGCTTGTCGTTGTATTCTTTTTGTTGCTATTGTTTGGCTTTGTTGTAAGAGTCGCGTGAAATTTACAACGTTATACAATTTAAATACTAGAATTAACCAATTGTGTTTGTTGTCGTGCTTGTTGTTGCATGAAACAACAACGGCACTAAAAGCGAAGTGAGAAAGCGCGGTTATTGTGGAGATGACATAACTTCAAGCTTATACTACTCATTCGGATCGCTACAGATGCGATTAGAATTGATATAAAAGGGCTGAGTAATACACTATTTACCAGATATTACAAATTTATATAATTTAAAACCTTAAATAATGGAAATAAATTATTAAAGAAATTATTTACTATTACTTGTTACTCTCCTTTTTATTTTAAAGTAAATTTACAAATTATTCTCTAGTTATAACTATTAAATAAGTCCTTAAAACTGCTTTTCATAAGTAATAATATTTACTATCTTAAATATTGAGTTACAATTTCACTGCTAAAATACTCAACACAGCTGCCTATACACCATATAATAATAATAATATAAAAACATATATAATAAGCTTAGCAACCGATAAAATGTTTTATGATAATGCGCCAAAAACAAGAGCTGCGAAATACTCATGTTAAATATATTTTGTGTAACTTTATGGCTGTTGCTAGTTCCATTTCCGCTTCTTGATGTCAAAGAGGTGATTTTTTTTAGGGGAAGAGGGAGAGTTTACATGTTTTTGATACATAAACAAAAATTTAAAACCATTAATTAATTATTTAAATTGATTTTGCCATTTTAATTTTATAAAAAAGGCATATTTCTATTCTTATTTAAATTATTTAAATCATAAAAATAATATAAATTATAATTTATTTATTAGTTTTTCAAGATCTTTCCCATTTTGTTCTGTGTACAAAAAAATTCATTTGCTTTCCGCCGCACTTGTTTTCTCTGCAAATGCCGCATTTCCTATTTTCACGTTCCAAAGTTTTTGTCATTTCATTAGAAACTTACTCTTCTCTCTTATCGTCAAAAGCAAGAGGAGAACAAGACGAAAAAGTGAAGAAAGACAGTGAATAATAATAAGCAACGACCAACGACCTTGGCATTCTTTTTGTTCGAGTGAAAAATAAATCTAGAGTAGGGCAAAAGAAGAAAAAATTAACATCGGTTTTATAGCACGCAATTTGTAAAACTGCAATGATCGGCGATATGTGTGATCGATCCGATCGGAGATGCAAATAAAAATGTATTGATATTCAATATTTACATTGGGTGTGTGTGGAGAGCTCAGGCCCCCAGACTTGTTAATAAAAAGAGGAATGTCCCAAGTAGGTAGGCTTATCATCCATAAATATTAAGTATTTAAAATATATAAAAAATAAAATATGATTAGCAGCTTGGGAAATACTTATAAATACTACCAAAAACTTGTAAACTAAATTTGTATTTATATAAATAAGAAATATTATTAAATACTATCAAGAACTCTACGAAATTTAACCTAGAAATTCTACCTAAAATATATGTATAAAATAATAAACAATATTCGTGAATTATTTCAAGACAAATATTCAGCTCCTATAATAAATATTTCCAAAACAACTAAAAAGTATATTTAATCTCCCCTTTCGGGTTCTGTTGAATAATGGTAACCCTCTAAAGCTTCCCCAAAAAAATTCCCTAATTGAAGCAGGGAGCTTTTGCATTGATCTGCTATTTGTCCTCATCGAATCGTTTATTATTTAATATTGACTCGCAAAGTGCAAACAAATTGAAATCGTTGTCGTTGGCGCAATTGTCTTTTCTTATCATCGCCGCTTGGCCAAAAGCAAATAAACAGACAAAGGCCAATTGCAAAAATGCGAGTAATAGAGGTGCCACGAAGGCAAATTTCACAAAAAAACACAAGAATGCGAGCTCAACTGGAAATGAAAATGGAAAAATGGCGGGGGGAGGTAAAGGAGGGAGTCCGTCTGATTGGGATTTGGGTATATTGGGCTTTATTTCTTCCATCCACCCCGTGGAATCGGACACCTCTTCGAATGTCCTCGCATTTTTCAGGTGGGCTTCAGGTGAAAGGGGGTCCCGGGTGGTCTGGGGTGATTGGGCTTTGTCCATGTGATTACATTTCACGCCCCGTGTCCGAACCCGAACCTGAACCCAAAGGCCGGAAGAGTCGGAAAGGAAATGCAGCAGGAAGCAGTCTGTCAGCCAAGTGGCAGTGTGGCAGTGCACTCAAAAAAAATTATTTCTAAGCTTTTAAAGCTATTCAAGGGGTTCCTAATGTTTGTATTTTTATATTTTACATAAACAAGAACTATTTTTGTGTCTAAATGCAATCTTGAAACGTTTTAATTTTGAATAACTCGAATATTATGCGTAATTTGTAACCGTGTAGACGGAATCCAGATTCAACTCAGGTTCAGACTCATCAACGTCGCCATTATCAACTCGAGCGTTGTGATTATCCTGATGATTGTGCCACTGCCGCTGTCATTTTATCTCAGGCCTGCGTTTTGGGTGGTTCGGTTCGGTCCCCCTGGATGGTTTTAGGTGGCTTTGGTGTGGTGGTGGTGGTGGTGGTGGTGCTGCTACTGTTTGTTGGGTTGGCCTGGGAAGCTTTCGACACGTGCGTCAAGTTGTGGCGATATCAGGGCGGGGTGGGTGGTCCAAGTGGGTGGCTATTCGCTATCTCTCGTGTCTGCCTGCCAGCCGTTTCCTCATATCATGAAAACAATGCCGGGGGAGCAAGGGAAAAACAACAGCGGTAAATGTAAGAGCAAATGTCTAGGATGGAATGAGAATAAAAAATAAAATAAAAAAAAAATTTAGCTACATTTCTCTTTGGAAATGTTACAAATGTTGTGTGTTTTATTTTTAAATTATAGTAAAAATGTTGTATTAGGTTAAACTCGCTGCGTAATAAGCTGATTTTTATTTATTATTTTCCAAAAATGACTGAGATCATATGCCTATAACCTTCAGGGTGCAAAAATGAGTTATAGTACCAATTTTTACATCATTATGTGTGGAACTTACGAAGTTATGAGTGATCATACAAACAGATTTTCACTTTTATAGATATAATAGATAATAGAAAGATAGAAGATAGATAAATATACGAAAATAATTCTTTGTCGATGAAGTTGTCTTGTCTTGAAATTAAAAGAAAGTATTAATTATTGTAATCTAATTATGATCATGATTATGATCTTATGATCACGATTATGATCTGATTTTTTTGTAGAGTATTTAATAAAACAAAACAATATTATATATATATTTATGTATGTTTATATGTATATATATTTCTAGACACACATACTTATATACACTTGCCTGTAGACAGACAAACTGAACAAACAGAATATCGTGGAATGGAATGAAGGGAAACAGAAAGCAAAGCGGGCAGCAGGCGGCGGAGGAGGGGAATGGAGTGTGAAGTAGCATTGAGCTATAGCGGAGAACAAGCAAACGCAAATGCGTTGGAGGACAGCACTTGACTACAACAAACAATACAAAAAAAAAAGAAATACAACAACAAAAAAACTAGAGTAAAAACAAAAGTCACATAGAAAAAACCTCAAAGTATGAAAAAAACCAAATGCATAGTAAAAAAAGTCAACAAAGATTCTAAAGGAAATTTAAAGAACAAAGTTTATAAACGCAAGTTAAATATTAGTAATTAAACAGAGTAGTTCTTTCATTATTTTATAGATTCAGAATTTTTGAAGGCTTCTTAGAATTTTTATTTAAAACTAATTTCTATCCTTTTTAACATTATTAATAAATCTAAGCAATTCTCTTTAATATTTTATAGATTCTGTATTTTTTAAGCTTTAAAGAACTTATAATTAAAATTCATTGCTAAATAAATTAAATTCCATGTAAAATAGGAATACAAAAATTATTTGAAATTATACTTCAGAGAAATTGTGGTCCCCTATTTTTCTTAGTGTATGCTTAGCGTCTCTGTTAACTGTTAATGTTCACCGGTGACAACGACAACAAGCGACAGTAATAACAACAACAAAGAGCGGTAAGCACAGCTGCAGGGCAGTAAAATATCGATCGTAATTGTCAAGAGCAGAAAAGCTGAAAAGCGGGAAAGGCAAAGGAGAGCGAGGAAAAGCTGGTTGGAAAATGCGGGGAGGCAAAGAGGGGGTGGTATTTTGTGTAAGGTGGTCGTCGCTGGGGGAGGAGGGGGAGCTGAGGGGCGGTGACATTCAAATTAGGGGAAGGAAAATGTGGAGTGCATTCACTAGAAAAGCTGCGCTCAAGGAAACAAGCTTAGGAATTTTTAGAGAGTAAATAAAAACGAAAGGAATGGCCGGAAAATGAAGTGCGAGTATGAATGGATATAAATATTAATTCCAGGGAAGTGCATTCAAAACCAGCCTTCGGATTTCACATATTTCTTGTTCTGAGTCACAAAGTAAAGCCTTGAGATAGGGAGGTACATCGAAACCTATTAGGAAAATAAAATGTCAAAAAGTTTAAATAATATAGACATCACCCTAGTCTTTCTTTGAATTTTGCCACTTCCTCGCATTTTTTTTTCCGATGATTCTCTCCTCTCATTCAATAATCTCAATTCGATTCCAGCTAAGTAGATTGCATTCATTCTGCAAGGATTGCATCGCACAGATAACTTGATTTCCTTCCTCCTCCACCCTTGTTTCCTTTGCCTCTGCCTGTGCCTGTGCCTGTGCGTTCCTTGAAGTGCACAGGAAATTGCGTTTAAATGAATCAATAGATAAAAGCTTTTGCCAATTGCATTCGCATCTATTGCAATAAAGCAAGGGAATCCCTCGGTACACTGAGACAAAAATATTATTTAGTTGCGAAGAAGGAACCTACCTCTGGCCTGTAATCTTATCAAATTGTATAATTATCAGTTAAATGGGTAATATTGTAAGCAAAATGAGGGCAAGGCACCACTATCACAGCGAGTGTTTTTGATATTTAACTGGTCTGGTTGATTCAAATTATTCTATTTTGGTTTTAGGTACCTGATAGAGTATCTATAATGAAAAGATGAGAGTAAAATGTATTACCCGTGCGGGCTTCACTGAAAAATAAGCTGATTTTTATTTATTATTTTTCAAAAAATACGAAAATTTTTCCTATAACCTTCGGTATGCAAAAATGAGTTATGGTACCAATTTTTACATCATTCTGTGCGGCACTTACGAAGTTATGAGTGATCATACAAACAGATCTTCACTTTTATAGATATAATATAGATTTGAATCCCTTAAATAAATAAAATTAATAGATATGCTATATATTTTTTGTATCTGTTAAATTAATAATTAATGTATTATTAAATAGGGTCCCTTGATTCGTCAAGTGTAGATTTGAACTTGGCTTCGAAGAGGTATCTTTAGGGATGCAAGATGCATAGAAAGAGGAAAGGAGACGGCGGTGCAATAACAAGAAGTGTGAGAGAGAAAGCGAAGGTGAAGTGGCCGAAAGGGAGACTCTCTTGACTTTATGTTCTGCAATTTCCGTTTCTTCTGCAGGGCACCCATCGTCTCTCCCTATCTAGCATCCTTTCTCCGCATCATCCTCTCTTGCTATCTCGCTCTTGCCCTCTTCCCCATCCTGTTTCTCTCTATTTTCACAATGTAACGACTTCTGCGGAGGATGCGACAGATAACAACAACAACAACAACAACAGAAAGAGAAACAACAACAATGACAAGTCAAGGAGCCTTGAAGTTGCAGCTCCTGCTTCATCTTCTTCTCCTTTATACAATATTGCATCGTTGTGTATGTGTGTTTATATGTATTTTTTTTGCACTTAAAAAAATACGAGGCGTACTTTGAATTAGGTTTTTTGTCCAAAATTAACAGGAATTTGAAATGTTTTGATTTCATAATGGAAAATATTTAATAAAGTTACTTACATAAAGAAAGATTTATAAATTAAATGTTTATAATTTTTAATAATTAAATAATTTCTTTGAAATGCTTGTTTTGCTTTTTTACCATTGAACACCCCATTTTCCTCAGTGTTTCCGTGACTTGGCACTGACTTGATTTTAATGCTGAAATTTAAGCCGGTTTGCGATGCGTTTTGCGGCCTGTTTTGTGGCCTGGTCCTTGAACTGTCTCCTTCTCTCTCTGCTCCCCACGCCCCCTCTTTTTCGTTGGGTCTTCCCCTTGTGTAATAACAAAAAAAAAAAGAAAACCAAAAAGGTTACAAAAAAGGAAGCCAGGGCTGAAGACAGTTAAAGCCAAATTTAAAATTTAAATACATGAAACATTTAAATAAATGAAACATTTATAGGTAAATAATTTTAAAATTAAATTTATTTGTGTTTGCTAGTTTCCTAGAAGTTAAATTTACACTTTTGCAGGATCTTACAGTTCCGATTTAAAAAAAAATGTGGCTGTATTACTTGTCACTGTCACCTTTCCGGAAATTAAGAAAATGCATCTGTTTCGAACAGTTTTTCCATGAATTGAGACCGAGACAACACCGTTTTAAGGGGATCGAAAGATGGAAGTAATTGAAATCAAGGAGGATAACTTTTTTGTATATAAAAAATAAATGTAAAGAAAAATATAAATATTTTAAAGAAGTATATATTCCTTAAAAGCTTTCTAAATTTATTTTCCTTTGGAATATTTAAATGCAATTTAAAGAAAAAAATCTACAAATTGCATTTCTCTATCCATTTTCTACAGTTTAAGCTTCAGCTCTCTTCACATCCCCCCCTCTCTTTCTCTCTCTTAGCAGATTGCATTGAACTGCAGCAGTCAAGCGAATGCAAGTGAAAGAGAGAGCGACAGCCAGGCCAGACAGAGAGAGAGTGAGAGTGTGCGAAAGGGATCGAGAGTTGTATCCAATTTACCAATGCCCCGCGGTGTTTGTCTTCACAGTTGAAACTGAAACTGTACCAAATTAAAAAAATCTAAATAAAAAAAACAATGCCGAATAAGACAGTCAAGAGGGGGTTGAGTGGGTTGAAATTGCACAGAGAAAACAATTTATGAAGGAAGAAGTGTAAAGTGGTGATAAAAAAAGCTTATACACTTTTTAGGATTTAATATTTCTTTTCCTTCTATCAAAAATAAAATTCTATGCATATACATATTAGTAAACTAATTAAAAAAATTAAATGAAATATTAAGAAACACCCTGTTGATAATTCTTAACTTTTATTTTTGCCTCTGTGCATAAATCCTTGGGATTATGCATATGCTTGCTGCAACAACCCTTGTGCGACACATATGCAACCCTCTTCCTGTTCACTCCCCCCCCCCACATCAACCCCCACCAAACCCAACCCAACCCAACCCAACCCCCATTATCCCGCCCTCCATTACCCCTACAGGCATGTTTCTACCCCCCCAGTTTCTGGCGTCTGTGAATTGCATTTTGAATACTCATTATGAAGGTTCTCAGCTCGGTGGGATTTCCACTCCCAGTTGCATGCATGAAATGAGCAGGGCAGAAAAGTCCCCCCCCCCCCCCCCCCGCCCCCCCCAAAACCCAAAAAAAAAAAAAAAAAAANAGCCCCCCCCCCCCCCGCTGGATCTCCCAAAAAGCAACCCTAAAAACAAAAAAAAAAAGGAAAGAAAGAACCCCCAGGAAGCCTCGAAACCCAAAAGGTCCAATGCGCCACCGTCACCGCCACCCTTTGTTGTTTCTCATTCATAAATGGATTTTAAAGTGGATGCAATCTGGTACTGAAAGTGATTCAGGGGGTGGTGATGTTGGGTGTGGGTGTTGGGTACTTCCAGGAGACCAGACCCAGACCCAGAGCCAGAGCCAGAGCCAGACCTCTGCTATTTTTAACATGAGTATGCACTTGGAGCCTTCATTATGAAATTAAATATACACACCCCCACAAATATGGCAAGAATATGTGTATGCCTTCCGAACAGATTTCCATTGTTTTCGCTTTCCGCGTATAGTAAACACTCGAGACGAGCTTTAACCGAAAGGGCGATAGATTTAAAACACCTTAAATGTGTTTTATAATTTTCAGGAATTTCCATTTTCTAGATTTGTTAACATTTGTTAACATTAATCTTAAAAATGAGCACATTATACCGGAAAACGTTTGCCTTAAACATTTGGAAAAATAAAGACAATTTATAGCAACCCTCGGTTGACATACATCCCCCCTGAAACCCTTTCAAAACCCCTCTGAAATTCCCCTGTAAAATCCATCCAACCAAATCTAATAAGATCCCAAATGGCAAAGATAATTGCATAAAAACCAAATCCAATCAGTTTGATTAGCAAAATCAACCCCAGAACACAATCCCCTTTTCAGCATAGCAGAGATCCCATTAGAATTAGAATCGAACACTTTTCGGTCAAAAATAATCCTTAGAGAGTCACAAAAGACCATCCATCACGTTGTCAAAAAACCTGGCCTGAAGATAAATGGAAGCCAGTTAAGGGATTACTTGCAGGACTTGTAACTGATATGATAAGTACCAGGGATAAGTTGAGGGTATATAAGGGAGTGATCTGATAATAATACTTTTAATACCAGTCTTTTCTTCATTTATAGGATTTCCATGAATATCCCCTGAAATTTCTAAATATTTATATGACTTGATTATTTAGAATCTAAATTTTAGATCTATAGAAAATGTATACCTTATAGCGATGTTCGTTAACCTTTTTTTATCTTGACTATTTTCAGCTTGACTTGCAATTGCAAAAGTTTAAATAAAATCATTGCATAAAGGACAATTCCAGTTGAAGAATGCAATAAGGTAATTTGAAAACTATTATCTCATTTTTTATATATTTTTTGTTTTTGTTACGAAACTGAAGAATCTTATTTGGGATTTTTAAGAAACCTCTAGTCATAATTCCAAGTCATTAAAGAGAAAACTTTAATCTAAAGTTTAACCGCCCTTCGCCCCTTTTCCGCACCAAAAGTTTCAGTTCATGGCCTAAAACTTCTCACAAAATACAAAATTTAAATAAAAAAAAGAAAAATCATGAACAACGAAAAACTTGCAAGTGCATTGGAAGTTAAAGCCAAAGCCAAAGCCCGCCCTCCGCCTCTCTAATTGAGTTTTGTGATGCACCAAAAAAATGACTTTGCAATTTACCAACAAACTAACAACACTAACAATTACAGCCTCGAGTAATTTATTATTTTTCCTCCGTTTTTTTTTTGTGGGGAATTTCGTATAATTTGAAACTGAAAACTTTATTTAGGCAGAGTGTGAAAGAGGGACAATGAATGAATGAATACACATCGCGTCGTTGTTGCAACATGCAAATAGTCACGTAACCTGAGAGACCTAAAAGCAATTTTCAATTAAGAGACCAAAAATCAAATCAAACACAAAAGGCAAAGAAAACCGACTGAAAACTCCACAAAACAAAGAAAAAAGTGAAGTACACAGAATCATCAACTTCATAAAATGGAGAGAAGTCGGTGCAAAGATCTCGTGTCTGCGATAATTCGACATTTACAGTTCACTTCCAATTGAACTCGAAGAATCCATGTCAATGAGCAACAATAACAATAATAGTAATAATAATAATAATACAGCAGAAAAAAAACAACAAAGTGAACTGTTTTCTCCACTCACGTTTTGGGTTTTTTTTATACCCTTTAAGAAAGTGTTTTCATATATGGTAAATTGTAGGAACCAAAAAAAAGTACTTGTAATAATTTTAAATTTTATATTTTCATTGATAAACATTTTTTACATTACTATTTAGACCTTTAGTGTTCTTTAGAAGATTTTCTGAAACCTCATTGCCTAAACTATATAATTATTTTAATATTTTATATATTTTTAGTGCTATTTATTATAAATTGAGTTCTGTTTTTGCTAAAACTCTCTAAAATCCATAATTATTTTCTATTAAATATATTTTAAGTAATATTCTTAACACTATTTGTGAAAAAAGGTCTGTTTTTGCTAAAAATGTCGTAAACTTTATAAATAAATAAATAATATATGTTTGTAATGCTATTTAAATGGGATTTATTATAAATTTTCTTAATTTCCATTACATTTTCCAAACCTTATAATTATTTCAACATTATATAAATTAAAAATTCCCCAAACTTCATATTTTTTCCATATAATACATATATTTAATGCTATTTATATTATTAATAATTAATTGCTTTTTTTGCTAAAAAAAAGTCTCTATGAAAACACTTTTTAAGTAATTTAAAGGGCAAATTCTGTTGCGTACATAGAGAGAAATTATTTCGTTCATCGAGTGTTCTCATACAAAGTCTCTTCTCTGGTTTTCTCTGTTTTCCTTGGCCGGGGGGAGCTCTCTAATAAATTGGTCAAAGGCCTGAATAATTGCAAATTAAATGCTGCCCGAAGGGGGTGGAGGGGGGAACGAGGGCGGAAACCGAGTGCCGAGTGGGACGATGCCATTGTGGGGCAGGTCATTTGCATAGTGCACAAATCCCTCCCACCAATCCCCCGCACCCCCCCTCCCTATTCCCCTTGGTATATTTTTTCGAATTATATTTTTTCTGTCGCTGCCGAGGGTCGAACCACATTCTTTCCCCTCTATTTAAGTTTTTATATCAGCTACGCGCGCGTACAATATCATTTTCTGTTATTGCCGTTTTATATTTTGTTGTTTACTTTAAAACTGTTGGTTTTGTTTATTCTTTCTGCCCTGTTTGTGTTGTGAGTATGTATATAGATATCTATAGGTTTTTTCACTCTTTGGTTTAGCTAGATGGTATTTCTTTCGATCGAAGAAGGGATTGGTATTGAAAACTAAAAAAAAAAAACGTTACTTGAAACGAATTTAGAAATTAGAAAAATAAAATAAGAAAGATGCATTATATGATCATGATTATTCCTCAATGACACAATCTCGTGACAAATCTTCGAGTTTATTCAAATGTTTACGTCATTGAATACTCATGGGAAGAAGAACACCGACAATGTTTACACGAATTTATTATTAATTCGCTTAAATTACATTTGTCAAAGAGCCAGAAAAAGAAAGAGATCTACACGAACGATCATTAATCATACTCGAAGAATGCACAGAAAAGATAATGATTGAGAAAAATCAGAATATATACGCATATGTACATATGTACGTGTCGTACAAATAAATAAGAATATGGTAATAACAGATATGTGGGATTTTTGAGCTTAATTAATCATAAATACACTGATATTAAGCCAACAAATAAATATATATCGTAAAAGTACTACTAGTAAAGTTGTAGAGTTGTTTAGGGATGTGTAGTTAATATCTAAAGCGTTTTTGTTGACTTAAATTAAAGCCTTTTGAACTTTAAAAACAATTTGCGTCTCTTCCTGGTTGTTTTTGTGGCTCCTAAACATTCCCCAAAAAATTGCTTATGTTTTCGGCACAACATTCTGTAATGAACATTCCTGGGATGCTGCTGCTGGGAGCTTCTTCTTTTACCAGTCTTGATACACTGAAAAAAAAGAATTTTAATAAAATTAAAACATGTTTGGGGATTCTGTTTAACCTTACTTCAATGTATACTTATTATTTGACATGTTTGTATTATTTGTTTATTATTTGATGTGTTTATAATTTATTCAATATTTATTTTGTTATTTTTCCTGCTAATTTCCCTTCTTGTTTAATTTTTGCAAAATTATATTTAAATTTATATGTGGTTATTTAGCTATTTATATATTTACACAATTTCGTTTGAAATATTATATTATATTACAAGTTGTTATTTATTAAAATATAATAAAATAAGAAATTAGTAACTTTTCTAATAAAAACGTTTTATTAAAACCCACACTTAGTACAAAATCTAAGCTACTTTTTAATTTCCTTGAACTATTTCTTTTCTCTCTTCTTTTTTGTATTTGCTTGATTATTTTGTGGGCCATTTTTTAGCCAAGTTTTTTGCTTTATTTGTTTAAACAATTGACAAGTGGAAGAGAGTTCAAGAACTTTTATATTTGCCTCGATTGAGAGTGGTTTTTCCTTGATTTTATTTATTTTCTTCTTTTTTTTTTGGCGGTAAACCGTTTAATGATGATATAATAGAACCCAACTAAACACACACACACACCTACAGCGAGGAAAATTGAAAAGAAGAAGTTTAGCACGCAAGCAGTGCTCCCCTCGGGAAAATATATTTCCCCTCTTCAAAAAAAAAAAGAAAAAGAAAAAGGTCGTTGAATGAGGTCAAGGTAGCTGATTCCCTCTCTCTGTCTCTGCCTCTATTTCCATCTCTTTCCCCGGTAAAGGGGCACAGGAAAAACAAGATGATGATGTTTCCATTTTCCACTTCATTTATTGATTTGCCGTCAGTTGTCAGAAATTAGATTATTAAGGCAAGGCAAGGCAAGGCGTTCGGGTCTCTCAGCTGGACCAATAATTTTCCTGCAGCTCCGCCCTTTTTTGTTTTCCACCTTACAATCCACACCCCGGCCCTGAGCTGATAATAGAGGAAGGAAAACTGTGCGGGAAAAGAAAGACATAAAACACATAACACAAACAAACAAACAAACGATCGACCGACGGACGACGGACGACGCTGCAAGAACATTAAATAAACAATTCGAAAATAAACGTAGCAACAAAATACAACAAAATTGAGCATGGAAAATAATCAAGTTTGGGATTTCGAATTAAATATTACCCTGGAAAAGCTTATAGATTTTGAGGAACTTTAATTACAGATCTTTTTGTTATTTTAAAGAATTTGCAAATAATAAAAATTCTCGATTTATATTGTAGACCTTTTTGAGTCTTTATTTAATGGAATATTACTTAACTTTAAATTTGATTTAAGTGCAAATTAATACACATTTTCCAAAGCATTTTATGGTTTTTCTATGGTTCTTAGAATCATGAAAAACATTTGTCGATTTTTTTGAGGATTTATTTGTTCAGGTTTTAGGGAAAATGGGAGTACTCATAGCTTAATAATTATTAAATAATTAAATTAATTATTATTAAACCTTGAAAGTACGAAATATTATATGAAAAATAATTTTCCAACACTTTCAAGAATTCAATACACCCTTTTTTTAGATGGCACTTCCACCTAGAGAAAATAAAATGGAAATTGAAATTGTGAGTGACGCCAGGCCAAGACAGACACACGAATCCGCTGGCTGGGCTAAGTGTGAGTGCCTCTGCGCCTGAGTACATTGCCTTTTGCTCTGTGTATTTGTGGGCTGTTTTTCCTGCTTTTTTCGTATTATTTTCTATATTTTTTTTTCAGCTTTTTGTGCAAGTGTAGAGTATGGCTATTCCGATTCGGAATCGGTGGCGACACTTGGCAACAAGTTGAATGGCTCACACACACACACACACAATCCCGTGGGAGGGTAAACACCGCCCCGAAAGGGGCCGTAACCCCTGATAAAGAGGGGACAGTTCAATATATGTACATATATATTCCACATTGGAGGGAGGTACTATATGTTAGGTGTGCATAATACTCGGGATCGTCAGAGTCGGCCGTCTGGCCTTTGATGTGCGTCTGCCACAATATTTTTCATATTCTCACCGATTTTTCTCATGTTTCTCAGGCCGCTTTCTTTGATGGATTCCAATCAGATTTGTGGGTTCCGAGAGGTGGTGGTGGTGGCGATAACCTTTGATATTGGCTACGGCGGCGGGGCATTTGTTTTGTGATCCAATTGGGTTAGGTCGGTGTTTTAATATATAAACTTTGGTTTCTATATATAAATTTTGATGGGGATTTATTGTAGGGAAGTTTATCAGAAATTAAATTAAATAAATTATTATTTGTATTATTTATACTGAAATAACTAGGGTTTTGAAATCCCTTCCAGGCTCTAAATACTGTGTTATTTTTGATGCAATATTTTGTAGCATACTTTTAGCTGCTTTTAAAGGAATTTTAAATCCCTGGTGATTTTTTATAACACCTTCTGATTATATATATTTTATTTGAACAGTAAATCCTACAAAAGGGGTTTATTTTCCAGCTTTTTATTTTATTACAAGTCCCCATTTAAAGGTTAATATGTGGTTCGATCGCCCTGGCAATCTGATCGCCCGCTTTTAAGCTATATAGAGAGCGTACACCTTCCTATATATATTTATACTAGATCCAGCATATGAATGATTTATCGCTGATATCGCTGTTTGTTTGCATTGTACTTTTGTTTCGCTCTCGTGTCAGCTTAATGTACAGATACACACATTATATATCGGATTTTTATCGACTTCCATTCTGCGAATTTGATAGACAAAGAAATACAAATGGAGTCCAATATATACCTATATATATATACCATCATTATCTGTAATTTATTTATTTATTTTTTGTCTCAATTTCTTTTGTTTTTTGTTTAAAAGAAATGTATAAATGTAATTGCACGTAATTGGAGGCCTCCGCGTGTGTCTTTCTCGGTTTTACTTTGGTTTTTTGTTTGTTTATCGATTCCAAGCCATATCATATATTATAAAAAAAAAAATAAAATAAAGAGTTGTCAGCCCCCCGGCCTCTCTTTATTTTTTTTTTACTCATTATCTAAAGAGATATGGAGTTGGTACAAAAAAAGTGTAATGACAGGTGAACACTGTAAATAAAACGAAAGATAATTGTAAGTAGGAAGAGAGACGGCTGTAAATATCAAAAATAGTAGTAACTAGAAAACTAAAAACTTTTTTTTATCAAAGATCTTTGAACTTTGATAGCTGCAAGCCTTATGTTATTTAAACTTTAACTAAAACTTAAATAAATTAATTAAAATTCTATGAAAAATGCTATTAAATATTAAACATCTTTGCTTAAACTTTTAAAATTGTGTAATTCCCTTTGGTTACCTAGGAATTTGTTAAAAGCTAAATAAATAAAATTATAAAACAACTCAATCTCAATTAATGCATTAATTTCCACTAAATTTTAATCCGGTTAAAGATAAAAATATTTTTAAAAGCTAAGCGTTTAAATTTTAGCAAATATTTAGCTCTTATTAATTTTTCTATTTATTTTTGATTAAAAAACCCAGCACACATACAAATATGTATTCATTCATCTACAATTATTACTCGATTGTGTTAAAGAAATCTTTATTTAGTTTCAATTTCCTCGAATTAATAGCATTTTGTTTTCAATAAATGAAGTTTTTAAACAAGAGCTTTGAATTCCCATAGTCAGCCTTCAGTTGCTCCAAAGAAATCCAGCAAAAAGGTTGAATTTAGTTTGGCCAAGAATAAAAAAGGGCTTAACTCCAAGTTGGTCATTAAAAAAGTTGTGCAAAAGCAATGATTATAGAACTATTAACAAAAAAATAACTATAAAATAAATTCTGTGTTCAAAAAAATAAATAAAAATTATTCTTTTACAATCATTTCAAAATAAATGAATAAAGATTTGTATTTAAACCAAAAAAGAAATCAATGGAACCCTTTACCTTACTTCTTTTTCCGCTGCTCGATAACAATAAAAAATAAATCAAATATAAAGTCAAAAAAAAAAAAGGAAGGGGAAAAACGATGATATCACGAACAAGCAAACGAGAATCGTTTGCCGGCTTTATTGACTATACTTAACCATTTTGTTGTTGTTGTTGTTGCCTCTTTTACTTTGCTTCTTGATAACAATTAAATTGATTGTTTTGCACTACAAGCGTTCTCTCTCGGCCGAGAATCGAATTCCAAAATAACAAACAAAAGATACGGATACTTCTGAAAAACGACAGAAAAAAAGAAACACTGAAACAAAGAAGGTACGAACCGATAATAAAAAACGAAAATAATGTTAAGAAGGGGAAATTAAAGGCAGAACAAGCGTGTAATGAGCAAAGCAACGGTAAAAGTATTAAAACGTTGTCTGAACAACCAGAAAAAGAAGCAGAACAGGTCAAAGAATTACATCTATCGAAGGGAATTTCGATTATTTTTAGGGGGCGGCAACCAGACGATAAATCTAAAAAAAAAAAACTATCAGAAGGTATATGGGAATTTAAAAAATATTTAAAATATTAAATATAAGGTTAGTTGCAAATAATTTAAAGGAAAATTAATTTTTAATGCATTTTGTTTGCTAATAACATTGTAATTAGGACTTCATTTTAATTTTTAATTATTTTAATCACTGTATTAAGATTAAACAAAATTGTAAAATAAATTATAGGACTTAAGAACTATATCTTTCATATTTTTAATATTATGTAATTAATTTTTAAAGCTAATTACCCTAAAACTTGCCTCTTAAAATATTTGAAGAAATTATTTCAATTTCCCAAATCACTTTACTTAGATTAAAAAAATTCTAAATATATATTAGATGTTTTTAGTTTTATGTAATTACTTTTTAAAGCATTTTATTTGATAATTACCCTAAGAATTGCTCTTTAAAATATTTTTAAAACAGATTGCAATTATCCAAATGACTCAACTAAGATCCCGAAAACTTTAAATATATATGAGAAGGCTTTAAAAAAATATCTTAATGTTTTGGCTATCGCTTAACCTTCAGTTTAACTATCGGCTCAATTGCTGATAAGTTGATATAGGTCGTTATATGATGTTGTTTCTATATAAGTGACGGACTAGTCGAGGTCTACGGTAGCAAAGAAGAGGGTTTTACAATCATTTCATTAGCCATGTTAGTTTATTTTATTTTTCTTTATTTTTTTTATTTTATGATTTGCCAGCATTCAAGTTAATCTCTGCCCGAATCTGTTTATCTCTGGTTTATTGGCCTGAATATATATATATATATCGCCTTGAATGACTTGACACACTTGAGTTGATTTCGTTTCCCTCCTGAAAAAAAAAATACGCTACAAACACAGCAACTTTGACAATGCAATTACAATGGGGGCAATTATAGAGACTAGTATCTGAACAATCTGTTGTTGTGTCCGTCTATCTGTTTGCGGGTAATTACATGTGTTTTAGCTCAAATTATTATTGCGGCGGCTGTCGTTTATATTTCTTTGCTATTTTTGACTTCTTTCTCTTGTTTTAATTACGTTCAGTAAGATGCCAAGCAAAAGTATATCATCATGAATCATAACTAAATACATATACAAAAAAAAAATCCTTTAGTTATTTTGGGGTCTTTGATCTTTGACCTTATCGCTCGAATTGATTAAACGAAACTCCGCGGGTCATATATTGTTTTTTTTTTCACCAAGGGTCTTTGAACCAACAATAGCTAAAATCAACAGGGGGTTTCATTTATATTTTTTGCCATTAAACAAAAAAACAAAGCAAATAAATTGTCCAATACTAATTATGAAAATGAATTCAACAGTTTTTGCTAGTTATGTCAGAATTTGTGAAAAAGAAGAAAGATATAATTGGTTTTGAGATTTTTAAGATCACTTTTTCAACTAAAGAATACAGTCTCCTTGGCATTGGCATTACTTTTCATTGTTGTCCCATTTTATTTGTTTTCGAATGTGCGGCGCAGTTCTCATTGTCGTTAATAAGTAATAGTTGATAGTTGCACTTAGTTTGTCTTTGCTTAAACTTGTTCGTAAAATATGTAAATGATTATAAAAACTTTAATTGTTTTTTTTTTTTTGGGCTGACAGTACAATTGCCTTGTATTTCCGGCGTTTTACATTCCTTTTTCCATTAAATTATTAAATTCCAATACCTTGTTTTTCTATTTCTAAATTTAAACATTTTAAAGAAAACTTAAATACCTTTTTTTTCGATCGAGGGTTTTATTTTAGTATTCAACTCACTTGAATCTTTTATTTGTTTCTTGTTTTTTTTTTCTGTGGTAATAAACGGCATTATATCATCATAGTGCGGAATATTACGAATATTACGATCGGTCCATATGCCCGCGTACAGTTAGTTAAGTGCTTTTTACTACCAAGCTAACTGAAAAAAAAGGCCCAAAGACAAAAAGCCAACCGAAACAAAGCAAACCTTTTCCAGCTTTAATTACAAAGCATAAAAAGAAATACAGTAAAATAAAAACAAAAATTCAAATGTTGGACATTGACCGTCAAATCGCTAGGCAGACAGCTGAGGGGGCCAACAAAAAAGTGTAACACGCCTCGTCGCATTTTTGTTTGGTTGACCGCCAATCCCTACCAACTTACCTTAACATTTTTCCCCTTTTCATTCCCAAAATAGTTATAATACTCAGAGGGTTCAAAGGGTGCTGATGCCAAGAACATTTGGGCCAGCTTTTGATGGTCTAGACCACATTTTAGTAGGAGTTTAGATGGGGGTTTTTCACAGGAATATAATAATAAATCAGTCTTCATAAATGTGTAAGGAATTTGGCCTTTAAGTGAGTGAAATCTCCAGATTTTTGTTAGTATCATAAAATGTATTAGGGATATAAGGATATCATCCTATAGATAAAGTTATAAACTATTTTCTTCTCTCTTTTTTTCTATTTCAGATGCTTGTCCCTCTATTACCATAGTCGATCGATCGATCGATCGATCACTGATCGCACAGAATAAACAGTATTCGTAGTACTATGGTAATAACGATCGGTACGATGGGCCTCGTGCCGCTGCAACCACATCGAAAATTCGCAATTCCTCAGAATATTATATAGAAAAAAAATATATAAACTGTAAATTATATCAAATCGGCGGATATATAAAACAGACAGAGGGGAAAGCCAAGGCGGAGAAGAAGAGGTGGATGACGCAGGAGGAGCAACCCCACCCACCGCCGCTGCACAAATGAGGATGCCACCAACAGGTTGACCGCCTAAAAAATACAAATATTAAAAAGAAAAAACAAACCAAACAAAACTTAACTAACCGCACGACAAATAGCAAGACAAAAACAAAAAACTGAAAACCACCAAACCACAAAAGCAGCCACCGAAAGAAACAGAGAGAGAGAGAGAGAGAGTGCTAAAACAAAGAGAGTATACAACAAACAACAAAGAAAAATAAATAAATATAAACTAGCAACAAAATGTTACAAAACTCGAACGCCGCTGCCGCAGCGCAGTCAGCAGCACAGGCCGCCTCAGCGGTGGCCACACCGGCAGCAGCGGTGGCAGCGGCAGCGGCGGCAGCAGCAGCAGCAGCCGCCAACAATGCCGCTCTGGCCGCCTCCTCCATCCAGCCGAAGCTCATCGTCATCTGCCGGCGACCGAACCAGGGATTTGGCTTCACGCTGCGCCACTTCATTGCCTATCCGCCGGAAGATGATGCCGCGGCGACTGCGGCCTCTGCAACAGCAACGGCCAGTTGGCCACAGGTGAGTCAAAAATAATTTAAAAAGGGGTTTTAATATATTAATATATTTTAAACAGCAAATGTTGAAATTTAAAATCGGTTTTTCGATTCCCAGGTATCACTAATAAGTAATAATCCTCAGGGTAATGCTCCTTTTCTGCCCCTCAATTAGTTGTAAAGGAAGTGGAGTGACCAAGAGCGAGGTTGGGGCATGAGAGCAACAAAAAGAGCTGCTGCGCATGCGCGCCGGTCAAGCAATTAGTCATCGGGAGGCTCTCTCTTTTGCTCTCTCTCTCTCTCTCTCTCTCCATCTCTCTCGAGCTCTGCCAAAGTCGACGTCGTTGTTACGTGAGCGCTGCGCACGCGCGGCTTATTCAAATTGGCGCTTTTGCCTTTCTTTTTCTGCTTTCTTTTTGATGCTTGCCTTTTATTTGTGCAACACTGATACCCTGCAAAAAAAAAAAAAAGAATTTTGAATTTTCATTATAACTTTTTTTTTTTTTTAATATTTTTCTTTCTGCATGCTGCTTAAACAAAATACAAATTTAATAACTAGAAACTGTGTCCAGGCTTCTTGTCCTGAAATTTGTTCGGTTACTTCTCGGAGGTGAACTTTCGCTTCTTCACATTTTTAGTCAAAACCTCACAGGTGGCCTCTAGGGCCTTGATGCCCAAGCAATTGGCTCCTAGCTTAATTTCAGACAACATGGCCGAATCAACATTAAGCAATTTAATATCCCAGGAGTCAATGTCACTTTCGTTGTACTCATCATCCTCGTCGTTATTAGAGTTCTCCACTGGCTCAGGATCATCCTTGTGATATGTTGCCCATGTGATAATCTTGTGTAAAGCCATAGAGCCTGTTCTGGGCAATGGAAATGGGCCCTTAACTTGATAAATATTCATAGCATACATGATATTGGTAGCACACTTGATGACCTTCTTTGGGACATTGAAAATCTCACCTTCCTTCGACTTCAACTGGATGTTCATTTTGGGTATTTGATTAGCTTTAGGGAGCGTAAAACTTTGGAGTTACGACATTAAACATAAATTGTTGAGAATACTTACATTCACGGATTAGGGAATAGAGAGCAAATTACAAAGATCGTGTTTTTTTTATTTACTAGACCACGAAATATACAAAGGAAAATATGGAGTTACAATATTTTTACTAGACGACGAAATATACAGTCTGAACTTAATGCTACTAGAGACAGAAAGTGACTGAATGTTGAATATAAATATTTGATAAAGACTAGGAACTATGACACAAATATCCAGGCATATATTTTAGGGACAAATTTAAAAATGTATTGCCTTTCAACCTTAATTTCTTGAAAATTTCTTGAAATTTATTTTCTCATGTTTATACACAATTAATGGTTCCCTCGTTTAAGGGTATTTCAATGTCTTTAGGCCTACCTTTCTCTTTTTCTTTCCGTTTTATATATATTTTTTTTTTGTTGTTTTCATTTTTATTTTTGCACTAATTTCTGTTTTGCTCACTTCACTTTTTTGTATCCGTTTTATTTTTGTTGATATTACAAGCTATGCTCTCACACTCTCTTCTCAAGCTTGTGCTCTTTTCCCTCCGATCTTCCGAAGTTTAATCCAATCCACAGCCTCTTTTGAAAACGTTGTTGCTTCACAACCTAACACGATTGTGTTCAGAATAATAAGACTCAGTTGCGTTCTGAAATATAATTTGCACTCATTTAAAAATATTTATAAAAATATTTAAATATAAATAACAATTTATAAACAATTTATAAAATTAGATTCCTTTAAAAGGTTTGTGTATGAAAGAGATAAAATATTGAAATCCCTACTCTCTATGTTAAAACAGGTCAAGATTTAATATAAATATATATTTATTATATAAAAATAAATCCAGTAAATTTTAAACCTGTATTTCGCGGGGGCTAAATATACTTTTTAATCTTTGTATCTATCATAACAACGCTGATTGTTTTCATCCAACTGAAACTCAAACAATTTCTTTTCTCTCTTTTTTCTCTCGCCTCTCGCTTTGGCGCTTTGCCTGTGTAGGAAGCCTCCAGTTTGGCCGGCAGCAGCAGCAGCAGCAGCGGCGGCGGCGGCGGCGGCGGCAACAGCGGAATCACCGGTTTGGAGCCAATGTCTCCGACGTCGCTGACGTCGCTGCCGCCGTACCAAGTGAAAGCGATGGAGACCATTTTCATCAAAGAGGTGCAGGCGAACGGACCGGCCCACCTCGCCAACCTGCAGACGGGCGACCGCGTGCTGATGGTTAACAACCAGCCCATCGCTGGCATCGCCTACAGCACCATCGTCTCGATGATCAAGCAGACGCCGGCGGTCCTCACGCTGCACGTGGTGCCCAAGGAGTGCGATGTCCTGCAGATGGTACGTATAATCCAGTCCAGTCTGGTCCAGTCCTCCTCCCCCCTTCCCTGTCCTCCGATCCAGACTGCCCACTTGCACAAGAAGAAAATCAGCAACAATTTGGATTATCATAAGGCTTAGAAAACATAATTTAACGTTATAAAAAAAAGATCAAAATTGAATTGGTGAATTTGTGAAGTGAAAACATCTTGAAAATTACAATATCCAGAAGAATATCATTGAATATCCAAAAATATTTATATAAAAAGTGCATATTTGAAGTGAATCTTGTTATTAAATTGAAATTTCAACAAATACCTAATGAATATTCTTTGAAAACAAGAAAAAATCACTGATATTTGAGGGTTATTTAAAAAAGGAATTAACCTTGACATCAAGAGTGGCTAAAAATAAATAAAAAATAATTAATAAAAGCTAAATTAATTAAATCAAATTGAGAATAAAATAAAGATAAAGAGAATATGTAAAGATGAAACTTTTTATAAATATTACCCAAAGATCTGCCCTTTAAATCTAGTGAAATCTTGGATGATTACGTCAGCATTAGACTGTGATGATTAAACCTGTGTATTTCTCACCGTGTCTCCCTCATCTCTAACTGGCTTGTTTTCCCTCATTTTCTGTTTCCTCAGCACTACACGAGCATTGCCCACACGCCGGAGTCGAACCGCCTGACCATGTCGACGCACTCGCCCTCGCCCTCGCTGCTGGCCAACGGCTCCCACAAAACCACATTTCCATCGGCAACATCGGTGGCAGCAGCAGCAGCAGCAGCAGCAGTTGCTGTTGCTCCTCCTCCTCCTTCGCAGCAGCAGCAGCAGCAGCAGCAGCAACAGTTGATCTCATATCCCGCTGTTGCAGCCGTGGCTACATCATCGCCGGCAGGATCGCCGCATTCCAATCCCAATATCCAGACCCATCATGCTGCATCCTTGCACGGAGGCAGTCGATCTGGGAGTATAACCAGCACTGCTAGCGGTGGAGGAATCACTATCCTGAGCAAGCAGTTCTACCCACTTCCCCTGCAGCAGCAGCAGCAGCAGCAGCACCAACAGCAACCGCAGCAACAGCAGCAGCAACAACAACATCGTCATCCGGCAATGAGTGGCGGCAGTAGCAGCATCGATTTTGGGGACATGGCCCACGGATTGCGGCAGCATCAGCAGCAGCAGCAGCAACAGCATCTCTACCAGCAACAGCAGCAGCAGCAACATCATCATCACCAGATGATCGCCACCGGCAGCGGCGGCTTCATGCGGTAAGTCAACAAACTAAATTTACTCACCTTGGCCGAAAGCAATTGACGTCACACGACGGCAATTACAACAGATTTTCACTGAGACAAGAGCTGTTTATAAAGGCAAATGGAAACGGAAAATGGCAGACAATTTTACGTTTTATTTATATAATTAAGAAAAGCGAGCGATTAGTAGAAAATGCAAAGATGCGTAAGAAGTTGCCCATGATAATGCCAAGTCTATATAACTTACATAAAAACAAAAACAAATGCATAAATTCCAGACTAAAATTGTTTTTAATAATGTTTTACGGATTTTGACATCTTTATCCAAAAAAAAAAAAATTGATTTGCATCATCAATTAGATTTCTATTTCAAAGGGGTTTGGGGTGTATTCAGTATTCAGTCATCATTTGTGAGCCAGATCCAAGTTAGGCAACATCGGGCATTATTTCAAACCCATGCAAGTAATGGGCCACGGGTATGGCCAGAAAGAAGAGTCCATAGCTTTTGATCAGGCTCCACCAGAAGCGATTGTTGTAGAGCCTCACTAGGCAAGACCATGTAGTCTTTGTCAGACTATTAGCTGGTTTCCTTGGTCTCACCATATCGCAATAGTTCTAAATGGAAACGATAATGGAGGAGTGACCAGTAAAGAAAAGCCTTGGATCGAAACTTACCTAGTTTTGATAAAAATTTCTAAAAAAAAAAAAACGATTTCTTATTTGTATTTGTTTCGTAGAAAATTTCGATTTGTTGTCCGTTCACTTCTGATTTCCGAACTGATCTGAGTTTTGAGTTTGTAAAGGTTTTTGACAAGCGAAAGGGGTGTACACTTATCGAGAGGATTACTAGATTTTGGATTGAAGATTGAAGAAAATTTGTTTCATTAATTAATGCAAAAGTTTGGATATACTGTTTTAATGTTAGGATTATTAGATATTCTGTTGGGAAAATGAGATTAATAATATATTTTAACATTAAAGGGAATATTTTTGGTACTTGCAAATTAGATATATAAGGCATATATTATTATATTTATATACTATTTTTCCTCTCGATATAAATTCTTATCAAATTTGGTTTTCTGATTGTCTTGTGAATAATAATCTCAAAATTTTTATTGTTATATTATTTTCATTTAAATATTCATAGAAATATTGATAATATAGTATCCATTTTCTTTTCATTCATTCATTACAAATATTGTAATTCTGTTCGTAGTTCGTTTGGCAATAAATATGTGAATTTTTAAGTTTTATATGCGCCCCACTGTTGCAGTCTGTCTGTGATTTATGATGGCAAAAGTTGAGAGGCGGCCACCTCGTCTTTATACCCTCCCCCTTTCCCCTCTCTGTTGAGTGTGAGTGTATATATGCATATTGCACATATTATTTCACTTTCATTGCCAGCTAAAAAAAAAAAAAAATTGAAAAAAAAAACTCGAAAAAATAAGTGAAAACCTCAATAATCGAAATTGGAAACGAGAAATGCAGCCATGAGGAGAGGGTTTACCTGCTTTTTCAGGGGGGGAAACGCAACAAATTGAGAAAAACTGCAAATAAAAAACGTCAGAGATGAAAATTAAGCTGATGAACGAACACTAAATGACTGATTAACTGACCGCATAATAATGAACAACAATGCTAAAAATTAAAAGCAGTTGTGATCACAGAATGTTGAGACTTAAAAACTAAGCTTAAATAACATTTAGTAAGGGATTCTACTTGGATCTTTAATGATTTATAACATTATCTCACACTTTCAGAAAATATTGTAGGCTAAATTCATAAAATTTGTTTGGTTTTTTAAGCAAAATCTAAGAGTGAGCCGAGAAAACTCAACTTGTTTCACTTGGTTGATTTTTCTTTTGTCACTTGTCACTGTCATTAATTTATATGGGAAATAATTATGCTGGCAATAATGATGATGATGATGATGATGAGCGAATGCCATCACCGTTTGCTTTTCTCATTCCTCATCCCCCCAACCTTACCCTCCATATATGAAGCTCTCTATAAAATATAGAACAGAATCAGCAGACAAATATTGGTCGCCATTGTGGCTGCGGTGCGGCCTTTTTGGTGATTTCATATTCTCTCCCTGGCCCTGTGGCCTCCACTCTCTTTCTCTCTCTCTCTCTCTACCCATTTCTCCACCATATCTCTCCATATATTTGCGTTCTCATTTCGCAAATTCCCCATTCTCATACCCATTCCTTGTCCCATTTCATTTCATTCATCTCTTGTCTCTTGCGTATATTTTCCATGCATATTTGTCATTGTTTTGTGTGTCTGTCTGTTCTGAATGAACATTTCTTTTCCCATCCACATATATATATATGTATATATATATATGGGGTGTATTTCCACATTTCCCGACAATGTGCAAAAATTATTTATTATTTCAGTATTCTATAAAAAGTGTGCCTGTGACGTCAGCAGTAATGAGAGTATTATAAATAATAAAGTTTAAGACACTTGTTCAATGTTCTTATGTCCTAATTTTAGTTTAAAAAAAGTATCTGAAAGATAGGTTAATTAATAAATATTTATTTTTATGCATTATCTTTAGGGAAAGTCTATACATAGATTCTATATTAGATTTTATCCGTAAATGATATCCATAAAAACATATATATTAATTAAAACTCATTTATAAAGAGTTCTTGACTTTCTTTGTTTTTTTTTATATATTTTTTTTTTTTTGTATTTGCTGCCCCATCAAACTTTTACTTTACTTTTATCTTTCTTTGTTTGCCATTTGTTTTATTTTCGTTGGAAAGTTTGTCACGTTTTCAGTGGGTTGCATGTGCAATTTTCAAATTACGTGAGACCGATTGAGTGAAGTTTGGGGGAGAATCTAGAAGAAAGTTGTGTCAGCTTTTTAAATATTAACTGAATTAATTATGTGATAACTATATATTAGAAACTGTTAAAAGTAGCTGAAACTTGGCTGAAGGCTCTGGCAACCGCAAAATGTTTGTGTCCCTGTAAAATGATTGAGAATTATTTTAATATTCAAAGCGCAATATCGAACGCCGCCCGTCTGCCGCATTGCGTATACGCAGTGTGGCGGTTGCACATGAATATGAATAAATAAATCAATTATTATAGCAGTAACAAAAAGCCATTGACTAATCGAGAAACTGAATATAAGGGAAAAGCAAATGGCAAAAAAAAAAAAAAAATAAAATAAATAAATAAAAAATGAAATGGAATACTCATATAACCGCATAACCTTATAAACACATACACACACAGAAGGCAAGTGTAAATGGACACCTCGCAACAACAATGAATTTGTTGAACTGCAAACTTCTCCATTGTTAAATGATTACGATAAATTTAATTGAATTTTGTATAGCAAACGAACGGAACGAGGCGGGGTGCCATGAAAGAATTCCAAAAAAAAAAGAATGGGGAAGAAATAATGCCTTCAATTCTCGCAGACATCAAGTCGTCGTTTTGTCCTACAGAAGAAGGCAAGAGTCGAGAGAGAGAGAGATACAGATAGAGACAAAGAGAGAGTCAGAAAGATATAGCGCGGACTTTTGAGATTGAAATTGAGACGACTCAGATTGAGATTGAGATTGAGCTGATCTCGCGGATGGCGGCGTTTTATGTAAATTATTGACTACTTCAGGCATTCCAACCATGCCACTTAACTTGTTTCCACTGCAGAAATGGCTTTAGGAATTCGAATGAAAAATCCACAATAAAAAATAACTTGGATCCTCTATTTTAAATTGAATTCAAAATAATATTATTACTTGCTATATCTTTAAAAATAAATTGAATTAAGAAATATAACAAATTGAGGGGAATTTCTTGGTACAACTTTATGTAGTCATAGTCCGTCATAGTCATCGGCATTAAACAGTATATATTTCGCATTATCCTTTTAGTTATTTGTTTGCATACGCATTTTATACACTAAATTGATTGATTGATTGATCGACTGACTCATTGATTGATAGATGGCTGGCGAAAATATGTCATCGGAAATGCAAAACTCAATTTTTGATGCGTGGCATTGAGTGCACTGTGGTTTGAGTTTGTTAAACAAAATAGAAAATTATCTTGGGCTAAAATTTTTATTAAATTAATGAACTTAAAACTGCACAAATCAGTACAAGTTTAAGATTATATAGAAAATATCGCATAGCTAAAAAAATAATATTAAATAATTTTTTTGTTTGCCTAAAGTGATTAGGTATAATGTTGAAAATTATATTAGCACGATTATTAAGTAATATTTCACTTTTTTTTTAATATTTAAAAAAGTTTTACGATGAAATCGCATTAAATATCGATAAATTCGTAAGGTAGAATCTTTTAAATATATATATTATAATTTGAATATCGATATTTATACATTTTTATTTATATATATATATTTATTTTTTGTTATGTTTATTTATTATTTTAAAGATATTTAACTATCAAATCACTTTAAATATTGCTTAATAAATGACGCCAAATCATTAAAATTTTAAAATTAAATTGTAGGTATTTATATTTTTATTTATTTTTATATATTTTATTATATATTTATTTATTTTATTATATATTTATTTATTTATATATATTATATTATTTTTTATTATATAATTATATATTATATTACCTTTTATTATATTTTTATTTGTATTTATTTATTTTTAATTCTTTCTCAAACTCCTTATCGATAAATATCGATAAATTGATGGAGTAATATTACATATTCTTTTTGATATTGATATATTTTTTGATGATATATTTTTCTTTTACACGAAATGTGGCTTGTAATGCTTGAATTCGACCCACTGTTTTTTGTACAAAATTTAACTACTCGACAATTACGTATGCGCCCTGTGGTTGGTTGATGGTTGGGTGGACTGGTGGCCCCCCTTTTGCCACCCCGCCAGCCGGCTTGCTTCTGCCTGCCACCCACTCGGTAAATAAGTAAACAAGGCAAGGTTAGTCGCAGAAGAGTGCTGGCGTGCAGGGGGGTGAGGTGGGGGGATGAGGCTTATATTTGGTCAGTCGGTGACTGATAGTGATATACTGATTGCGAGTTGGAGTCTCTCTCTCTCTCTCTCTCACTTCTCACTCTTTCACTCTCTCGCTGTTTCGCTGGCTCCCATCCTGTGCCCACCACACCGTGGGCAGTTACCACCTCCCACCACCCTTCCCACTTGGCCTCACTCCTTTTTCTTTATTTATCTATTTATTGGTTATAAAGTACAGTGATAACTCGCTAGAGACGTCGAATAACTCGAAATAATATAATTTAGGCAGTTTTAATAATCTTTCAATGGTTAAAAAAAATGTTTAAATATTGTTAACCAGACAAATATGTTATATAAAATGTATTTTTTGTAAAAACTTTGTCTCTGTGAATTTTTATTCCAAGGATTTCGATTTTTAAACAGGATTGCTGAAAGCTTTTCTTTATTATTTCCATCATTTACTAGCTTGCAAATATCTTTTAATCTAAACAAATAAAGATCACTGTATTAATATAATGAAGAAAGGGAATCCATATGGGACGACGGCGGGGATGGATGATCGGTCGGTGGGTCGTTCGCCACTCGTTCACTGCCCACTCAATGGGTCTCTTTCAATTGCTGAGCTCTCTTTTAATACAAATTTCATACATGCACACAACACACAAAGCCAATTTTGTTTTTCTTTTTTTTTCTGTTGTGTTTTGTTGCGCCTTCTTTTTTGTAATTTTTTTATTTTTCCCTTTTTTTTATTTTAGTTTAGTCGCATGGACTTGCCGCCGTACTTTAGTTTAGTTGACGATGGCGAGCGGTTCGCGCAGATTTCAGGTTTTGTGATACGCGGAAAACGAAATTACTTGTAATTTTAATTTATTTATTACAAATTTTTTGTTTGTTTTGATTAGTGTTTTTTTCGTGTGTTCCGGTGGAATTATTATTCACCTTGTTTTTGACAACATTTTGTGGGTGTGTGCACTGTCAGAAAAATGTATGCCCTGCCATTTAATGGCGGCGACAAAAAGCCAATCCGTGTTCATATGAAAATGATACGTTTTGAGATCGATTCAAATATTGAAAGCAGGTTAATTTGTCATTTTCTAATATTTATAATTTCAAGTTGTGCTGTCCTTAGGAAAATTAAGTTTGTACATACAATATGGTTTTGTTTCAGTGCTGCTGTTGGTGATGAGGAAAACAAGAAACCATAATTTGTCAAAAAAAGAAAAGAGGAAAGAATGTTTACACAGAAAACATTAGATCAAAAGTTCAAGTGCTTTTTCAATGAAGACCGAGATCAAAGCGTTGAAAGCGACTCTGGCCACAATTAAAAGAAAAAAAAAAACAAGACAACAACGAACGTGACTTGTGCAAAGGTTTCGCTTTGACCTTGAAAAAGGTTTGAATCAATGGGTTTCATCAGTTCAGAAAGAGACAGTGGAGATCCTATTCCTATCATCACAAAGGCAGGAGTAGAGTGTGTGTTCTTTCATACTTATAAGACAGAAAATAAAATATAATTAAAAGAAAGTAAATTAATTTCAAATTCATGTAAATAAATGTAAATAAAAATTAAAAATAAGTTTTAATCAAGAACAGATTGTAAAATATAAAGGAAATTCGGGGGTTTTGTACTTTCAAAAGCTTAGTTCCTTCTTTATTTTTTAGTGGGACAAAGAAATTGAGGAATTTGCAACAACAAAATGAGAAATCGCACACCGGGAGAAATGGGAAGTGAGTGTACGCGTGTGTTGACAGGTTCTCTCTCTCTCTTTTTTTTTTACTCTCGCGCCACTCCCCTAGAGGCTTTTGTCGCTTATCAAATGTGTCAACATTTTTTTTTTTTTTTTTTTATTTATGACTTGTTAATTGCAAAGAGTCGCAAGAGTTGGCTAAACGCAAATCAGACAACAAAAAAAAAAGATAAATAAATAAAAAATAATGCCACAATGGATAGCTCACAACGAGCAGACAATAAAAGCGCGAAATTCCACACAGAGAAGAGGAAGTGGAGTTCTCCAGCGAGAGAGCAGTATAAGTATTTTATTTTTGAGTCAGGATTTAGGATCAAAAATAAGTTTGAATCTTGATTTAAAGTCCCATAAAACCCGAGTTCTTTGTAATTTTTGTACCCATAAAAAATGTATGTGTGAACGGGTATTTGTACCCATTTTTATAGATACGGCTAATTCGCTAGCCACCTTTTTTTTATCGATATGCATCAACCATACGTATAATATGTATGTATTCATAGGATACTTCTATATACGGTGGCTTCTGGGATTTGGGTTCGGGGGGGATGTGCCTGTGAGTGTGTTGAATCAAATCGAATTGAATTGTATGCGAGTCCACTTGTGCCACCGCTTTGATAGATCATTCACACTACAAGAAATTTATAGCATATATACACATAAAGATATTTATCGATATATTTTGTATGTATTTTAATTTAGTAATATTAGAATATATGATATTTTTGATATTTTAAATGCTGAAATTAATAATAATACTATTTTTCGATATATTAATAAATCGATATATTAAGAATTCGATATGTTTCGATATAATGAAAAAAGAGGTACTCTAACGTGTTAATGGTTAGATGTTAATATGAAAATATTTGATATATTAAGAGATACTTCATTTCGTTCTGTGGATCGTATATATATATATATATATTTACATTTATGTGCATATATCGAATATAATATTCAAAGCTTATGCATAGATAATAATGCTATTGAGCACTCGCACTCGCACACCAACAATCACACATTTATTTGCGGGAGGAGAGTGGATACGCCGCTCCTGATGCAGGGAACTTTATCGTTGGTACCTGCTGCACAGAGGTTTCAACTCTCGATTTTTATCGACACAATAATTTAATTTCTATTTTATTTTATTAAAGTTTCTTCATTCTTTTAGAAAATATTTTATCAAAGCCATGTACAACTTTCGATAAATAGCAACTTAAACGTTTTGTAACAATATATATTTATCATATTTAAATATCTAGGAAAACTATACTGCTTAATGAAAGAATTTATTCCATTAAATACTAATTTATGTCTTAATTCCTAAAGTCCAGCCCACTGTGCGCTGAAAGCTAGGCAATAGAAATGCGCCACTGGTGTGTGTGTGTGTGTGTGTGTGTGACAGGGAAGGAGCGATATTCTTTATTCTCCGACTTGTGAAATATGATCCTGTGGCAGGAAGGGGGAGCTTGATATATGAGAGGAAAGGGGGAAAGGACCATCTATTCATTACCTTTTGACCTTGACAGACAGTCTGCCGGGGTTTTCAAGAGCCTCGAGAGTGTGGGAAAGGCTTTTAAAAGCGAATTGAATTAAATATCCTGCAACACACACACACACACAGACACACTATCTCAGGACTATTTTTAGCTTTGAACTTTCATTTAACACCGGGCAGCAGGATAAAGGGATCTCGGCAGCTGGCAGCAGGAAACGGAGGCATAGTTAAACTAATTTGCCATTTCTAGTGGCACCGCAGCAGCCACCGGGCCAAGAGCTTGGATAGGCAAATGCCTCGGTCTCTCTCTCTCTCTCTCTCTCTCTCTCTCTCTCTCTCTTGGCCTTTGTGCCACATGGAATTCAATTATTTGGCCTGCTCTCTGCCACTTAAACTACGGTCCAAATCTAATTTGTATTGGCCTTCTGCTCAGTTTCACTGAGTGCACAGAGACCCGGAGTGTGGAACCGGATACCGATACCCTGAAGCAGCAGGTGGAAAAATTCCATATAACTTACACACACACACCCACACACACTCTGGTCAATAATTTGGCATTTGCACATATCACAAAAGGCTTTTAGCCGTGAACTTATCAACTTCATATTCCCTGTCAATTAGGGATGTCACTATGGGCCAAGTGCACAGGACTCTGGACACTGACTGTGTGCGGGTTTTTCTACTGCAAAATTGTTGCAAATTTCATTTGCAGTCAATAATTTGTAATAAAATATGTGTTTCAGCTGAGAAAAATGTATGCCAAACATTTAAATGAGTTAAGGGTTTTCAAATTGGTATTTATTTACTATAAATGTCTTTTAAGAAGAAAAGTAAATTGTCTGACAATGAATTAAATTACTCATTGTTTATTGAATGCTAAAAATCATATTTTAACTTAAAAAGTTTAGAGTACATTAGAATAGTTTTCAGTTGAGTAAAATGTATAGAAAACATTTTTAAAATGGTACAGCAAATAAATACTAAAATAAAAAATACTAAAATACGAAATACTAAAATACAAAATACTAAAATACAAAATTCTAAAATACAAAATACTAAATTACAAAATACTAAAATACTAAAATACAAAATACTAAAATACAAAATACTAAAATACAAAATACTAAAATACAAAATACTCAAATATAAAATACTAAATTATAAAATACTAAAATACTAAATACTAAAATACAAAATACTTAAATAACAAAATACTCAAATATAAAATACTGAAATACTAACATACTAAAATACAAAATACTGAAATACAAAATACTAAAATACAAAATCCTAAAATACAAGATACTAAAATACAAAATACTAAAATACAAAATACTAAAATACAAAATACTAAAATACAAAATACTAAAATACAAAATACTAAAATTAATATTTGAAAATTATTTATAATAATCGGATTTAGCTTGTTTTATTAATATATTGGTGAAATGTTGTACTCCTAACGTTTGTTTTTTTTATGTTGTGTTTAAAACTATTTCCATTTTTTTCCTTAACACAAATTAGTATGTCAAATGCATTGTTCAGTTTTTGAATAAAACTCTGTAAGCAGTCACGGTTGATGGTTGATAATGAAACAGGTATTCAAGTGTTTCATGCAATACATTGTGGCTGCCTAAAGATTGGATTATTTTCTCTTCTGTGAAATGAATTGATAATAAAATATATGAAAATTGGGTAGTAAATATAATTCAAAATTAAATTATTATTTCTACATAAAAATAAATATTTTTTACATACAAAATAAAGTGGAGCTTTTAAACAATGAAAATAAAATAAAATAGGATGATTTTGATATATATATATTTATAATATTTTTATAAATGGCAAAGGAATCCGGAATTTGGCAATGCCCAACTGAGGGCGGGCGGCAGAAGCGTGATCGGCGTACACGATCGCAAATATTGCGCATGCGCCGCATATGACGACAGCAGCAGCAGTGAGTGAGTGAGTGACTGACGATGGCACGTGCCATCGCCATCGTCAACGCCGACGAAAAAGCGGCACAGAGAGCTACAGACATTGAACGTACTGTATTTGGTCGATTGCCAATTTGGATATTCGGGCGATTCAATTCACAAATATGTTTTGGTATTGCTAAAAAAAAAATTAACAGGCAAAAAAGAAAACTAAGCAAACACATGAGCTATTTTTTATTTATTATATATTTTTTTATTTAATTTTCAGCTATAAGAAAGCAAATAGAAAGTTGCATAGTTAAATAAGAATGTAAATTACATTTGTAAATATAATAAAATAATAAATGTAAATATATTTAAATGTTACTTTATTAAATATTTGAATTTCTTTTTAATATTTACCTTTTTTTTTTTGATTTATTATTTGCAGTGCCAATCAGCCGCCAAATTTAACAGTATTATCGGCCAGCTCGGCATCGGCCACGCCCACACCCACACCCACCGCCCGTCAACCCAAGTCATCCATGGCCCTTAGTCAGGCGATATATGCGGGATCCGGTTCCGTATCCGTGTCCAGCTCTGGACCCGTATCCGGGGGCAGTGAGAACAGCGACCTGATGATACGCTTACGTGAGTCGATCAAGCAGAAGGAGGAGTTCCTCAAATCGCCAGGACCGGCATCCTTATCCTCCGCCTCATCGGCCAATGGCAATGCCTCGTCACCAGCCCAGCAGCAGCAGCAGCAGCAGCAACATATACAGCAGCACCAGCAGCACTTTTTCCCCTCACACACGCCGCCCGGTGGTGTACAGGTGGTGGCACCCCCGCCACGAAGTCGCCACCAAGCGCTACTCAAACAACAACAGCAGCAGCAACAGCAGCAGCAGCAGCAGCAGCAGCAAGTTGTAATGGGCTACGATATGTTTTATGGCGGTGGCAAGCTGGTCCAGCGATCATCCACGGCTCCGGGTAGCGTTGTTAGTCATCTCCACCAGCAGATGCATCACCAGCAGCAGCAGCAGCAGCAGGAGCAGCATCATCATCACCATTTGCAACAGCATCAGCAGATCCAGCAGCAGCAACGCCAGGTTATGATCAATAACAATGCCAAGTATGCCAAGGATCTTGATTATTTTGAAACGCTGCAGGAGACGGGAGTTACCAATAAGGTGTACGTATATCCATAAAAGCAGATATGTCTCTCAGCAACTCTAGAAACTAATAATAAAATCATCCAACAGATTCGAGCGCAAATTGGTATCGCACATGTCCAAAGGATTTGATCCATTCAAGCCGCTTTCTATAAACACCAACGCTTTGGAGTCCTCTACTAGCACATCGAGCACCTCCACCTCTACGACCTCGACGGCGGCGGCGGCGGCGGCGGCGGTAAAGAAGCAGAGTGCCATTCTATACGAGTCGCTGCAACAGCATCCGTTGGCCAAGTATCATCAGCAGACGACGGTGGATGGACAGAGCAGCAGCAGTCGGATGGAGTTGCACAAGGCGACGCTGGCAAATGCCACCATTGATCCGGTGCCGCTGCCAACCAATAGCAGTAAGTGGGCTATAGGGGAATCTCCAGGGAAATGGAGCAATCGAACGAAATTGTTTCAAAATTCTAAAATTATGTATTTCTCTTTGGTGCAGAGTTTGTTTCGCTGCCGGAAAAGACGGTGGCTTCCGTTGCCACATTGGCGGATATTGCCGAGAGCAGTGGTAGGTTAAGATTGGGAATTTTGCACAAAAAAGGGAGAAGAAAACAAATAAATTGAGCTTAAGGTTAATTTTACTGCAGGAAATTACTAAGCGAAGAAAAGAAAATACATTTTCGTAGCTCTTTTGAGGGTTTTCGTAATTTTCTGCCATGATTTAAGTTTCTGTATTTAATTATTTAAAGCAAAAGTTGTATAAAAGTAGAATTAAATCATTGAATTTACTTGAAAAGTGCACAAACTATAAGCTCAAAACTATAATTGTTATCAAGCACGCAGGGCAGCCACAAATGTGAAATATTTTTCGCACATTCTTAATTTAAAGGATGTTATAAATACACTTTTGATTAGCGCAACGACTCTTTTAATATTTAATTATTAACCAACGAAGGCTTAGCCACTAATCCACCATCGTTCATTCCTACAGCGGCCGCCATTGTGGACAGTGGCTCCAGTGGCAACGTGGTTGTGCGACGCTTCAAGCCATTGGCCTCGAGTTCCTTTGATGAAGGCAAACCCATGCGTCGGATCTCCTATTTGCGGGCCACCAACAACGAGGCTGACTTTAATGCAGCCGAGGCAGCGGCAGCTGCTGCCGGGGATTCTGTAGCAGCAACAGCGCCGGCACCAGCTCCTGCAGTGGCACCTCCCATGCCCATTTCCATGCCCATTCCGGTGGCTGCCGTTGTGGTGGAGCCGCATAAAACGAAATCCCTGGTTGAAGAGCATCCGGATCCCACCTATGATGTAATTGGAGGCACAGGCGGTGGCCATGAGTTTATTGAGACACCCAATGGCCTGGAGGATGTACGCCTGTCAGCCCACGGCAGTCGCCGGGCCTCCATGAGCAGTGACATGCGAAGCAGGTGAGTTTTTAAGAGTTTGTATTAATATTTATATTTGATTATTTATTTATTTTGTGATTTTTTAAAGCATTCACATTGATGCCGAGCTAAATGGCAAGTATGTGCCCAACGAGCTGGAGGCCTTTGAAACGGAGATCGAGATTAAATCCTCCTGCATCAATGGAAAGGTGAATATGCCTAGAAAACCCCTAAGAAGTCTCTTTATCTCAATATATTTCTTGATTTCCTGACACAGCGCATGTCCGAGTACCGATCGTGGCGTCAGGTGAAGCTGGAGATTAAGGGCGATCTGCTGCGCATCTACTCAGGCCGCCATGCCAAATCGGAGCACAATGTAAATATAAAAAAAAAGCGAAATAAAATCAAATATAATTATAATTTTATATAATTTCGATCTTCAGGTGATAGAACTTGATATTAGAAACTTTAAGTTCTTCGACGAGTCGCTGGACAAGAAGAAGTTCTTAATTCGCATGCAGTCAAAGCCATCGCCCAGTGGCGCTCATCTCGCCACCTTGGGCAATGAGCTGAACCTGGACGAGGCACACGACAAGCAGCTGCTCACCTCATCGGGCAGCAGCAGTGCCAATGAGCCAACAGCCTCGGGTTCAGCCTCTGCCTCTGCTCTGTCCACATCCACCTCATCGTCTACCTGTAGCAGTGGTCCCTACACCGAAATTCTGTTCAAGACCAAGAGCAGCAACGAGATGAAGCGTCTGTTTGGTCTGCTGCAGTGGAAGGATAGCCTCAATTACGATGATAATGTGAGTTTTTAACGGGAAACTATATAAACTATATTTAAATCGATATTTTTATGCCATCACAGGAGCACCAACAGCTGCCGGCGGGCAAACAAATGGCGGAGCCTCAAAAAACAGCAGCCAGCAGCAGCTACCTTGATGATGTTCAATCCGGAGGAGGAGGAGGAGCAGCAGCTGCTGCTGCAGATAGCTCACCCTTGAGCTCCCACTCAGCAGAGGCCGGTGGTCATCATATTTCGGCTCTGCCAGCGGCCGCAGCTATTGTGGCCGCCACCAGCGATTCCATATCGCCGGTAATGAAGGCCAGAAAGTCTTCGTCGCACAAGCATATACCAGACAAGGATCTGGGCTCACCGAAATCGAAGAATTGGAAGGATTTACTCTTTCGCCGCGGCGGTGGCAGCGGCAGCGGCAGCGGTGGCGTATCCCATCATCATCATCATCATGACTTGGCATCGCCCTCCTCCTCTGGCTGCTCGTCGAAGCAAACCGGTTCCATTGGCGTTCCCCTGCGCAATTGTCCCATGTCGAAGCTGAATCCCTGCGTGCCGCATCTCGTGGAAGTTTGCACGAATATTGTGGAGACCAAGGGCCTGAGTGTTGTCGGCATTTATCGCATACCCGGCAACAAGGCGGCCATATCGGAACTCTCCGAGCTGGTCAACACCAAGGACTTTCAGTTCGAAAGCTGTGCCACGGATGTGCGCTGGGAGGATGTGAATGTTGTGAGCAGCCTGCTTAAGCTCTTCATACGAAGTTTGCCGGATGCCTTGATGCCGGCCAGCTACTACATCAACTTCATTGAGGCGGACAAGAAGGTGGGGCTGGAGAGGATTGTGCTGCTGCGTGAGATTGTTGAGTCGCTGCCACGGCATCCCTACGAGACGATGAAGCATCTTATACGGCATCTGTGCCGGGTGAGCGACAACTGTGAAGTGAATCGAATGGAGCCCAAGAATCTGGCCATTATCTTTGGTCCCTCGATCATCAGGACGCCGAATGACACGCTGGAAACGGCAGTGAAGGATATGAAGCACCAGTGTCGCATCGTTGAGTTGCTGGTGACACAGGTAAGGGCGACATAGAGTAAATAGATTTAATTTCCTTTCTAAAAACTCGTCTCTCCTCTCCCGCAGTACGACTATTTCTTTGAGGGCGGCAGTCTGCCGGATTTGGCCGAGGTGAGCGGCGCTTGTGCCGCCGTTAGTGCTGCCCAGCCCCAGCAGCAGACGCAGGAGGATCAGACAAGCATGCTGCTGCATAATCTATCTAAGATCGAGCGAATCACCGAGCGGGAGACAACAACGCGCACATCGCGCTTCATGCCGCAGCTGCGACGCAAGACCCATGGCAAGCGGAGTGTCGTCAATTCGGACACTTACTCCGGCGAGAGTGTGCTGGTAAGCGGGAGTAGCTGCTCCACCAACAACACCACAAACAACACCACCACAAACACCACCACCCACAACACCATCACAAGCAGTAGTAGTAGCACCATCAACACCATCAACACCACCAACACCACCACCTCTATCACCACCATCCAGCAGCGACGACGGGCACAGCGCAAGGCTGTGCAAAGCATTTGTGATCAGGCTTTAACCCTGCTCCTGCCCACACCCTCCGTTTCCTCCGTCTCTCTGCCCTTTCAGTCGCTGGACTACGCCAAGGTGTCCGCCTCCGCATCGGCCTCGGCCAGCAGCACGGCCAGCACATCGAGCAGCTCAACAGCGCTGCACAGCGGCAAGGCATCTGCCTCCTCCTCGTCGACCAGTTCGACAACCAAGCTTAGCTCATCCTCCTCCTCCTCCTCCTCGACAACGACAACAGCTATATCCTCCTCCATTTCGGCCACCACAACATCGAAGCTGCTGCAGAGTGCCGCCTTGAAGAAACGCAGCACAGGCGGCTTCCTTGGCTCCTCGCGCTCCACCCAGCAGACGCGCAAGGCGAGTTTGGATGAAAAGGACTCGGGCAGCGTGGATTCCGCTGGCAGTTTGGCGCTCAATCAAAATCTGGCCAAGGAGCAGCAGCGCAGCAGCGTGGATGTGTCCATTTTGTTAACAGACGACGAGTCCAGCAGCAGGCTCAGCGATACAGGTAAGCAGCAGGCAGCACGACAATTAGAGGCATTCCCTTCTTCATAAATCCTTTTCGTTGTAGGTTCCATGTCGCTCACCACCATCACGGATACGCTGGACACCAAGCTGCGTAATTTGCGCAGCGGCTCCGAGTCAAACGATGAGAACGTTGCAGGGCGCGACTTTCCCAAGAATCGCCGTCATACCTTGGGCCAGCCATTGCATATGCACTCCGAGAACATTCCGTATGCGGACGAGTCACCTGAGAGGCTGTTCCATCAGTTCTGCAATCCCCTGGATGCCGCTCCCCTGTCCCTACACCTGAGTCGCTCCTGCACGGCCACGAATACGATTGGTGGCGGCAGCGGTGGCGGCAACGATGATGAGGAGGAGAAGCTATCAAAGCCTTCTTCAAAGCCTTCGTTGCCACCGAGCCTGCTTAAGGCCGCTGCCCATAAGCTGCAGCACTCGGCCACGGTGCCCATACATCAGGGCAGCTCCACGGCGCCCACAAGCGGAGCAGCCACGCCGACTGGCAGCACACCCACGAGCATTGGCGGAGTGATGCCGCCGCCGCGCAGCTCCTCGAGCAGTGTCAACACTCTAACCAAGAGCCTGCATACCAGATTTGGCAGCAATTATCTGAGCTACGAGAGAGGCAACGCCTCCGGGGGTGCAGGAGCTTCTGGCGGCGGCTGCAGTGGTGGTGGTGCTGCCTCCGAGGACGACTCTGAGGGCTCCACAACAAGCGATCCCAAGGAGAAACTAATGCTGGGCGAACGACCATCGCCGTCGTTTTTTCTCGAGCGCTACAATAAAAAGAGACGCGACCATCGGTTATTTCGCAGCGCCAGCTTCAACTGCCGCAACTACTCCACCCGACACCTGACCACCTCACAACAGACAACAGCCCCGGGTGCCGGATCAAGCGGTGTGGCAGCGATAGCCGTGGGCATGGCCTGCTGCCAGGCACTGAATGCGACCAGCACCACCGGCCTGACCAAGGACGAGAAGACTGACATGAATTTGACAAAGAAGCGCCAAATCCAGAACAAGCAGAATCGTTCCATTAAGCGACGGCATACGGTCGGCGGTCCCCATGATTATTCCGCCAGCAATGGCAGCTGCTCGAACCACGCTCACTTGCACTCGCACTTGCATTCGCATTCGCATTCGCAGCATGGCCATGGTCATGATTTGGCGGCCATCAATTACAATCATCACAATCGCCATCATCAGCAGCAGCTTCTCAAGCTGAACAACACCGTGGCCACTGTGTCGGGTGGCGGGGCCAGTGCTAGCGCTGCCGCAGCGGCGGAGACGACGACCACAACAACAACCACAACCACCATGGTGTTGCGACGTCTGGGAGCTGGCCAATCGAGTGGTGAGCCTGGATCTGGTTCCAATTCGGGATCAAGCAGCAGCAGCAGCAGTAACAACAATAACTCGCCGCAAAGCGATGGCAGCAATGGCAATGGAACAGCGGCCACCGGCGGCGGCGGCGGGGTATCAACAGTGAATGCCCCACCTTCGGCAACATCAGTGGGCGGCAATGGCAGCGGCAGCGGCAGCAACAGCAACAGTAGCAGCAATAGCACCACACCAGCGGCAGATCAGGTTTTGGAAGTGGGCATACGCATTAAGAACCTCAATAGGGGACGTTTCTAGACGCTACCTTCTGAATTCTACTAAAAAGGGAAAGGATAAGCAGCACAGGATTTTGGATGGGAGAAGGGCCACTGTCATATAACCATAGATTCCTGCAGAATGCCCATGAACACCTTAAAAAGTTCACGAAATTCGCACGAACAGACAGTTTGCGATGATGAGCCACAGGAAATATAGATAATTGCAAAATATTTAAATATTTCGTTCAAAGAAAGCAGTATTTTACAACAAACAAAACAGTTTAACTACAAAATTAATGAAGAAAACGTAAACGTAAAGCAAAACAAAAACAAGTTGTAAAATCACCAGGTTATAAAAGCAAGTAATTTATGAACCTTCTTAAGTCATATTTCGACTTGGAATCGTTCAAAAGTAACCTGCTTCTGTATTACCTAAAAGATTTAATGTCAATCTATATAAACACAGTCACCATAGTCTATATATTAATATATATAAATATCTATTGTATATCAATGTGTGCAAGTTGAGAATCACACACAGAAACAGTTTTTTGAGCGAGACATCAGGTAATCAGAGCAGAGCAGGCAGAGAGCAATTGCAAATTGGTAATATCCACTTAATAATATCAAGATATATACTTTATACATATATATACTAAATGTTCAAGTGTCCCAAGCTGTTGTGGCGGCTTTCATGAGATATCAGCCAAGAAAGTAACCAATTAATTGACCAACAAATAGAACAGAGAAAACGAGGAAAACTAGAAATTGTTGTTGTTGTTGAAGGGAAAGCTAAGAAGAGTTGGTACAACCTCCTACAAATATTATAAAAAACAATGCAACGCAGAAAATGAAACAATCGTAGTTGAACTATAAGAAGCGGCAAGTAATTTATTTATTCGCACACTTACACTGAGAGAAACACACACACAAACTAAAATGGGAACCAAGTTAAAAAATCGCGCAAAAGAGAAAGAGAGAGAGAAAGCAACAGAGATAGAGATAGAGAGAGAGAGAGAGAGAGGTATATTGAGGATAGACAAAGAAAGAGATAACTATTTTGTAAAACGTATACAAGAAACACAGAGAATACAAAGGAAAAACGCATAAATAACCCACAAAACACACACGCATATATATTTGTAAAATAATCATATTTAATATAACAACTAACGAACGCAACAAATTGTTAAAAAACAAAAAATATAAACAAAAAAGAAAAACCCGAAGAAGAAGAAGTGTCGCCTGTCCGGATTGAAAGCCAACCAAGTTGAGCTGAGTCCTTTGTTCTGCGTTTTAGTTTTAAAAGTGAATATGTATGTGTTTGTCCGTATATATGATATATATATTTCTATATTTCCCCTTGTGCGAATGTGTTAAAAGGAGACAAGCAGAAGGACAAACGAATGTATAACCCATTTTTGGTGCCTTAAATTGTTTGCTTTACATTTGATTTTTTTTATTAATATTATAATATTTTTTTTACCATATTAAGCATAAATTGTTTACTTTTTTTAACAACTGGCGGTGCAACAATGTTTATAACTATATATAATACACGCACATGAGTGCCCTGGCAACCGGACAGGCGGATGAGCGCGGAAAGTAATTAAAAAACCCAGAAACAACAATTTTTTGAAAGGGAAAATGTTCGAAATTACGTTTAATATTGATGGAGAAATTATATATACACAATATATATATATATATATTATTATATTATATATAAATATATATATTTTTGAGTAGTTTGTATATGATTTTGATATGATTTAAGTTTTGGATGAAACAAAAAGAGCGCATTAAAAGATACATACATGCAAATATATATTAATATAAATTAAGCAATTAGCTAGTAGTTGTATTATAGTATTTCGTCCCATTTTTTTTTATTATTATTATTATTTTTGTTTTTGCTGTATATACAATTTACTTTTTTTGATTTCATTCACAACATTTATGATTTAAATCCCGAAAACCCAACCCTCCCCCCATAAGAGGAGATATACATATATATAAAGATTAAAAAATATATAAATATATTTTGTACGCATTTTGTTTTGTTAAAAAAGAAAGGAGAAACAATAAATGGAGGAGATAAAGTATATAGAAAGAGCCCCAAGCGCGTAACGTTGCTATATAAATATTATATTATTAACTAAAAACAATTTTTTGTTAGACTTTAGGTAGTTATTTTTTAAAAATTGTATTTTCTATTATACATGTATACATTTAAAAATCTAATTTGTATTATGATTTTTATTATTATAATTATAATTATTTTTTTTTTCTAAACAAAAACGGAAAACAAGATAAATAAATGTGAATTTTCTATATAATGCTATAAACGACGACACAATAAAAATGAAACAACCAATATTAAGAATAAATTGTACAAGGATAAACCAGAAACATAAACAAAACTGTCTTTTTCTTAATAGTATTTTATTGTACCTTCTAAAAACTTAAATTCCCCATAAATAATTCTAGGATCTATATAATAATGGCTTTGATTTATAGCTTCGCCTGGGGCCCCGTTCCTGAGATCTTGTAGACAAACTCATGGGCCACATCGTAGTGCGGATTGCAGCTCTGGCGCACGCGCTTCAGCCACGCCCGGATCTTGGGGTACTTGATCCTCACATCGTAGTCAGCCATGCCTGGGTTTAAAGTAACAAATGAAATCAATTAAATTAATATAATTAATTAAATTAGAAAGATTACTTACGCGTTTGTTCAATTTCACAGGCCGCGAAGATGTCCGCCACAGTGAGCGTGGATCCGGTAAGGAAATCGCTGCTCTCCAACCACACCTCCTCCACCACATCCAGGTTACGCTCCATATGCATGCGCATAGTCTCAATCTTGGCCTCCGTGGGAGTGCGTCCCGTCAGCAGTGGCTCTAGCCACACGGTGCGGAAGTACATGGCGCAGGTGAGACGAAGGGTCTGATGCTGCCACTCAAGGAACTCATCGACGCGACTCTGATCCACAAAATACTTGGGATACAGATGCTCGGGAATTTTACCCTTGGCACTGAGGTAGCGCAGAATGGCCACGCTCTCTGCCAATTTATAGCCATTGTCATGGATGCAGGGCACGCGCTGGAATCGATTCACCTGCCGCTTGAAGTCCTCGGTCAAGTGTTCACCTGGGGGGCGAGGGCAAAGACCGTGGTTAAGATAAGATTGCTATATAGATTTGTAGTTATTTTGAAAAGTTTACTATCTTAAATAGCTTATAGGATTACTATCGGCGAAAAATTCAACATAAATCAATAGATTTTTAAGCTGAATAATGATCTTTAAAGCTCTCTTTTTAAATGAATTTAAGGATTTGAAAACCACTCTTAAGCTTACCATTTCTCAGAGCCACCACACAGTCTTCAAAGGGCATATTGCTCAGCCGGAAGATAATGAGTAATGCCCGCGAGGGCTGCGACATCTTGTCATAGTAATAGCGTATGGGTGCGGACATCTTTAGGTTCGTTGCCTGTCTCAAGGGAGCTGCAAATATAAAATTGTTCATCGGAGTTAGTAAACAAATCCGCACAGGTCCAAAGATCACTCAAATGAATGAAACTAAAGACTGGGGGGGAGGGAGGAGTGCTCACTCACAGCAAACTCGGTCAGCAGTTGGGGAACGACTAAGCTTGAACTGGGATCGGGGCATCAGCTGCTCCGCCGGCAGGGTTGGACATTTACGAAGAAATAAAGCTTTTTTGAGCTTTGCCTTACTTAGTGATGTGAATTTGGGGTTTTTTGTGTGTAAGAAATTTTAGTTTTATTGTAAAAGAAGCACAAAAATCCTATAAAAGCTAGTAATTAATTTATAGTTAATTATTTTAATTAAATTTTTTCTAACTCTCACATTTACTAGCCTGATTATTACACTAATTTTTATTTTTTTTTTATATTTTTTAAAGTCTTCTTGACTTTGATCGTATTTTTATAACTCACTCCTTTGTCTCTGGACCTCGTCGAAGGCTCTCTGTAGCTGATCCTCGCCATTGCTGAGACCCAGCAAACTGGCCAAAAATGACGACGACGACGACGACATTATGAACGCGATCCTAACTCCGTTCAACTAAACCAGGGAATGAGTTGAGTGCAGCTGCAGGTCAGTAGTTTATATACCCCTAAGACCCAATTGTGGATGCTCTCCGGATCTGGATTTTCAGGCAAACAAAAATAAAGAAACTGCGAGGTGAAATCAGCACTCTAGATAAGGCGGGTTTCCCTCTTTATGGTGTATACACAGAGAGGAAAAATGCCTATATTGTATTTAGTCCTTAATATATTAAACATATATGTATTTTATTATTATTATATTTTACTAGCGAGGCCGGAGTGGATTTTTCCGCTGTTAAACTAATAAACTTTAATAAATAAGAAAATGGAATACAATTGCAGATGTAGAGTTCTGCCTTTGCCCAGCGGTTTTCCCTAAATAAAATTGGTATAAGATAACTTAAGAAAACTATAAAAATATTGTTTTTTTTTATCTTGCATTAGGAAAATTTAATATTCGTTTTTTTTTAATATAATTCTGAACACAAAAAATGAATCATAAACAAACTAAAATTCTATAAAGCCTACGGTATAGATAGTATGATCTATACGTTATAGAGATCTTATTTCTTTTCCTATGTAAAATTATATAAATTTTATTATAACTGCTTACTATTTTATTTTATTATTAAAGATAATACCAGGGTGTAATTACATTTATAAATTAAATAAATAGATTAAAATATTTACTGCGTTTAGAATGTTATTATTTAATTATAAAAATTTTATCTAATCATTTTACTATCTTGTTTTCTTAGTAGAAAAATGAAGAATCCATTTTTTCTAGTGTAACTACGCTTCATTCATACGTGCGTATCCCCATTGCCAACCCGTATGGCGTATTATCAATCCCCGTTTTGGGCCATTGGCAACTACGAGTGGGCCGGGAATAGAACCTCAGAGGAAGGTCGCCTTATCGTATCGATCCGGTGATAAGCGAATATTGTTTACCTATGCGAATGGGATCAGCTGATGGCTTCGTATTCCGGATATATCGTACGTTAAGCCAATTAAAACTCCAGTTGCTGTTTAAATATGGTATATGTATGTGTATTATTTATTGATTCCATTTTTAAACAATCCATCGCTAGCTTTGTACTTGTATACATTTATACTATACATATATCATATATAGTTTGGTTTGGTATTCATACTGTGTGGTGTATATACTTTTAATTGAGATAGAGTGAAGCGGAGGAGGGATCATGATCAGTCTCCTCCAGCTTGTCCGCGAAAGGTACATTTACAAAGAATTATAAAGATAGTCCACAACATTTATACTCGGTGTAGAGATAGAGAGATCACACAGGGAGAGGGATATACATATGTACGTACTCTTTTGTAAATATATAAACATGGATATATATATATGTATATATTCCTATAAAAAATAAGAGGCAATCAAATGAAAGTGGAACCGAGACTGAGGATAATAGACACTCAAGATCGCTCGTATATATCTCGATATATATATATATATATATATATATATATAGGTGGCAATTCAGGGATACTTGACTTGACTTATTGTTGACTTGATTGTTACACACAATTGGATTTCTTTCGCTGGTACAGAGTTTTAGATTTAGTTTCAGAACGGAATCTATATATTCCCTCAACTGGGTTTCTTTTTACTTTTTTTTGATAATATATAATGTGATAACGCAAGATAGATATATATATATTTTCTTACAATTTACAGTATCTCGTGTATATGCTGATAACTTGATTTGCCTTGGATTTAACGTGATAATTACATTGCACTTATCTGAGTCCCTCTCTATATAATATAATATAATATTTGTATTTTTGTTAATTATTTTTCTGGGGATAAACCACATCTAAAAAAAAAAACAAAACAATGTGTGCAAAGTGTGATTATTTAGTATATTTTCTATATATTTGTAAAAGATTTCATTCTTTTGGTTCAGAGTCTTTTGCATTTTCTGCCCCTGTTTTAAGTTTATCATTATTTTGGGGATATGCGTGAAGAGTTCAGGAAGATTCTTATGTAGACATTAGGATTAGGATTACAGTTACAGCTGAGGGTCCATCATATATATATATGTATATATAGTACATTTTTGGGTTTGTAAATACTTTTATAACGAAGACATTGATCGACAACAAAAGGCAAACAAATTCCTACACAAATATTTATTGTTTGCTTGTTAATCGGTTTTTTTCTGCTTTTTGGCAAACGAAATTTGACTGAACTACAATCTAGATTCCAGAATAACTCTCTATATAGTTGGTTGGTTTGGTTGGTAAATGTAAGTTGCAAGGAGCACACTCTCTCTCTGTCTCTTTCTCTTTCTCTTCAAAAGAGATGGGGAGTTACACATCTTACACATTTAAATTGTCATTGTTTTAGTTTACTTTTGGCATCCTTTCCATTACTTGTTCTCAATAATCATTTGCAGCTGGAGGACCAGACTTCGGGCCAACTGGAGCACTGCCTGGGCATTGTGACGTTCAGCCATTTCTGTGAATAAAAGAATAAATATATAAATAAATATAAAAAATATAATAGAAAATATTTTTTACAAGATATACAATTGTCTATATGGTATCCTATATCCTTAAACTATCAAAAGCCTTTTCATACCATTGAAAAACTTGATGACATCGGTAAAGTCCATGCTGTTCGAGAGAATAATGTCGCGATAGGTCTCCAGGAGAGCCAAGGCCAGGAAGAGGACAAAATGGCCCGAGGCTATGTGCTTGGCCGCCCAGATCACCTCCCAGGTGGCAAAGACATCGTCGTAGACCAGCTCCCGCTTGAAGTCCAGCAGGAACCAGCGGTAGCAGAAGTAGAAGTGCGTGTAGTCCCCGTTCGAGTCCATCAGGTCGTACATCTCCGAGTCGAGGATTTGAATGAGGGATCTGTAAACATATTAATTTTTTATCAATGTAAATATAGATCACAGAATCCATTATCTCTCACCTCATGTTGGCAAAGTGCATGTCCATGGCCCCGCCACTGGGGAAATTCTCAATCATGCGCTCCATGAGCTTGCAGAAGCAGCTGTAGCTGAGCGACTCGTCGTCAAAGATGACCAGGAGCGGAGCCACCAGATCGCACATGCCCTGCATATAGCCCACATCCAGGTGCTCCCACACATACGTGGAGATCACGTTGCGCAGCTTGTCCAGGTTCTCGTTGGCAAAGTACCAGTAGTTCCTGTCGCACCTCTGCACATCCTTCTCGATGCGATGCAGATTCAGACCGAACTGCTCAAGGAGTTCGCTCTGCCAAGGAACATAGAAACTTGAAATTCAATTAAAAATCGAGGAGAGAGTTGTTACTCACGCTGTATACGCCGCCATTGGAGCTGGCCGGAGAGGCGCAGGTGGACTTGGGCTGCTGTAGGGCATCCAGATTGATGGCCTGCTCCTCCACAGGCGACATCTGGCCCTGGCCGCTGGCCTTGGGACTGCGTTGTTCCCAATTGGTAATGTCCACGGAGGCCTTGGTGATGATAACAGCGGCTGCCTGAGGCTGAGTTGGAGGCGGCAACGGTGGCTGAGGCTGAGACTGAGGCTTCACTGCCACCTCATCCTCGGGCAGCTGCAGATCGTCGGCACTTAGGTACTCCGGACTGAGGACACTGCGAGTTTGGTTGGCGGCACTGGGACCCACTGTCTCGTAGGAGGAGGCTGTGGAAGTGGAGCAGCTCGGCTCGGGATTGAGTTGATCCTCTAATTTACGCTCTTCCTCCTCCTCGGTTTCATCTGGTTCCTGCTGGGTCTGCTTCTCCTCCTCCTCCTCCTGTTGCAACTCATCCTCATCCAACTCATTAAAGTTCTCACCCTCATCGACATGCCCCGAATCCGTGCTGGTCTTCATGGCCCTGGGAATGGGCTTGACACTTAGATGCATGCCACTCATGGCCACAGATTCCTGGTGCTGCTGCTGTTGCTGCTGCTCGTCGAACTCCAGGTCACCGGGATCGGATATGTCCGAAATGTCCTCGAATACCTCATTTTCTAGCTCTCCGCCAGCATCGATGTCCGCCGCTCGTACAGTACGCTCATTGCCACTATTGCTGCCCGAGCTTAGCTTGGCCACTGCCCGCGCTGTCTTCTCCTTTTCCCGCTGCTGCACAATGGCATCCACGGCCAGCCACTCGCTCATTGTGGTCTCATAGTAGTGCTTGCTGGTTTCGTCCTGCTTCTGGCGTTCCTCGCGCGTGGATCCAAAGGCATAGTGGCCCAGGAGATAGGGCCACACCTCTTGCCGGAGTTCTGGCTGAACGCCACCGAAATAGACGAGGCGATAGAACTCGGTGGCATTCTCCAGGACACCATCAACATTCAGCAGCTGCCAGCGCTCTTTGGTAAGGCCCTCCTCATCGGCTTTCACTGGAAGAAAACGGGTGAAGTTAACAACAATAGATTATTCATTCCCAAAACTCACTTTCTGGCGTAATCCGACCATGCACCAGGCCCGAGAGATGCGTTCGCACTGTGGAAAGATGCCGGCAGTAGGCAAGCCAGCCATAAAAGGCCCTCGAAATGATCTGGCGTCGCATTGTGGAGCAAACCATCTCAATGCTGGTGCTCTGCGCCTGAAGCAGCTGCTGCTGGTGCTGCGTCTGCTGCTGCTGCTGCTGCTGCTGCTGCTGCAGGAGCAGCGGTGATTCCAATGGAAACTGATCAATGGAGAGGCTCTTGTTGGAGCAATCGCTGCTGCCGGTGGTGGAGCAGCTGCTCAGCTGGGCTCGTCGCGGAGTACTCCTCACAAAGTCCAAAATCGAATGAGTGGCCGCTGTCATAGAAAAGAAAACCATTTCAGATCATCTTCAAGCTTCCAATCCTTCTTCTTCACCGAACTCACCGAATTCCTCATGCCGGCTCTTGCTGACAATACGAAAAACATAATCAATGGGCGTCTCGTCCACGGACTCCATTACCGAGGGCAGAATGCGACGCCGCATGCTCCTTGGCCAAAGGAACATCTTGCCAATGCCCCGTTGCGACCACAGAGGCGGATCAAGCTGCCCGTGCGGCAGGAGGCCAGTCTCCAGGCAGCTGAGGAACTGCTGCATGTGTCCGCCTTCGGGAAAATGGATTGGCGGACGCTGAACGCCATCCTGACCGACGAGAATCACAGTGCCGCCACTGTCCTCGCCGCGACTCTGATGGCAATGAACGTACACAATCTCATCGACATTGATGTTGAGGGCATAGGCCCAGAAGGCGTCCTTGTCTATGTCCTCGGCCTCCTCCTCGGCATAGCCGTTCATCAGCTGATTGGGCGTCCACTTGATGGTCAGCGTCTGGATGTGCTGATGCAGACTCAGGTAGCCGGGCATCGGTTCCAGCACATCCTTGGGCAGGACCTGTACATTGTTCTTGCCATAAAGCAGCGTGGCCTTGGCATTCTGATGCAATGACTCCACATAATCCTTGGCCACGCTGGCCGAGGCAATCGACTTAAAGGAACCGCTGCTTGCCTCATCGGAACTGGTGTTTAAGCTGCGCTTGAAGTTGATGATGGCTGGCCGAGAGCAGGTGGACGAGGAGCGGCGACAGGAGCTAATACGATGGCGTTGCACCTAAACGAAATAGGTAAGTAAGTAAGTCGAGGAGTTACCAGGGAAAGGAAATGCCTTACCAGCTCATCGGCATGCGGATCGGTCCAGTAATGATCGGCTGTCTTGGCCCTGGTGAACTCCAAGGCGCAGGGACCCACCAGCAAAGAGCTCAAGATCGAACCATAATCCGGATCGGCCACCAGGGCATCGCGATCATAGAAGCTGCTGGCATTGCTTACCAGATACTCGATGATCTTGGTTAGACGCTTCTCGTACAAAGCTAAACGGATCCACAAATATCTGAGGGAGAAAGTGTAAGAAAAATATATAAAAAATATAATAAGTTTCAAGTTAAAAAAACTCACTTCATGCCGGCCAAGGACATGCTGGAATTGCTGGCACTGACACTAATGGAGGCCGATGCCACCGAGGCGCTGGATGTCGAGGCAGCTGCCGACATGGAATTGCTGCTGCTCTTCTTTAACATCGGCGGTCGCTGGAAGCTGTCGCTGCTGCTGGAGGATCGCTTACTGGGATCACTGGCCTCTATTTCCTGCACCAGCTTGCTAATGTGCTCTGCCTCGGGACAGCTTTTGGCAATCTTGTGCAGCAGTGCCGTTGTAGATGAAGTCTTGAAGAGACCCAAGGCTCGACGTCGCAGGCCCTGGCTCAGGCAGGCTTCCACGGCACCGCAGAGCGAGGTAACCGAGCTGCTCTCCTCGTGCACATACTTTTTGGTCACCGCCTCCTCCATTAGCTGTTTCACCTCCTTCTTAACGCTGGCTATCAGCCGCTCCTTGAAGTCGGAGCCATCTGTGGCGAAGAAAGAAGTCATTTCAAATTTAAATACTGAATATTTATAATATAATATATATTTTTTAAGCGAAATCACTGCGCCAACGCCCAGTAAACACACACACACATGACCAGCCAGCCAAGCCAGTCAGTGTTCTGGGCAGTCGGAAATTTAATAGGTTCAACATGTGTTGACAGCCCCCTAAGCATTCCGCCCGGGGAAACATACGCTTCTCCTCCTCCCCCTGGGCTGAAATGCTAATGGCATTTGCACTCAAAATTCATGATGGCTTCCGGCCACGTATAATTTCATTTCCATTAATTGTTTTCCATTTAGCGCGACAGCCAAAGAGGGTATGGGGAATGGGGCCTAAGGGTGGCAATACATTTTCAGATACAAGTACAGATGCAGATACATTTACAGTCACAGCTACAGCTACAGCTAGAGATACAGATACAGATACAGATACAATTACTGTTCCGTAGAACGATGATGGATGTCTGGTTGGTCTGAATGGTTGTTGGTGTTGGTCAGTGGCTGGGCAGGTTCAAGGACTCTGCACTGCACTGGATTCAATGGTTTTACTGGATATATGCAGATCGATTGGCAAATCCGTTGGACAAACCATGAAACAGGCAAGTGAAATGCCATAAATAAGCATAAAATATGAGCCAGAGATGCCAAGCAAAGGAACGATGAATGTCCGATGTGGGGAACGGTCTTTAAAAGGATTTATTTTGGCTTTAAGATTAAATTAACTAAGCAAAAAATGCAAATAAAATGATAATATGATATTTAAAGAATTTATGAAGATTTTTTGGTTCTAATAAATTGTTAAAAGGATTTATTCTGGCATTAGAAATAAATAAACTAAGCAAAAATACAAATAAAATGAAAATATGATATTTAAAGAATTTAAGAAGGGTTTTTAGGTTTTAAAAAATTATTTAAAGGATTTATTTTGGCATTAGAAATAAATAAACTAAACAAAAAATTAAAATAAAAGGAAAATTAGGTATTTGAAGAATTTAGGAAGATTTTTAGGTTCTAACAAATTATTAAAAGGATTTATTCTGGCATTAGAAATAAATAAACTAAGCAAAAAATACAAATAAAATGAAAAAAGGTATTTAAAGGATTTAAGAAGTTTTTTAAGTTCTAATAAATTATTTTGGCATTAGAAACGAATAAATTAAACAGAAAAATAATTAAATAAAATAAAAGATATTTAAAGAATTTAAGATGATTTTTAGGTTCTAAGAAATTATTAAAAGGATTTATTGTGGCATTAGAAATAAATAAACTAAGCGAAAAATACAAATAAAATGAAAAAAGGTATTTAAAGAATTTAAGAAGATTTTTAAGTTCTAATAAATTATTTTGGCATTAGAAACAAATAAATTAAACAGAAAATAATAATTAAATAAAATAAAAGATATTTAAAGAATTTAAGATGATTTTTAGGTTCTAAGAAATTATTAAAAGTAATTTCTTTTGGCATTAGAAATAAATAAACTAAACAAAAAATAAAAAATAAAATGAAATGAGATATTTGAGGAACTTCAGGAGATTTTTAGGCTCTAATAAATTAGGAACATAAATCTTTATGTAAATAAAGATATTTGCCTTAATGGATAAGTTTTTTTTCTGCATAATCCTTATTTTCCTATAGACAAAATGAAACTAAAACAAAAGTAATCTATTTCCCAGTCATTACTGATCGTAAAAAAAGGTAATCTATTCTTTATTAAATCGATTTTGGAATTGATATTGGTTTTTAGGGTTTCCCCCGGCAGCACTTCCCACTGGCAGCTTGATGGCCGTGCCGCCGACTGTGGCGAGTTCATTATGCTGCCTCCTGGCTTGCTTTTTAATGCACAGCAAAAAAAATATTAGACAATTTCAAGCATAATTATAATTATTATATATTGTAAATGGTAAAATTTCAAATTAAATTATTAAAATTATTATACAATTATTATTTAAATATGTAAAAAAATATTAAAATAAACTTATTGGTTTATTCTTTCAGTGTTTAATGGACTTTGGTGTGTATGATGGCTGCGGCTGCGGATGATGTGGCGGCAGCAAAGTGCTTGGTGTCTGGAACGCCGACCGCGTTGTCGCCAGGCCGTGTCCTTGGCGGGGTGGCTGGGTGGCTGGGTGGGTGGCCTGGATGGATGGACAATGGATGCTACAGGCGACTAGGGACTGGGGACTGGGGACTGGGGACTGGCGAAAAGGTCGCCCCGTTTTAATTGCTGCTCTTTTGTTGCACCATTTTCATTTCGCAGCTGAAGCTTGTTGTTAGTTTTGCTCTTGTTTTTTTTTTTTTGCTGTTTTTTAACTGTGTTTTTTTTTTGTGTTATCCATACATATTCGCATGTAATTAGCATTTAAATGACAGCAGCTGGGGGTTGCCAGCTGGGAAGTTGCTATTGGGGCCAGGGCCCAACTTTTAATAACTTCATTTTCGCTGACACAGACGCCGGGAAATGCAAATATATGCTGCAAAGTTTTCCCCTCTCTTTCTCTCTCTCTCTATAATCTCTCTTTCACTCTGTGTTGGCAATTGCCATTTGCCATTTGCTATTTGCTATTTGCTTTTTGCTGATTTGTTTATTTATTTGTTTACTTGGCCCCTGTGTTGACGCTGCCAAAGGAGAGTAAATAATATAAAATACACAGATAATTGTTGCCTCTCTCTGTAAGCCACTGCCATGCACAGAGAGAAAATGTTTGTCTTTAAGGGAGAATTTTTATAGAATAAGTAACTGATTTTTCAACTTATTTTAATGAAAATGTAAAGGAAATTCTTGCTAGGATTCCCTTAAAATTTATTCCCAAAAATAGTTCGTTCTCCAGTAATTTCTCTCTATGCATTCATATCCTTTTCTCTCCCCCTTCTGTTTGACATTGGCCGTGGCCACGAAATGAAGTTTGAAACCCTTTGGGAATGATCAATGGCATTGGGTTATTAGAAAACCAGGAGCAGGATCACAGCCAGTACCAAGAACCAAGAAAGCAAGTAAAGGAAGACGAAGGCCAAAGCTTGAACGAGTCACCTCCACAATGACCTTGCGGGCCTCTCAGCCATGGTCCTGGTGGTGGTCCTGGTCCAGCGATTATCCCACTGGGAGATACTGTAGGTCAACACAAGCCACCTTCTTGTTTAATGGCGGCGGCCAGTGAAAGGTGAAAGCAAGGAAGACAGAAGCCGTAAAAGAACGAAAAAAAATCCTCAAGGCTCCCGGCGAAAATAAAAAAATTTTAAACATCAGCTGCAGCTTTCATTTTCACGGGAAAAACCTGGCTGGCTGGAAAAGCGTTTCTAATTGAGTTATTCCTTAAATTGAAACCTCTGTAAATTTCTTTAATTAAATTGTAACATTTAAAAATTAAATGTGAATGTGAAACTAAAGGATTCTCCTTCCAATCTTTACTAAATAGAACAATTACCATAAATTGAACAATTTTCCACCAAAGGCAATCAATCAATCCCAATGAATTCTCTCCCTAGTGAATTTTTGTAATAAAAGTTCAACTCTAAGAGGAAGCCAGACCACGAAATTCGTTATTTACAATCCCTTGGACCATAAAAGAAAGAAAAGAAGAAAAAAATACAGCCAGAACCTGGGAAGCTCTACAAGAAACTTAACCAATTATCCTGCAGAACAATCAAGAGTGAATTTTGCTCTGGCAAAGAAATCAATTTCAGTTTCTGCCAAGTCCAGGAAACATAGAAAACCAGCTTCGGTCTCTGGCAGCGGCCTTCCTGTAATCGTAAATTCATTTGGCCCACCAAATGGCAATTGATGGCTTAAACGGGCTCAATAACCGAAGCATTTTGGGGCTCCCGGTGTCCTGGAGCCTTAATTAAGAGGAGTGGCAGGCAGGGATTGAGGTGGCCTGGTCTATTCCTAGCTAGCAGCGTTTTAAACCAAATGCTTCTATTTCCATCGTACCGAAAATCTCTCTTGACTCCTCCTGCTCCCCAGATGAGGCCATAGATTTATTTTGAGCTGGCCACAGGTACAGATATAGCTCTTGGCCTTGGCTTAATGCGGGCTTTCGTCTCTCAATTTGGCTCAGCTTTTTAATGGCGCCTTAAATTATTATCTTTTCCCACAAGCTTAAAGTTCTTTTAAAAATGACTCTAATTTATTTAAAGTTGAAAATTACTTACAGATAATAATTTTCTGTGTACTTAAGCATATTCATCAAAATTATATATTCAGAACCTATATAGTTTTTATATATATACAAATGTCTATGGAGTTTATCAAACTGACAAGTATTTTTATGGAATTAAGATAAACACATAATTAGACAAAGGCCACAGGACCAGAGACAATGACAGACAGCAAAAAGTTCTGAATCTGCGCAAAGCCACTCACACATTAAGATTTTTACACAGAGAAAAAATAACGAAAATTAAGTAAAAAATGTATATATTTTTAATGAATTTATATTTCTTGAAGGTTTAAAGAATTAAACTTCTTGAGCCTAACTAACTAAAAAGTTTCAATATATAAAATAAATATAAATAAATATTAACAAAGTAAATTTACAAAGTAATTTACAAACACTTTTTAGACCACTTTTAGACCACTTTTAGACAACTTTTACACCACTTTTAGACCACTTTTAGACCACTTTTAGGCCATGTTCCAAAACACTTTTTAGACCACTTTTAGACCACTTTTAGGCCATGTTCCAAACCACTTTTTAGACCACTTTTAGACCACTTTTAGACCATGTTCCGAAACACTTTTTAGATCACCTATAGACCACTTTTAGACCATGTTCCAAAACTAACCACTTTTAAAAAATATCAAATAAAATATTTAATCTTTATAATTATAAAACTCGTTGAAACAAAAACAATTACCTAGACAATTTAGTATTTTGTTAAAGTATAAATCCCATTAAATGACATCCTATCGGATCTATGTACATCTGTTGTTGTCCCTTATTTTTTTTTTGGTTCGTGACATTGTGGCTTTCAATTTATTTGGTTTTTGTATGTTTTTTGGGGCTCCGCTATCTCGCACAAAATGTAGAGACACCCGCATGGCCAGATAACTAAATAAATAAGTAAGGGTATACATATATGTTCGTACATATGGGCGAGTGGGGGAAACTGCGACATTAATTACAGTCTAATGTATTGTACACATAATAACGTTTGCGGGGTAAGTGTGTGTGGATTGTGTGTGCGCCCAACACGCAAACTGCATTAACATGTTAGTGTTCCAGCCGATGTTCGTTGTGTTCTCCAGGCCAAAACCAAAAAAAAAAAAACAAAAAAAAAGGAAAACTTCAGCTCGATTTTGTGGGGAAATCGGGGATGAGAAATCGAAGTTTGAACAGGCGCCGGGGTTGGTAATTGAACGGATTCTGGGGTTGAATTAATGTCTGAGTGCGCCCTTATTACAAGGCTCGGTATCGTAAGATCTGTTTTGGTAAAAGTAACTGGAAAGCTTAGTTGGGAAATTCCGTAATAATTCAGAAATATATATACTGGATATTGAGCTCTGACTTGGGAAAGAAATTGTAAGAACTTATTTGGAATCCTTTGATAGCTCTCTATTAAAGAGTTGTTTTTTATAGTTTTTCTAAAAAATTTTCTAAAAAACTCCTAAGACTTAGCAACATGAATTTTTTACCAAGTATTAAGTAAAGTATGAAGTATGTTATAACATTTTTTGAGGTTTAAATTTTGTCTAATTTTCGAGAAACAGGGTGTTAAAGTACTACAGTGGAAAATCTAAATAAGATTCTGGGGAACTGAAAATGTTTTCAAGGTATTTTGTGTTATCAAAGGGAATAATATAAAATATTAAAATAAAAATTTATAAAGTATATAACTAAAATATATTTAAATAAATATATAACTCTGTTTATTTATTAAAGTTGCTGTTATGTCAAAACTAGGCAAATGTTTTAGGTAAATTAAAAAGCATTGTTTAAAGTTTCTAGATTGTCTGAGACCTAAAGATATATCATTGTCTCTTGTACTTTATTCCTATCTTTGTTGTATTTTTTATTATTTTCCCCCCTGTCTGTTCTAAATAAACTTGAATGCCAGTTGAGTGTTTATTAAAATTCCCGGCAAACTAGGTCTTATATTTTCACTCTATTAAATTGCAGAAAGTGCGACCTCCTTCGCACATTGCATTAAAATGCATTTTATTTTCCAGGGAATATCCCTCGTTTTTTTTTTCTTTAGTTTTTTCCTTGTTTCTGCCTAATAAAAGATGCCCTGCTATGAGTAGAAGTAGTGATGGAATTTCTCGCCCAGCCAGGGCTTAGTTGGCGGGGCTTCTCGCGCACAATTTCGCACCCACGCCGTGGGCAAGTGCAATTTGTTGGTTTTTTGCAATTAAAATTATATGCGCTTCGCATAAGGCTTGTGATTTTGTTGTTGGTGTTGTTGCACCGCCCCCGTTGCCCCCACTCCGATTAACCTTTGAACTTTGGCGCTGGGGCAGTGTGTTTCCCCGGAAACTGGCATAAGAAAAGCATTCGCCCACGGGGGAAATCCTGGCGGGGTATTTAAGCAGCTTACAGAGGAAATGCGACGACGAATCTCGCCAAAGTCTTGGGTTGGCGGGAAATGGAAAAAGGAAAATGGAAAATGGAAAATTTGCATTTCACAATTGCAAAAGCAATCGCAATTTCTGCTCGGACAAGCGGCAGGACAAACAGTCGCTCGAATGCCTAATTAAGCCCGGCAAACAGTTTCATTTCGAATGCAGTTCAGTGCATTGCCTGGGTCCTCGATTCGAGAAGGTCAGGGGGCAGGCAGGCAGGCAGGCTGTGACCTACGACTGACTGGTTGACTCTCATGAGGTTCCATTCAAGAGCCAGCCGACCTTTCAGCGTTTGATTCAATTCATTTCACGGCATTAATTCAATCCAGCAGCCGGCTGCCTTTTTTATACTTTTTAATATATATATTTTTTTATTTTATTTAAAGTAAATTCAGCATTGAGCTTAAATTTTCCATCATATAAATATTATAAATAGATACTTGTGAAGGGGATGTCTGTTTCACCCAACTCAATGTCTACTTAGGAAAATTTCACTTTCTCTGTAAATTCATTATCAAAAAGGCTAAGGAAACGTAAAAGAATGAATAATAAAACCTTAAATATCTCACAAAATATCAATATATCGATATTAAGTTATCGTTATCATTTATCGTTATCGTTATCGTTTTTTAATACAATAAATTTTGTAAACTTGCATTTAATGAGTACATGAATTTATATTCATTCGATTTATTCATATTTTTCATAGCTTATAAATTTTTTTAGCTATTTATTTTTATTGAAAACGCTTCTTAATTCCTTTTTTAAGATAAACTTAATTTTATTCTCAAACCCCGATAATATATTTTGTTGTTTAATATTCTTTCCACTGCTTGGCAAGAATAATTGATTGTGTCCCTTTTTTTTGCAGTTACAAATTCGTTTCGATCCAGAACATTTAAGAGCCAGGATTAAATCAAATTTCGAACCATTGGCCTTCAACTATCAATTTGCAAAGAATTGCCAACAATGCGATTTCTTTTTTTCAGAGTATTTGATTGACATTTTGGGAATGTGTGCGTTTTCCCTTTGATATTCCCCTCAAACTTGGGATATTTCGTGTGGCTCTCCTCCTACGACCCTTGTGCCAGGGACCAACTTTTTGAAGGCATTTTGCAGAGGACAAACTGAAAAGTTGAGTCCTTAAACAATGGAGAGTATAAAAACGGGGGGAAAGGGGAAAGGCAAACGCTGACATGTTGGGTTGGACGTGAAATTAATGATGACCAGACAGTGGATTTTTAATTTTGAAGGAACCTACAGGGGCGGTGAGAGAGGTTTTTTTTTTTTGCTCATATTAATGGCACTGACAGAAGGCAGGACACACACACACGCACGTCAGGGTAACGACTAGCTGTCGCTGACAGTAAGCCCGCACTTTGATGGCTTTGTCATGAAAGACAGTCAGTGGGACGTGTGCGAACGTAACAAATTGAGGGAAAGAAACGAAGGGAAAGGTATCCTGTAAAAATGGGGAAAATCTCTAAATTATAATTTATATTTAAACTAAGAAAAAAGCTATGTATTTCATAGGTAATTATTTATTTAGAAAACTTTTAAAAATTAATATCTCGTATAAAACTTAACACTATAACTAAACTATAAACGTTTTAAAGTCTTTAAATCAGTAATTTATTATTTATTTATATTAATTTTAACCGAATTCCCTATTAAAACCCATTTAATATGTAAATTTAAAGGTTTTAATGATCCCAGTTGAGCATACCTTTAAAGACGCTGGAAAGTATGCAATACTTTATGGCCAGTACTTTTGCAAACACGTGCCAAACATACACACACACACTCGCACACCCACTCATACAAGGAGGCATACGCACAGGCACACACATGCATCGCTCACCATTTGACCTCTGTAACTGTCAACGTGGCGTTAAGTGCACAGTCGTGTGTCCTTTAAGATGAACCCCAAATAAGCAGGGATCCTTTGGGGATCTATGTATGTGAACCTTAAATCCCGAAGACATGCCTCAGCTGATATTAACAGAGTTATAAATATATAGCGAAATATGTTCAAGGATCCAAGGATTCGAAGTAACGACCCCCTGTAGAGTGTACCATAGATTTACGCCGCATTAAGACCAGCTGAAAGCTCTTATTCTTTTATTTTGCAGTTTCACTTCCCCTCAGGAAAATAACTTTTCCCAGTCAATCTCATCGAAGGACGAGTTGTGTCTACACAGTCCTAGAGTCTTGGCTTGGCTTTTAGCTAATGCCATAATTGAGCAATTGATGATGTGCGGCCATCATCACCATCATCATCATAGCCATGGCCACGTCATTGCTCCCTCTCTCTCTGTGTGTGTCCGTCGTTTGTGTGTGGGTTGCATCCATCAGCTGTGGCCGCCCACCAAGCACCAAGCACCAAGCACCGAGAACCTAGCACCAAGTAGAGGCAAGGCCGCCAAATAAAACATAAACAAACGCCCCCGCCTTGACTACGAGGAACCAGGGAATACCTACCAACCATCCACCATCCATGCCATGTTTCCGCCATATTCCGCCATGTTCGATGCGGCCAATCGTGGTTCATTCATAAAACTTTTACGCCTTGTTCCCGCATCCTTACTCATCAGTCAGTGTCAGGCAATCCCCAACCCCCAACCCCCTACATATTGCACTCCGGACAACGGACAACGGACAACGGACAGTGGCTAGCGGACATAGCCGGGCTTGGAATGTAGGGACAGAGTGTAGGCAGCACCGCAGGATGCCATGTCTAGCAAGGAGAAATATGACAAAAAGCAGACACACACGCAGAAGAAGGATTTTATTGAGTGAAGAAAATATATAGAAATATATTTATTTCTATGTAGATCTGATCAAAAATATCAGTATTTGTATAAGGTGGTAATGTAGCTCTCTCTTGAATTAATAAATCCTTAATTATCATAGATATTCATTAATTCCTGTATATTTTCCTTGACACTGTCCACTTTAGTTTTATGATAATTCCCCATGATCTTCACCTCTCTACTGATATTCTTTTTAAACCAAACTCATAATCTTCCTGATTACCTCATGGACCACATGTTTCTCATACTCCCAATACACACTTCGTTTAGAATGGATAGTTTTCTGCTATACAAGTTTCATTTAAAGCATTTTCTTGGCTTACGGAAAATGGCCACAGTCAAGGGGGTTCCCCCCTTGGAATATAAATATAAACATTCCTAGAATGAAAATTAAAATTAAGCCAGCTAGTATTGCCATAAAATTAAATTATATATTATATTATTATATTAAAGTATAGAAAAACCTGTAATTCCTTAAGATTTTAATGCTAGTCCCATTTTTATTACCCTCACTGTAAGCGGGGCTTATCCCAAATGCATACAAACAAGTCGGCAGATAAATTGTGCAAAGAACGGAGCCTGATTAAATTGCCTTAGACTCGTGTCCTTGGCTGTACCGTCCGGATAAAGGAGTTGTGCTGCATTGATTGCCAGGGATTACCAGGAAATGCAGCACACAGACCCACAGACACACAGACACAGACTGAGAAACGCTCGAATGGTTACTCTGAGCTGAGCGCTGAGGGAAAATCGCCGGGCACCTGCCCAAACATCTGAATAAAATACGAGAATGTACTATATGTACTATTTGCATGGTGCTTTCAACGCTTTAGCCGCAACGAGTGTGCAGAGTCACGAAATTCTTGGCAAAATATAAAATATGAAATGGGGAATAGCGGAAATGGCGATGCAGCCCGAATGCTGACATTATCTGGCTCACACACGTGTGCACCTGGTTTATCAGGGTGTCTCGCCGCTGTTTTGTTTGAATTTAATAGATAAAAGTACCAGGATATATGTATACACCAAATAATGCCACGAAGCAGTCAGAATCAAGTCTAAATATATGATGTTAAAGTAAAACTTTAGCTTATAATTACAATAAATTTACATGAAATTTAAATTTTGATATATTAAAAAATTCGATTAATAATCGATATTGCTTAAGCAAGACTCTTAGTTGATTAAAAACGTTAGATTGGCTTATTATTCTTACGTATACGTAATATAATCACGTATACGCAACGTTGCACTTTCTTGTATTAAATTTAGCAAAATTTTAGGTTTCATTTATTAAAATAATCTATTAATCGATAATATTTTAGCAATAACTCTTTTTTCTTCTTTATAACCTTAGATTGGTATATTATTATTACTATACGTAATATAATCACGTATACGCAACGTTGCAATTTCCCATATTAAATATAAACAAACATTATATTTTTAATGGCATCAAAATAGCGTGTCATGGTAAATATTTATAAACACTATAGCCTTTTCTTACAATTTTGTTGTCTCCTGCTTGACTGAAATTCAATACTGCCTTGTTGTTTGCCAAAGTTGTGTTTATTTTTTATATTTAAAAGCTTGTAATTTAATCTGTTATAAAATAACCTAAAGAAAAGAATATAAAATAATATGTATTATTACACTTCCTCATAGAACTTGTATTGATTTCAGTTCATTTGAAAGCTAAAAAGACTGTAATATAATCACTTTAAAGATGTAAAGTAAAGTTTGCAGCAAAATAAATATTCTCCAGAGAGAGAGGGACACCCTAGCGAACGAAATTGAGACATAATTTAATCTGTTATAAAATAACCAAAAGAAAAGAATATAAAATAATATATTATTACACTTCCTTATAGAATTTGTATTGATTTCAGTTCATTTGAAAGGTAATCACTTTAAAGATGTACAGTAAAGTTTAAAGCAAAATAAATATTTTCCAGAGAGAGAGAGAGGGACACCCTAGCGAACGAAATTGAGATATATTATATTTTTTGTTTGGCTTGGTTTTAGGGTGGACAGAGGGGTGGTAAGGGTGGCCTAGGGTGGGATTATGATGCTTTGGGGTGATCACTTTTATTACCTGCATTGGTTTGCACCATTCTGTGGCTGTGGCTGTGGCTGTCGCTGTGTGCGTATGCCGTGTGCTGGCGCGATGATGTGCGTGGGCGTGTGTTTTGGGCTTGCGGAGATTGCCCCAAAGCTTTTCCTCTCCCTCGTTCTCTCTCCGCTCTCCAATCTCCAATCTCCTTTCTCCGCTGCTTCGCTGCTCCGTTGCCCCTCTGCTTTTCACACACGCGCGCGTAAAATGTTTTTCGAAAATTTGTATTTGTTTTGCGTATGCCGAGTGTCTGACGCTGGCAGCGACGCTGTCAGAGAGCAAAGTGTCGCCTGTGGCAGCCTCTTTTGCCTCTTTTATTTTTTTTTCCACGTTTTACACGCTTTTCTTCCTTCCTTTCCTCGCCTTGCCCCTTCACTGACGTACTAGTTGCTTTCCTTTATAAATAATTCGCCAGCCGCCGGGGCCGCCATTTCGTCCTGCCGACAGCAACAACAGCAACAACAACAAAAAAAAACAATAAAAAATGCAGGTAAAACACAACAAGCTCACTCTCAACTCTGACTCACTGACCGACTAAGGTAAAGTGGCAACAAAAAATACAATTTGGGCAAATGTGTGTAGCATATCTCTGAGCGCTTTCCCAGCTTTCCCAGCGAACGTCGAACGTCTTTAGTCGTCGATAGTTTTTCCCAGGAAAAGCGCGTGTGCACGCGACCAACTCCGCAGCGAAACTGAAACTGAAACCAAAACTGAGACTGGGACTGCGCCAGAATTGGAGGCCAAATTGGAATGAAGGCACAGGGCAGGACACATCGACACTCACGACGCCACCAGAAGCAGCAGCAGCAGCAGCAACAGCAGCAGCAGCAACATTTGCCACAGCAACATCTGTCTGTAAAAGTACAGCAACAGCAACAGCAACAGTTATTCGCAGCAACAACAGCAGCATTATTTACAGCAATAAAAGCAACAGTGGCAGCAATGTATGTGAATAACAGTAAAAACAATAGCAACATTGGGAGCTGCAACATCGAGGAAAAAATAGCCAAAAAGTTAGAGTTGAGAGCGTGTTTATTTATAATTATAATTATTCTTTTAATTAACTATTAATATTAAATATTTAATATTTACTATTAATATTGAATTATTACTTAGACTAAATTTACCAATGAAAGAGAATTAATTTTGTTTATTTTTCTATGTTTAAACTTTAAACCTTAAAGTTTTTTGATAGCAAAATTTTGCTTCATAAATAACGAATAAAAGTTATTACAAATTTTTAAAATAATTAAAATAATAGGAATAATAATATTATTTGAATAATAATAATATAATATTAATTTTCATGCATATTTCAAAAAATTTGTCCAAAGTTCCATATCTAAAAAGGAGCCTTGGCAACATCAAAATTACCAGCAACATTTGCAGCAACAAGCGATGTAAAAGAAGCAACAAAAACAACAACAGCAGCAGCCGCAGCAGTAGCAACATGTGCTGCAACATCAACAACTTGTATTATTCCCTCCTCTCTCTCTCTCTCGCAACATTTTCCCCGGTGAAAATGTTACCATTACATTTTGATTCGGAAGCTTTTCGCGTTGCGTCCTTCGGTCATTGCCATCTCTCTTCCACCTTCACGACTCACAAACATATGTAAGCACAATCACAATAAACTAAGTAAGCAATATTAGCATAAACTTTATATAAATTTAAATAATAAAAAAATTAAACAAAAATTTTATAGCTTTTTGAATATATTTATCAAGTTTAAAATGTACTAAATAATTGTAAAGGCTTGATTTTTAAAGGTTTGAAATCTTAAATGCAATAAATATTACTTAAACGCTCAAAATTGTATTTAAATACTTTAATTAATATTAACATTAACACATTCAAAGTACTATATTGATGAAGGATAGTCTTTAACTACAACCTCTGCACATAATACAATTTTTAATGTAAAACCCTGATTGTACCAATAATTTTATAAATTTAAAACTAAATATTAAATAAAGATCATTGTATTTTTCACCGCTGCTGTGTTCACGCTGGCAGTTTGCTGACGTCGCAAAATCCAGCCACAAGCAACAGGACAACCCCACCATCACTCTACCCCCGAGAATCCCCCGAAAAACCAAGCTCCAACCCCCCAAATCCGGGCACACACACACACTTTTACATACCGAGTCTGGCACAAATTTGGCTGAAATCATTTCGGAGTAATTCGTGGCCCTCTGTTGCTTCGCATTGAGTCTGCGCCCTGGCACATGTAACCCGCAACCTTCCGCCCTTGCGAATCCCCCAAAAACCAAAAAACTCAAGGCGCAAGACCCGAGACCCGAGACCTGAGACCCAAAAAGCCTATGCCCTGCCGCAAAAAACACCCCCCGTTGGAGCCATTAGAGTGCTTAACATAACCTGCACACTGTGGATTTGTGTGTACCGAAATATTTTCAATTACGGTCTCAGGTGGAAGCGGAATGCCAGTGTTGGCTAAGATGGGGAGAATTCCTTCGACCAATTTGTGGGCTCCCAACTGTGCAGGGCAAATAGTTTCAAAACCCCAAACAATGGCAGCCGGCTTAAACTTTAAAGGGTAATGTTTCATAAATAAATAATAGTTCAAAAAAATAAACTAGCAAATAAATATGTAAATTTATAAATAAAAAACCTAAAGGCAAAGAAATAAATATGTAAATAAATAACCAAGCAAATCAGTATTAAATCATTATTTAACCAAAATTATAAAGGAACCTAAAGCTTAAAGTTGCTATTATTTCCCTTGGTATTTTAGTTTTTATATATTAAAATAATCTATTAATAGACGATACTATTTTAGCAAGAACTCTTTGTTAGATTGGTAAATTGTCATAACGTATACGTAATATAATCACGTATACGCAACGTTGTACTTTCTAACAACAATTATTTTATTTTTAATGGCACCAAAATAGCGTGTCATGGTAAATATTTATAAACAATATTGTTTATTTCTTTTCTCCTGCTTGACTTAAATCCAATACTGCGTTGTTGTTTGCCAAAGTAAAAAATGTGTTTATTTATTTGTTCAAAGGTTTCAAATTATAATCTAAACAATTATAAAATTACCAGAGAAACAGCCAGCAAACGGGCAAAAAATCAATAAATCTATAAATAAACAAATAGTTTAAACAAATTAAAAAACATTCAAATAAATAAGCATACAAATCAGTATTAAATCAGTAATTAAAAAAGCATAAAGTATATAAATGAAAAATTAAAATAAAGATAAATAAATAAATAAAAATGTAAAGTAATAAATAAGTTTATAAATAAATGAATAAATTTATAGAAAAATCTATTGATAAATAAATAACTCAAAATAAAAATAAATAATTAAACATGCAAAATAAAAATAAATGTATACCCCTTTTAATTAAATATAATAAATTATATTTTTCTGTTGAAACAGATTTTATTAAAAAATTTTATTAAAAAAATTTCCTTTAAATAATGAATTTAATTTTTATTAATACTCAATTTAAATCTCAATAATAATATAATTATGATAGAAAATGATTTCAAATAAATAAATAATAGATCTGATGATGTAGGTTTGAATAGAAATCCTCTTGGCAATTGATCAAACTTGAAAAGGAATAAATAAGATTCAGAGCAACATTAAATAAATGATATTTATATCCTTTTTAATTACAAAAAAATTAAATGAAAGTATAAATTATTATAAAATCACATTATGTTTTTAGGGGAATACCTTCATAGCATCGTAAATCAAAAATCCATGGGTTTTCTTGTAAACATTTTACATAATTTCGTTTTATTTTGTTTAGCTCCTCACGGCTTTTGGTAAATTATACATTGATGTTTCATTTTATTTTTTATGTACTTTTTTTTTGTATTTATTTATATATATTTTTGTTTGTTTTGTTTTTGGTTGTGATTTTTTGGTTGCTGCTAATTCTCTTCTGGTCTGTGAGATGTCGCTTGGGGAACATAGGATATCCGTAATATGCATGCGTATGCTATATATATATATATATGTGGTTACAATTGTGGGTAACGTAATATGTATTCTATATGCTCGGGGGCTCTATAGGTGGCATCTCTACACAGATGCATATATAAATATATATATATGTATGTAGCTTAGCTTGAATACGATACAATATATAATATAGCGAGGACCTCGTCGCACCTTCCTCGATGTATTAAGTATTTTGTTTTTGTTCTGGTGGATCAGTAGATCTTTTTTTTGTTGTTGTCGAATATGTGTATCAAAAGTGTGGCTAAAATTCCTCTTAGACTCTACCGACTTTCAGTTTTCCTTTTTAGCTTCTTCTTTATTTTTTTCGGCAAGTGTAAAATATATCTTTTCTCTCTCTGTCTGTTGCCTGTCGTCGTCTCCCTCTCGTTCGTTATATGTGTATATATATATTTGTTTTTTTTTAGCGCTTACAAAAATATCCAATATTCAAAGAAGCAACAAGAAATCACATTAAGTTTTTTTTTAGTTATTTTGCTGTTTTTTCAAATATTTTCTGGCTTTGTTTCTATACACAAAAAGCGTGCTACTTGCTTTAACTTATAGTCCACACAAAGTGTTTGCTCTATAGTTTCATATAAGTTTTTTTTTTCATATATGTAAACCCAGTGGAGGGATTTTTGGTGCGCCTGCACTTACCAAAAAACAACAAGGATTCTGATTCGGATTCGAACTCGAATTCCAAATCAGATTCAGATAGAAACTAGATATTTTTAGCCTGAGAGTTGACAGCAAAACAATCAAAAAATCAACACAAATCAGGCTCGGTTATAACAAATACACGGTTAACACATTCTGTTCTCTATATGCTTGTATAAGTAATACATATATCTATAAATATTCTTTTATAATATTCTTTTGTATATATTTTACATACATATTTGTATATAATTTTCATATTAATACCATGAAACTCAACTCAACTTAACTCTCCTGCTTGCTGCCTCAACAATATTTCCATAACATTTGTGTGTTTTATTTTTATTTTTTTAATTTGCTTAATTTGTTTGTAATCAATGGAGTTAACTCAACGTTTTTTTCACCGCTTGCAGCTACAAAAGTGAAGGAAAACAAGAGGTTCAACATAACCATGACCAAGCGAACAATTGTAATTCAATATCTTTCAATATATTATATTATATATGTGGGTGTATATATCTGATTATTTGCCAGATCGATAAACATAACAGTAACAACAATTGGCCGCTATCGCAGCCGCACAGCATTGCCCTATATAGATGATATATCTAATACAATATCTCCCAAATATCCGTCGTCCAATATACAAAACGTATAAATATGCAACTGCCTCTACACATATATCTGCCCAGTGTCTATATAATATTACCAGTATATAATATATATGCATGTATATTGTATAAGTATAAATAGTTTATCATTTACGTTGTTCGATTTCCACTTGATTTTCGATATTCCACCTTTCCTTCTTCTTCTGTGTGTGTTTAGTTTTTTTTCTTCAGGTCACTACAATTTCCTTAATTTTTCTTAATTTCTCTAAAATTTTCATTAAACACATTTGTCGCCTTCAAAAGCGATTCCCAGCCGTTTTCCAAAAAAAAAAATAAATAAAAAATAAGAAAAACCATTAAGGGAAACATCCCAAAAAACCTCAGCGAGGGCCCCAGCCTAATTGCAATCTCTAGGGTGCGCAGGTAAGTTATGTTATTGTTATTATGTATGCTGGGGGCTATGCTATATGTTTCTATGCTATATTATATATGCTGCATGGTATATGGTGTGTATGGTATATATATCTCTAAGCCACGACTCTACGACACTACACGTCTATAACTCTAGGATCTATGCAGGTGCTTGGCTACTTAGTACATCGCAGGCTCAATACTGATCGGGGAAGTAAGGTCGCGAACTGAGGACTCCAACAGGAACTCCAGGCAATTAATGTTGACTCAGATCGATGGACTCTACTTGTTCTCAATGATGGTCTGCAGCTGGAGGACCAGACTCCGGGAGAGCTGCAGTATCGATTGGGCATTGTGGCGCTCGGCCATTTCTGTAAAAAAAAGGATACAAATTTAAGAAATATTATTTTCAACAAGCTATAAATGAAGATAAGACTTTCATACCATTGAAAAACTTGATGACATCCGTAAAGTCCATGCTGTTCGAGAGAATAATGTCGCGATAGGTCTCCAGGAGAGCCAAAGCCAGGAAGAGGACAAAATGGCCCGAGGCTATGTGCTTGGCCGCCCAGATCACCTCCCAGGTGGCAAAGACATCGTCGTAGACCAGCTCCCGCTTGAAGTCCAGCAGGAACCAGCGGTAGCAGAAGTAGAAGTGCGTGTAGTCCCCGTTCGAGTCCATCAGGTCGTACATCTCCGAGTCGAGGATTTGAATGAGGGATCTGCATTGATTGTTTATTAATATGAATAAAAATAGATCCCAGAATCCAATATCTCTCACCTCATGTTGGCAAAGTGCATGTCCATGGCCCCGCCACTGGGGAAATTCTCAATCATGCGCTCCATGAGCTTGCAGAAGCAGCTGTAGCTGAGCGACTCGTCGTCAAAGATGACCAGGAGCGGAGCCACCAGATCGCACATGCCCTGCATATAGCCCACATCCAGGTGCTCCCACACATACGTGGAGATCACGTTGCGCAGCTTGTCCAGGTTCTCGTTGGCAAAGTACCAGTAGTTCCTGTCGCACCTCTGCACATCCTTCTCGATGCGATGCAGATTCAGACCGAACTGCTCGAGCAGCTCCACGCTGTAGACGCCGCCATTGGAGCTGGCCGGAGAGACGCAGGCGGATTTGGGCTCTTGCAAAGCATCCAGAGAGGCCACCACTGTGATGTCTTCATTGAGGGGCGACATTAGGCTGGTCTTGCGAGAGGTAAACTCCTCGGTGGGATCGTCGTCTAAAGCGTCCAACGAAGCTGCTTCTGTGATGATAACCGAAGTGCCGGGCTGCGAGTGCTCCTCCTCCTGCTCCTGTTCCTGTTCCTGCTCATCCAACCTCACATCGTCGGCGCTGTGAAACTTGCTCAGCTGGCCTAGCGGCTCCTCCTCCTCCAGCTTAGCCTCGGCCATGTCAACAAACTCATTGCCCACCGTCTCATAGCTGCTGGTGGAGGGGGAGCTCTTGATGCTCAACATTAAGATGTTGCCGCTGCCGTCCAGGCTCAAACCAAACTCATTCTCGGTTTCGGAATCGGCAAAGCAGTTCTCCTGCAGACGCAGTGGCTCCATGTTGTCGATATTCTGGAACTCAAGTACCAGCTGCTCACTAAGCTGGGGTATAACTCGTTCACCCTGATCCTCCACATTCTCTTCCTGATCGTTATTCTCTTTGAGGTCTTGCTCCTCCGCTTCCCTGGCCATTTCTGGCTCATCAAACAGATCGCCAGGATCGGATATATCCGAAAAGTCATTGTCATCAAACACATCGTTCTCACCCTCGCCAAGATCCGCCTCCCCATCACCATTTCCCTGCTGCCGCTCCAGCTCCAGCTGGCGACTGCCGTTCGTGAGCTTCTCGTGTGGATTGAGGCTGTTGGCATTGGGATTGGAGTTGGCCGCCAGGCGAGCCTGCTCGGCACTGAGCCTGGCCACCGCCAAGGCTGTTTTCTCCTTCTCCCGCTGACGCACAATGGCCTCCACCGCCAGCCATTCGCTCATTGTGGTCTCGTAGTAATGCTTGCAGGTCTCATCCTGCTTCTGGCGTTCCTCCGGCGTGGATCCGAAGGCATAATGACCCAACAAATAGGGCCACACATCCTTGCGGAGATCGGGCTGAACGCCGCCGAAGTAAACCAGGCGATACAGCTCCAATTCGCTGGATACAACGCCATTCTCGCCATGCATCGCCAGCCACTTGTCACGGGTTAAGCCCTCTTCGTCGGCAGCCACTGGTGGAGAATAAGCCAAATTAGTTAGTTTTCTAGGAAAGAATTGATGAATTCTTACAGTCCGGCATAATGCGACCGTTGACCAGGCCCGAGAGATGCGTTCGCACTGTGGAGAGATGCCGGCAGTAGGCCAGCCAACCATAGAAAGCCCTCGAAATGATCTGGCGTCGCATTGTGGAGCAAACCAACTCAATGCTGGTGCTCTGACTGGCCTGGATTAGGGGTGTTTCGCAGCTGCTCTGGTCTATCGAGAGGCTCTTGCTGGAGCAATCGCTGCTGCCGGTGGTGGAGCAGCTGCCCAGATGCTTTCTCCTTGGACTTGACCGCCCCAGCTCCAGAATGGGATGAGTGGCCACTGAAAATGGTAATTTTAAACCAAAAAACAATGATAAGGCTGGAATTTACTCACGAAACTCCTCGTGCTGACACTTGCTGACCACCCGGAAGACATAATCGATGGGCGTCTCATCGGTGGAGGAGCCCGCCTCCATAACCGAGGGCAGAATGTGCCTTCGTACGCTCTTGGGCCACGGAAAGAGCTTCCCAATGCCGCGTTGCGACCACAGAGGCGGATCTAGCTGCCCGTGCGGCAGGAGACCCGTCTCCAGGCAGCTAAGAAAAGCCTGCAAGTGGCCACCTTCGGGAAAATGAATCGGTGGACGCTGTACACCATCCTGGCCAACGAGTATAATGGTGCCTCCGGTATCTCCGCCACGATTCTGATGGCAATGAACGTACACAATCTCATCGACATTGATGTTGAGGGCGTAGCTCCAGTAGAAGCTTTTGTCACCGCCGCCATCGCCGTCATTGTAGCCGTTCATCAACTGATTGGGCGTCCACTTGATGGTTAGCGACTGGACGCTCTGATGCAGACTCAGGTAGCCTGGCATGGGCTCCGACACATCCTTGGGCAGGACCAGAACATTGTTCTTGCCATACAGCAGGGTAGTGCGCGAATTTTGATGCAACGACTCGACATAATCCTTGGCCACGCTCGCCGGCGAGCTGGCCTTGAAGCTGCCGCTGCTCGTGTCCTCGGAGCTGGTGTGCAGGCTGCGCTTGAAGTTAATGATGGGCCGGTGGGTGGTGGGCGGTGTCCGATTGCCCGAACTGATCCTGTGGCGTTGCACCTGTCAAAGAGAAGAGAATTACATGTTACAATTTAAAGAGTCTTTTAGTATTGTTTTGAGGTGGACTTACCAGCTCATCGGCACAGGGATCGGACCAATAGTGATCGGCAGTCTTGGCCCTGGTGAATTCCAAGGCGCAGGGACCCACCAGCAGGGAGCTCAAGATTGAGCCATAGTCCGGATCGGCCACCAGGGCCTCGCGATCATAATAGCTACTGGCATTGCCCACCAAATGTTCTATGATCTTGGCCAGTCGCTTCTCGTAGAGGGCCAGTCGTATCCATAGATATTTGCCCAGAGGTGGGATATTCCCAGCAGCGGCACCACCCGCCGCTCCATTGGAAACCGTGTTGATGGTGGTCACTGAGCTGCTGCTCCCACTGCCCTTGCTCAGCAGCTTCGGTTTGATGATACTATCACTGCTCGAGGACGACCGCTTGCCGCTCACCGCATGACTCTCCTGGGCGAGCTCCAGTTCGAGCAGGCGTCGGCTTACATAGTCTGCCTCCGGGCAGATTTTCGCTATCTTCTGGATCAGCGCTGTGGTGGATGAGGTCTTGAACAGGCCCAAGGCCCGACGTCGCAGGCCATGGCTCAGGCAGGCTTCCACCGCGCCGCAGAGCGAGGTAACCGAGCTGCTCTCCTCGTGGACATACTTTTTGGTCACTGCCTCCTCCATTAGCTGTTTCACCTCCTTCTTAACGCTGGCTATCAGCCGCTCCTTCAGCTCGCTCTCCGCTGTGGGAGAAAGAAGGTATAAAAGGATATAGAAAAAGGATATATCAGTACACTGAGAGATAAAAGGAAATAAAATATAAGGAACGCTAAGAAATAGAAACCCATCTTAATTGGTTTGTTACTTATTTGCCTGAGTGTGGTTATTGATAATCCCTGGCTCCACTTCCCCAAGGAACCCCAATAAATATGCTTTGATTGATTGCACATGCCGCTCTTCCAACTCGTCTGGGATTTTCTGTATTTACTTTCTTTGCTCCTCTTTCCTTGCCTTCTCTTCCTTGGCGTTCAGACCGACGTCAATCATTTTGTCATCGCTGTCAATTTTTGTCCTGTTTGTCCTGTTTGTCCTGTTTGCTCCCGTGCACAAAATACATACATATAAAAAAGCGTGTATGTATGTATGTACATATTACGTATACGTATAAAAAACTTTTTTAATCAACGATGCAAACAGGAAATTGAGTTGCCTGTCTATCGAAAGTTGTCAGCAGTTAAAAGGTCTCGGACTACGGCAAGGACACTTTTTCCACAACAAAGTATAACTATTTTCCTAGGGCAGGAAATTGAAAAAAAAAAAAACCAACCATTAAAAGGCTTTAAATGTATAAATAATTTATATAAATTTTACATAATTTAATACATTTTCTATTTTATTTATTTTCCTTATTCTATTTCATAAAGTCCTTTAGACTTCATTATGTATGCCTTAGCTTTTGTTCTATGTACAAATATGCTAATCGGCTAAAAGGACCACGAACTGGAAAGGCCTAAAAGGGAGACAGAGAAGCGGCGCTCTTCTAATTAGAATGGAAATAAAGGATTTACGCTGCTACGTGACATGGCCCGCCAATGTCCAGGACAAGGACCCAGGATTTGAGGCAAGAACATAAACAAAATCGATAGGGGACAACAATGTTGCAACAATGTTTCAAATTCAAATTAAATTACCAAATATATTATTTTTTAAGATTTTTTTTAATTCCTGAAATTGTAAAATAAATTATAACTTTTTTAAACCAGCAAATTCAATTTTTATAAAGTATTTTTCATTTTCCACAATTTTGTAATAATTCCAACAAATTTTTGTTGTCTAGAAATGGCTAAACAAACACAAACAAACATAGAAAGTATTTCCGAATTCAAATTCGTGTATTTTTGGCCAAGTTATGATATTTAATTTGTGCCATTGGCAATTTAAAATTACAGAACATGACTAGATCAATTCTCCTTTTGATGCTGATCAAGAATATATATAGTTTATGGGGTAAAAATGACTCCTTCACTGTTAAAACAAATTTTAAAACATATTTTGAAAGGGTCGTAAGAACATGAAACGCCATCAAGCGGCTGCCGCTTGAACTATGGCTTGTGGGCAAGGGAAAAAAGGGAAAGAGCGCGATGAGTTCGAGCGAGAGTTCGATGGTTCGATCAAGAGTTCGAGGGTTCGATCAAGAGTTCGAGGCTTAGAGGGTTCGATCAAGGGTTCGAGAGTTCGATCAAGTATGAGCGCGTATGAGCGATATTATAATTAATAAAACATTACTCATACGCAACGTTGACTTTATGGATTTTCAACCTTCTAACTAACTAAACTTTTTTACAGATATTGCTGTAATTGTATGAAAAATACACCAAATTGTATGCGTAAATGTCTTTCACGCTGGAAAAAAGTAGAATCCATTTTCTCTGATTACAACTTACAGAATTTAAAGGGCAGAAACCACATTTTTTTGCTAGGGAAAGGTGAAACGCATTCAAGCACATCGGCACATGCACTAAGTTGTTTATTTTCAATTCTCAATGCAATTTGCGATTGCCGGCAACTTGAAGTGGAAAACATTTCAATAAACAAGAAACTAGGAGCGGCGGGCACATGCACATGTACATATGTATGTAATTATGCGGTGCACAGGCACTGTAACAAACACAACCACAGCCACGGGCACTCGCAGTGCCTGTGCCTAAGCTGTATGTATGTATGTATGTAACCTTGACTCGATGCTAAAAAACTTCCTTGAATTATAACCTACAACAACGGGTCGCTGCGGAGGCGAAAGCGAGACGGCGCGAGGGAGTGACACCTGCGACGCTACCAATACAGGCGCACGCACATCGCATACTTGACCCTGAACAACATAAAACAGCTGATGACAGGGCCAACAGAAAAATGAAACGCAGAGCAAAAGGAGCGAAAGAAACGAGAGAGGCACGAGAAGCGAGACGAGAAGAGAAAAGCGAGAGGACCGGCTAGAGGCCCAGACTAAGCGTGAGAGCAAGTGAGATGGCAAAAAGAACGATGTAAGGCGATGCCTCTCTCTCTCGCAGAGCGGGATGGCAGTGTGTGTGTGTGTGCGAGTGTGTGTGGGGGGTGCTCCTTTAATTTGCTGCCAGTTACAGAAACACAACAAAAGCAGCAGCAGGAACGGTGCTAAGCTGTGCTGAGCACCGAGAACGGAGAAAGGAGAACCCCATACACATCATTAAATCCCCTGCCATGGCAGCCATATTGTAAATGGAAGCGGTGCCCAAACATATGTTTGTTACCCAACAAAAGGGCGCAACACACACATACGCACATAGCATTCACGCACGCCCGCACACATGTGAGTCTATTTCCCGCGTACTCGTGTGTGTGTGTGCACAGAAAAAAGCCAACGATAAAGAGGAGCTCATGTTAAAGACCATCTTTCAGAGAATCTTTTAAGATCTAAGCATTTCTTGGCCATGAACTTTTTTTTTTAATGTCTATAAACAATTTTTAATATGTTCTTTATTAAAAAATTAATTAGTGCAACTAATAATTTATTTATGGTATATTTTTAGCAAACTCAGTTTTACGTATGAGTAATATTTTAATCACATTACCTAAAATATTACTCATACGCACTGTTGACGCATCAACCTTCTAGAAACTAATAATTTATTGTTTATTTTAATTTATTAACATTTTTAGCATATTTAGTTTTAAGTATGAATGATAATTTTTTTTATAATGAAAGATTAGTATGAGTGATATTTTAATCATAATGAAAAATATAACTCATACGCACTGTTGACTCCATGGATTATGAAAAATTTAAGAAACTAATCATTTTCTTGTCATTTACGGACAACAAATAATAAAAAAAAAACTATTGCTTAAGATTTTATACATATGTTTTAATTAACCGAAATTACCACCTTAAGTTAATGAATTAATGTTTTGAAAAATAAGGAAAACTATTAAAAATTCCACGAAAAAATTATAACAATACAGCTACAAATAAAAATATTTTTCTTGGAGATTAATAGAAATAAAAATTAAGCGATGTCATAATCAAAAAATATTAATAATTAATTTGAAGAGGGGAACAACAAATAGCACAAAATACACAAGGCAGAGTATCTGAGAAGCCGACCAACGGCGCTAAAAAGGTAAATGGAGAAGGAAACGAACACGGACCCAGGACCGGAAGAGGAACAGAGGAACAGGAACAGGAACAGGACATTGTGCGCGCTTCTCTGATTACTTTAATTGCCAGGCAATTTGATGAATTTGAAATGAGAGACCAGCCGCTGAGAGGGCGTGACCCGGCGTAATCGCATCGGAATACGCAAGAATACGTTAGAATACGGCTGCGATAATGCAATTACCGGCTCCGTCCGGCATTACTATGTATTTAAGATGTACATATATTTGTTTGTACGAATGAGGTGGTGAGCAGGAATGTAAGCAGGAAGACAAAGGCAAGATTAATGCCAAACTGACCTATTGGCCGTGAACTTTTGCATTTGCCACGGCCAGGGTAATTCAGGTAATTCCACTTAATTGGACGCGTGTGAGGCTAAAAAAAAAGCCATGCAATCGATGCCAATTAGAGCGGCATTAACTCTTTCTTTCTCTTTCTCTTTTCCTGCACCTGGATGTAAGCTGCTGCTGCTGCTGCTGCTGCTGCTGCTGCTGCTGCTGCTGCTGCTGTTGCTTCTGCACTTCCACCGAGCTTTTCCCCATTTCACCTCCCCTAATTAATGGCCCACGCACACTCTCGCCTTTTATACGCAATAAATCATGGCATGGCATGCCAGGCACTCACAAACTCATTACCAGGAAAAGGCAAATGACTGCACTTTACTTGTGTCAATTTTAATTGGATTAAAAATCTATATTAAATCAGCAACAGAGTGGTTACTATTCTGAGGTGTGGAAATCCATGAATATATTAAATTAGATTACTGAGATTTTTTTAGAAGAATATTTGTAATAACATAAATTTCAGGGAATTCATTTTATAAATATATTAAATAAATTCTTTGGCTTGATAAACAAAACAAGTTCAGATCACTTTTAATATTTACAATATATTTATTATTTTATATAAAATAATTGAAAATTAATTACAACAATATTATTTATTATATTTTCATATATGTACTGAATAAACAACAAAAAATACATGTATGTATGTATATATGTGGCACTTTTATGAATTCACGCTAAACTCTTCAGAGTTACCTGTATAAAATATGGGCACTCAGGTTAATTTGATTACGAAATTCTATTTGAAAAGTTCGAGTTCAAGGAGCTGGACTCCATATATACATATGTACATAAATATGTACACGTCCGAGGTTATGTGTACACAAATCCATAGGATTGTTCCCTATATACCATCCCCTCTGAGAAGTTTTTTCCCTTCGCTCCCAGATTCATTGAAAAAAGTTTCGGAGGCCTAAACTTTCGATAGACAGTAAGCAACCATTAAAAATTATTTTAATTTTATTTAATTACATCGGAAATCTATAAAATAAACACAATTCAATTTGAAAATAAGCCTTTTTTTATATGTAAAATCTCGCTTCTTTGCTATAATTTACATATTTGGATTTTAGATGCAATTAAATATCATAATAAATTATTTATGAATACCTAAAAAAGCATAAATATTTTATTACAATGTTTTAATTTTGTTTCCACAAGCTGTACAATTTTCTTGTCTAGTTTCTCCTTTATGGAGTGTCCACTGTAGCCGAATATCTTTCTTGCCTGTTTTTTGCTCTCAGAAAAAGGGACGCGAAATCATTTCACTTTCGCACCTTCTACGCATCAACGCCAATAACAACAACAAATCACACACACACACACACTAGCACACACGACACGCACACAAGTGGCTACACTTACATTTGTGTGTATGTGTATGTGTATGATATGTAATTGGAATTTGCCACTCCTGCTGTTCTTGTTCTTGTTTTCGACATATATTCGGCTGTTTGTTGTTTGTTTTGTTTTTTTTTTGTTGTTGTTTCTTGTTTTTGTTTTGGGGAATAAAAAGGAAAAGGCAAGGACCAAGTACTCACCGCTGCTGACGTCGCCTGTGGCGTTGGCAGCGCTGCCGGCACCGCCGCCACTGAAACTGTGTAACATATTCATCTGTGTTGGTGGATGATGGACGCTCCTGTCTTGCTCGCACGCACTGGCCCTTGTCCTTGTTCTTGCTCTTGCTCCCTGCTTTTGCTCTCTTTCTCTCCCTCTCTCTTTGTTGTTTCCTTTTGGCTTTTTGTTGAATAATTTTTGGGGCAAGTGTAATTTCCTCTCTTCGCTCTTGGCCCTTTTCTCCTTTGTTTTTGCCAGCTGCTTTCTTTTCTTTTCTTCTCCTTTGTTTTTTATTACTTTAGCGTTTCTCTCCTTTTGTTAACAAAGAATTGTGGTATCAAAAAAATGTCCTTTTTAGATTCGTTGTCTTGTATTTTTGTTATTCTTTTTCCCTTTTCAGTGTTGTTTGTAGCTGTTGTTGCTACATTTTTACTACTACGCACGCACACACTCGACACACACACACACACTTATATAAGTCGGAAAATAACAAAGGCAACAGCAACAACAACAACAAGGGGTGTGTGTGTGTGTGTGTGTTTATTATTTGCAGTCGTAGTTTTAGGAGTTATTCACATTTTTGCTGCATACTTTCTGGGAGCTTTATCTCTTGCCTTTCTTTCGCTCGCTCTCTCTCTCTTTGGCGATTGTGGTATGCGTGTATCTCTAGTTGGATATTTGTTGTTGCAAACGTTTTAATATTTTTAGTTACAATTATAATTTGGTTAAATTAAATTTATTCATTTGAATTCGCTTTAAGCCCTCCTGCGTGCCGACAGTTACTTATTGTTGTATTTTCCGCCTTCCAGCCAGTGTTGCCGACTCTTGGGGTCGTGGGAAAGCCAAGTTAGCCTGTGGAAAACGCTATAAGCCAAATATATTTTGGTAGCTAAAAAATCTAGAGTAGATTTTTTAATTTCTGCGGATGCAACCGTCTGCTCTCGCGTTGGATTCGGACTGAGTCCACAAATTTCACAATCCACAAGGATACGCTTCAGTCAGTGTTGGCAATTTAGCTAATTTCAGGCTAAATCTAGCATATTTTTATTGATATGCCTATAAAAAGCTTAAAAATTCATTATTTTAATGTTTATATTTTCTTATTCAATCTTAAATAATTATACGACCAAGAAAAATACCAAAATCAATCAATTTATAATGAATTTAATTAAAATAAATTCTTAGAAGAATATATTAAGTTATATTTTTGTTTAAATTTTAGCTTTTTTTTACTCAAAGCTCTTTCAGTTAGGCAACACTGGTGCGCAGGACTCGATCGCGAGGGAGCGATGTCCTGGAAAGCATAAAAAAGTTCATTGAACTATCTTCGTTGATTGAATCCTTTGTCTTTATTAACAATAAAATAATTTAAAATTGATTCAAAAACTTGTAGTCTTCAATTGTTGCTTTTATAAGGACTTATAATAAGACATTGAAATATGGTTTCCGTTTCAATGATAAATATTTGAAAAATAAAAGAATAATGGTTTTTTTGTGTGCCAATACTAGGATTGTCACTCCTTTTTTATTTCATTACAAATTTTAAATTTAGAAATAATGAAAATATTTAAGTTTTTTAAAAATTCTTTTATTGTATTTTGTTTTTTTGTTTTTTTACCTTTTAAAGTCTTAAGACACTGGCAAGAGGTATTCGGTTTACATAATGCTTAAGTCATTTGTGAATGTTTCAGTGATTTATTAAAGTCTCTTAGGAAACTTTATTAAAATCTTAAGAATTCTATCAAATATATAAAGTTATCATAAAAAGTTTTGAGATTTATGTAGATAATAGAGTTGTATATATTTTGTTTTCTTATTTCACTTTATAAAATATATTAAAAAATTTAACAATTCTATAAATTTATAGGAATTTACATTCAATTTCCTGTGTGATGTGCACATTTTAATTCAAGAAGAACCCTTATTAAATACGAAGTTTAATAGGGTTTTTAGTTAAGTTCTTTGCTTAAATAAAGCTTCTAAATATGTCAAATATTTAGGGCCCTGTAAGCTTTCATTAAATCATAGCCACCTTCAAAATTATGGATGAAGTATTGTGTATTATTTTGGCAATAGTTATTCTCTTGATAGTAATTATCCAAATTTTAGGATTGTAATTACCCGTAGTTATTGATGCTGATGATGATCATTCCGCCAGAACTACATCGCCGCAGGTCATTTGCATCATATCCTTGTCGTCGGCCTCTTTCCGGTTTTCCGTGGCGGCCACCCTCGTGATATAAATGCCAAACCGCATGCGGCCCTTTTGGAGGCGGGATATTGTGGTCAGCGTCTCCGGGGATCTTTCGCCGGTCCGTTGATTAATACAAATCATATCGCAACGCTGGCAGGGACCCTCCACTCGGAACTGGACCCGCCCGATGGTGAGCTCCTGGAAGGAGAGCTCCTCGAACGCGGAGCCCGTATCAATGATGATATTGGCTCGAAAACGATCCACAGTCTCGTCGAGGTCCTCTTCGAAGTGTAGGGATCGCACGGAAGAACGATTCACCAGCAGAAACTGAGCTTGATTCACCAGACTCAGCTTCTGTTGATCCTTGGACGAGGAGTTCCTGTGACCCGATTGCCGGAGCAATCGCAGACCCTCCAGTCCCAGGTTATCGCTTAGCCACTGGGCAACGACATCGCCGCAATCCAAGCCATTCACCGGCTGCCGGCACACTTTGCTGACGCACTTGGCCGAATCGGCAGCCTGGTCCTGCAGTGAAAGGGGCACCGAAACGGAAGACTCACCGAAATGCAGCTCCAGGAGATCCTCGGTAATTACCGGCCTGATCAGGCACAGTTCTGTGCAACGTTTCTGTGTGAGGGCCATGCCATTCATGTCCACAATCATCCATTCCCTGTCGTACTTCAAGCCCTGTTCGGTCAAAGGCCACGCCTCGCCCGGCGAACTGATCTTGAAGGCGGCACATGACTTGACCGGATATATGGCCATTTGTAGAAGTTTGGGTCGCAGCAGCTGGACGCGTTGCTTGAGAACCGGCGGCAGTTGTTCCGCCTGCTCCTCAATGAACTGAATCCGCTGGTGTGGCTTGCTGGCCACATAACTGGAACGCAGCATTTTGAGCAGCTCGTCTACATCCTGGCGCGTGGTCATATAGCCAAAAGACACACGCACCGCTCCCGTGGGCTGGCCATCAATGAGATCGTAATAATCGCCGCATATACGACCCGCTCGCTTGTATATCGCATCCATGGCATCCTCGTCCAGCCCCAAATAGTATTGGCAGGCTCCGATATTGCAGAAACAACCCGTACGCAAGAGGATGCCATGAAGAGCCGCCACGCAGGCAATCTCGCCGAAGCCCACAAAGGAACCCGATTCGGTGCGTACATTGAAGGCAACAATGCCGCCCTGCCGTCTCTTGTCCTCGTAGCCACATTTGTTGTACAACTGGACGAGGGGCTCGCCATTGGAATGCTGCAGTTGCTTCAGCTGCTCCTCCAGATACTTGGCCAAGCCGTGGACATGCCTGCCAGAGAATCCAATGCATTTATTTTATATATAATATAATAAATATTTATATAATATATATATAAAAAACACACCTTGAGATCCTTTCCATTGTTGTGAAACTCTCCGTTCGAGGCACCAATCTTTCCAGCGTGCGAAAGCCCTCGAGAAGACCAACGATTGCCAAAAAGGGCAGTGTGCCGTCTTCATAGCGCTGGTGAAAGGACTCCCTTGGCTGGTAGTCCATGGCATGGGGGTAGGCATAGTTAATGGTACCGCCGCCAAAGAATCGTCGCTTGCCAAAGGCTTCGGCACCTCGCTTGCTCACCAAAAGGGCCCCCACGCCGGTGGGATAACCAAAGATCTTGTAGAAACTAAGGCATACGTAATCGGGTTGGTATTTCTGCAAATCCAGAGGACTGGTGGCCACAAAGGAAGCTGCATCGAGGCAGATATAGTAGTTATTATTGTTGATATCATCGCTTTCCTGCTTAGAAGTCCACAATTGCTTTCCATATTGGCTTAGGCCATTTTTCTGGATGTTTCCAATGGCCTCCAGTGGGATTTTGTAGCCACTGAAGTTACACTGGGCAGAGAAGGTCACCAGGGAGCTGCTGCCGCTGCCTGTTCTAAGTGATTCTCCATTGGACAATTGCTTGTCCAATTCCCCAGAGATCTCTTTTTCCGTCAGCATATATATTCCATTGGCCTGAACCCTTTCTCGCATGCCCAGAACCGAGGTGTGATTCTCCTGACAGAAATGAAAGTTACCCGACGAACCAAAGTCAAAATTCTCGGCCACCAAAGACAGGCCAGCGGTGGCATTTGCTGTGAAGATCACATGGTAGTCCTCGGCGGTGTTATTGAAGAATTCCAAGATCCTAGGACGAGTAACAAGGAAAGATTTGATGAAGAAACTCCTCTAATATCTAAATTTTCATATAATAGCCATGCAAGGGCACTCCAATGACAGGGGACACGGTTGAGCACTCACTTGAATCGCACTTGGTCCACAAAATCGCCAGTGAGGCGGCAGGTGTGCGGATTGCAGATGACATTCCGGCGCAGTTGCTCCGCGGCGGCTGTCACCTGGTTCTCTGCATACAAAGTGGTACCCGCATGATCCAGGTAAATGCTCTTGTTGTCTGGAAAGAAACGAAAACAAAAAATTACCAGTTTTGTTATCTGTATTTCACCATGATTCCGTTCTTCCTCTTCTAACCCCCGCCCTCGTCCAAGCACTTACTGGCCAATCTAGAGAATTCCGCGTCAATGTTCGATTGCTCCGATTGAGTGAATTCCGGGAGATATGGCGACATGTTGGGAACTGTTGAATGCGTAGAGCTGCGCCTCGGGTTTTATTTATTTGAGAACGAAGCCGACCGACGCCGGCATGCAATAATGCGGCGCCATACTCTTTCGGGGAAATAATAATATCAGTGTACAACAGCTGTGGCCTTCGTTTGGCAATAACACGCTTTAATATGGCAGTTTACCCATTTCTTAGACCTTTAGCTGTAAATTGAGCTTTTTACTAAGTTATTTGTTGCATTTAATTTATTAAAATTATACGATTATCTTTAGAATAAGAGTTTATAATTATCTTAGGGTATTTGGTAGTCGATAGGTAATTATTTATTCTCGGTTTAATCAGCTGTCTGAAGTAGTGTTGGCTAAATCACCGACTAAGTAGGGGTTTGATTTAAATTACTGTTTTTATATATTTAAATTACTTATTATTTAGAAATTGTTTACCTTTTATTTTTAAACTATTAAAATGTAAAATATTTTTAATTTATAAACTATTTTTTTTAATGTTAACCAGTGTTGCCTAGTTCGCTTTCCATTTATCGGTTGCTATCGATAACATCGTCTCCCATCTCCACGACTCTTTGGCATAAATCTTTTGTTTTGATTTCACAATTTCTTCGATTTGCTCAGCCAAAAACAATGCCCAAGGAAAAATCCAAGTCCCGACATAGAAGTCGCAGTCGCGAAAGAAGAGATCGCAGTCCGGACCACAAAAGTAGTCGGCATAGAGAGCGCGAAACGGACAGAGATCGCAGGGAGAAGGACAAGGAGCGTGATCGCCGCAGGGAAAGAGACCGGGAGAAACGTCGAGACCACAAAAGTAGCAGCAGCAGCAGCCGAAAGCGACGCTCCGCATCATCTTCCTCCTCATCCTCCTCCTCCTCGTCGTCCAATGGCGGCCCCAAGTCGCCTCTGGCCAAGAGTTCAATGAAACTGCTGCAAACGCTGGAGGCACGTCGCCTGCGTGAACAACAGGATCGCCAGCGGAAGAAGGAGGAGCTCAAGGCCCAGGAGACGCCCGAGGAGAAGAGGTCGCGCCGCCTGCGCGAGAAGCAGGCCAAGGAGCAGCGTCGCCGTCAGCGAATGGGCTGGGACAATGAGTACCAGACGTACTCCAACGAGGACAATCCCTTTGGCGACTCCAATCTCACCTCCACCTTCCACTGGGGCAAAAAGCTGGAGGTGGAGGGCCTCTCCAATCTTTCCACCAAAACGGTGGAGGTTCTGTCCCTGCAAAAGCAGCTGGAGAACCGTCGCGAGCTGGAGAAGGTGAAGAAACGCCGGCAGGAACGTGAATTGGAGCGACAAGTGCGCGAGGACGACATGATGATGCAGCAGCGGGCCAAGGAGGCGGTCCAATTCCGCGAATGGCAGCGCCAGGAGGATCAATTCCACTTGGAACAGGCTCGCCTGCGCAGCGAGATTCGCATACGCGATGGGCGGGCCAAGCCCATCGATCTGCTGGCCCAATACGTGGCCGCCGGCAATGCTCCGCTCGAGGAATCCCTCGAAATGCAAATGCACGAACCCTACATGCTGCTCAATGGCCTGCCCATGGAGGAGCTGGAGGATCTGCTGGTGGACATCAAGGTGTACGAGGAGCTGGAGCAGGGCAAGCACATTGATTTCTGGAACGACATGATCACCATTGTGCAGGATGAGCTGCAGAAGCAGCAGAAATTACTGGCCGAGGGCACGGCGCTGAATCAACGACGCGACGGCATTCATCAGAGCGTTGTCAAGGATGTGGCCGACATTTTTAGGGGCAAGAATGCCCAGCAGCTGGAGGAGATGCGTCAGCGCATCGAGGCCAAGATCAGTGGTCGGGCGGATGGCGTGGACATCAGCTATTGGGAGAGTCTGCTCTCACAGCTCAAGGCGCACATGGCACGCGCTCGCCTGCGCGACCGTCATCAGGCGTTGCTGCGGGAGAAACTGCTGCTGCTCAAGAAGGAGAACGACGACGACGAGACGCAGGTGGGCCAGGAACTGCCGCTGCTGCAGCAAGTCAAGAAGGAGGAGGAGAATGAGGCAGAGATGGATTCGCAGGAGAATCCAGAGGAGGGAGATCCCGCCGCCACGGGATCTACGGACGGCGAGGAAGATCCCCTTAAGGAGCTACGCGATGCAGCACGCCTCTACCAGGCCGGCAACTATAGTCCGCGCTATATACGCGAGGAGGACTTCACCGGGAGGAGGCTTCAGAACGAAGACGATGACGATGCCGATGGCGAAGGTGCCCTGTACGATGAGGAGGATGACGAGCGGCGAATACAGCGTCAACGTTTGCTTGTGCTTCATCCGGAGCGGGTGGATACAAACCAATTGACGCCGCAAGAGCTTCGCATGCGCAACGAGGCACGCCAGGGTATGCAGGGCGATGAGGCCGAGTTTAGTGTGGAGACAACCGTGGACGCTGTGCCACAGCTGGCCACGGATAAGTATCGGCCGCGCAAGCCCAGGTACTTCAATCGTGTCCACACCGGCTTCGAGTGGAACAAATACAATCAGACGCACTACGACATGGACAATCCGCCGCCCAAGATCGTCCAGGGCTACAAGTTTAACATCTTCTATCCCGATCTAATGGACAAATCACAGACGCCGCAATACTTCCTCACGCCCTGTGCGGACAATGGTGACTTTGCCGTGCTCCGCTTCCACACGGGGCCGCCGTACGAGGACATTGCCTTCAAGATCGTCAATCGGGAGTGGGAGTTCAGCTACAAGAGGGGATTCCGCTGTCAGTTCCACAACAACATCTTTCAGCTGTGGTTCCACTTTAAGCGCTATCGCTACCGTCGCTAAGGAAGCTGTACAAATGGAGAATAAAAAAAGGAAGTACTGCAGTTTGAATCCTCTTTATTTTATTATTATTCCTTTTTTCTTTTAGCTTTTACAAATGTTCATAATAAAATGTGAAAATAGAAATGATGTTTAATCGACTTGACTGCGTTTTCAATCCACTGATGGTTGCATTAAGTTTGTGATCACAATGACTGCTGTAGTTCTTGAGATCATCTTTTATAGGCCATGATTAGCAGACATTCTTCATATCTAACTTGAACTATCCCTACTTTAATAAGTAAAAAGGGAAAAAGCTATTTAAAATAGGTTAAAGCATGGTATTTAGTTTTTTATCATCAATAAGGATCACAATCCATAGAATCTGTACCACAAATTAATTAACTAACTAAAAATTTAACCACTTTGTTTTGAAAGTTATCATTTAATGAGCTGAAACTTTGTGTAGCCTTTGAGTAGTCCATAAATCTTTTGAAAACGATTAAAAATAATTACAAGTATTTTTACATTATCTTAAAAAGGATTTTGAAATTCCTGCCTTTAATTCATTAATTTAAGAACAGATTTGTAGATTTGGATAAGCCGAAAGTCAGAGCACCGCCTATCTTCTCATCCACTCTTCTCATCTTTATGTAAAAGATTCCCTAAATTTGTAGATAACCAACTTTAAGATCATTTTAAAGACATCTTCAGCTCAAAATCCTGAAAGCAAAGCTCCTTTCAGGGATTCCATTAAATGTTGCAAGACAAAAACTTTTGTTACTTTCAATTTAAACTATTTTAATAACACTTTACATATGTACACAATCAATCTGAGGCCTCGCATCCTCTACTTCCCCCTTACATCACGCTGCAGTCCTTGATGGGCTGCTCCAGTACCGTCTCCATGGGTTCTCCTTGCTCTGCACGCCGCACTTGGGCCAGAACGCTGTCGTGTTGCGGGAAGGCGAGGCAGGCAAGCTTCGAGTGAACCAGCTGGCCGTCGATGGCCACCTCGAAGGATCCGCGACGGCCTTGCCGGCAGGTTATCTCCATTTCGGGATTGGCCGCCAGGAGGAACTGGCGCAGCAGCTGGCACTGGCCGCTGAAGTTGCAGATGCCGCTGCACAATCAACAAGGACCGGTCATCGGTTGCTCATCCCATCCAGGGCCTCGGGTACTCACCAGTATTCTACGTCCACCTTGACCATTGCATAAATTTGTAAATATTTACAACTGAATAACGAGACAAAAATATAACAGCTGTGGAGAGTTGCCAGATCGCTCAAGGCTAGCGGAAAATATGGCACATTTTTAAAAAACTTATTTTATTAAATTAACTTTAACTTTTTTTAATAAATTGACTTGGTTAATATTTCAAAAATACCTATTGATGTTAGGGACTTTTATTTATATTAGATGTATATTTAATTACGAGGAGGAGGCTGCTTTGAAGCGTGTTTTTCGATAGAAAGAATAGGAATAACTAAATAAAACTTAATTTAAAGAGCCGTTTTTGAAGAGAAAAAGCTAATTTATAGCAAAAAATAAGATATCAAAATTGTATAACAATTCTACAATAAATAATAATTATATTTTAATATATGGTCCTCGTTCTGAGGTAGAAGTACTTGAAAACTATTCGAAATTCAGGTTTTGAGAAAGAAAAGAACATTTCAGAAGTAACCTGGTACAAAGCATTTACTTCAAATTACAATAACTTGGCATATAATCTAAATAATTTTAAAAACATAAAAAGTGTTATAAACAGTTCTTCTAAATTATTCAAATTAAACAACAATAAAAAAATGTCTTGCACCCTTTGCGTAACCCCAAAAGTTCGAAAAAGCGCTTTTTTCGGTTACATAACCTCAAATATCTCAAAATCCTGACGTGAAGGCAAAATTTTAACGCCGGATTCAAATTCTATGCACCCCATCATTCCAACAACTCACAAAAAACCATATTTGCAGACCTGTGTTATTAATTATATATTTTTTTTTGTTTTTTTTTTATAATGCATACTTAAATCGACTCTGATTCATTTTAAATACATTTCAAAGTAATGCAGACAACTCGGAAACACTTATAAAAATTCCTAACCCAGTGTACAAATGATCCCCATATGACACAACACCTACTAATTTGTTTTTAACCACCAATGGTCCACCGGAATCTCCAAAGCAAGGCGAACCTCCTAAAGATCCGGCACAGATACTGGCGTTTGGTAATACACCAAGCACTTCACGGCAATTGATCAGCTTTTGAATCCTTATGTCAATGGCTTGTAGTTCTTTGGGTCTATATATTTCCGGACGATTATTAAGTAATCTCATTGCATCACCCCAGCCTGTCACCCGTGCAAGTGTTCCAGGAGCAGGATCTTTTTTTGCCAAGGCAATCTTTTGCATTTTCTTGGTTGTTAGGTCGAGTGATTTACTTAATTTTATAATGCCGACATCGTGATAGTGATAGGGATATTTATAACCGGCATGAGCCTTGATCGCAGCCACTTTCACAATAGTTTTCTTGGAAAACCGATTCGAGGATCCTGCAAGAACCTCGAAGTTTTTGGCCTTCAGTATCGTGTTATCCTTATTATTATAAAAACAATGGGCAGCAGTAATGATGATTGTTTCGTTGTAGATGGAACCGCCACAGTAATGTGCTCCTAAAAGGCGCAAGGACACCTGCCAGGGTGCACTTTCGATGTTGATATTCCTTCCACCGATAATGCGCGTTTCCGGTTGGGAATGGAGTCCTTCTGCGGACAGGAAGTTGGCTGCCAAAAGCAGAAGAAGGCCTTTGACGAACATTTCTTTCTCGATTTAAGTTTGTGATCACACTGACTGCTGTAGTGCTTGAGATCGTCTTTTATAGGCCATGGACTAGCAGACATTCTTCATATCTAATCTTAACTATCCCTACTTTAATAAGTAAAATAGGAAAAAGCTATTTAAAATAGGTTAAAACGTGGTATTTAGTTTTTTACTATTAATGAGTAGCAGAAATTAATTAACTAACTAAAAATGTAACCACTTTGTTCTGAAGGTTATCATTTAATGAGCTGAAACTTTGTGTAGCCTTTGAGTAGTCCATAAATCTTTTGAAAACGGTTAAAAATATGTTTACATTAACTTAAGAAGGTTTTTGAAATTCCTGCCTTTAGTTCATTAATTTAAGAACAGATTTGTAGATTTGGATAAGCCGAAAGTCAGAGCACCGCCTTTCTTCTCCTCCACTCTCCTCATCTTTTTGTAAAAGATTTCCTAAATTTGTAGGTTACCAACTTTAAGATCATTTTAATAACATCTTCAGCTCTAGATCCTGGAAGCAAAGCTCCTTTCAGGGATCATAATAAATGTTGAAACACAAAAACGTTTGTTACCTTCAATTTAAACTATTTTATTAACACTTTACATATGTACACAGCCAATGTGAGGCCTCGCATCCTCCAATTCCCCTTACATCACGCTGCAGTTCTTTTTTTAAAGGACAAAGCTATTTTATATAGCAATATTACAATTCTCCACTAAATACTTATTATATTAAAATATGGTCCACTTTCTAAGGTGGAAATATTCAGAACTATTTGAGTTCTGAATTGTTTCTATTCGAAAATCAGGTTTTGAGTTTAACCCAAAAGAAAAAACATTTCAGAAGTAACCTGATACGAAGCACTTACTTCAAATAACTTCGCATATAATCTAAGTAATTTAAGGAATATAAAAAAGCGATATAAAACATATACAGCTGAAAAATTTGAAGAAGAAATGGTAGTAGACACAATATATTCGTTTCAATTTATTATATTAATGCAACATTAATTTGCTTTATTTTAATTTTGCTTTATTTGAATAATAATATTGATTATATATATTTTTTTTCAGCTTTTTTTATAATGCATATTAAAATCGACTCTGATTCATTACAAATACATTTCAAAGTAATGCAGACAGCTCGGAAACACTTACAAAAACTGATAAATCAGTGCACAAGGGCTTACCACGTGACACAACGCCTACTAATTTGTTTTTGACCACCAATGGTCCACCCGAATCTCCCTTACATGTGGTAAATCCTTTATTTCCGCCACAGATACTGTACTTTTGTACATAACCAAGCACTTTATCACAAAGGACCGGCTCTTGAATCAATATTTCGACGGCTTTTAGTTTAGCAGGTATATATGATTCCCCGGATCTTGTTGCATTTCCCCAGCCTGTCGCCAGTGCCCACGTTTCAGGAGCGGGATCTTTGTCTGCCAAAGCAATCCTTTGCATTTTCTTGGTTGTTAGGTTGAGTGGTTCACTTAATTTCACAATGCCGATATCGTAATCATAAAGGGTATCTATATAATTCGGATGAGGCTTAATCGCAGCCACTTTCACAATAGTATTGCTGGAAAACTGATTCGCGGATCCTGCAAGAACTTCGAAGTTTTTGGCCTTCAGTATCGTGTTATCCTTATGATTAAAAAAACAATGGGCAGCAGTAATGATGATTGTTTCGTTGTAGATGGAACCGCCACAGGAATGTCCTCCTAAATGGCGCAAGGACACCTGCCAGGGTGCACTTTCGATGTTGATATTCCTTCCACCGATAATGCGCGTTTCCGGTTGGGAATGGAGTCCTTCTGCGGACAGGAAGTTGGCTGCCAAAAGCAGAAGAAGGCCTTTGACGAACATTTCTTTCTCGATTTACCACAATGACTGTTGCAGTGCTTAAGATCGTCTTTTATAGGCGGAGTTTCTTCATATCTAACTTGAGCTATAGCTACTTTAATTAAAAAAGAGGCGAAAGCTATTTAAAATAATTGGTTAAAGCGTGGTATTTAGTTTTTTATCATTAAGGAATAGCAGAAATTAATTAACTAACCAATTTGTTCTGAAAGTTATCATTCATTGAACTGAAAAGATTCCCTAGTCGCTAGTTTCTAACAAAGTTGACTGAATTTTATATTCCTGTAAATAAAAATAAAACAAAAATTAAAAGAATTACATTGCCTTTAGGAATTTTCTTCACAATGCATTTGTGGCCATTTATTTCACTTAATTTTCGGCCTAATCTAATTAATTTTCTCCAATTTGAGGCATTTTTAATGCAATTCTGGCTTAAAACTAATTAGAATGTTTTGGGATTTGATCTCATTTCGTCTCTAATTATTTCTTTTTAAGCCTTGCCGGTCCTGGCCCTGAGCAACGTTTTGCAGGCGGCACTGTGCGTTTTCAGAGGAAGTTCATCTATAAAGAAAACCAAATTAGAAACCAATTAACCAAGGAACAAGACAATGTTCTTACATATCTTGTGTTCCCCCTTAACGGGCAGCAGGATATTAAGTTGTTCCGGCTTCGAGCAGACAAAGACATACGGGCTGTCCGATTCCCCGTTGGGATATATCTCTCTGTACTCCTCCTGCGGCAGGCAGCTATCCACATGAACGCAGCCCAGCAGGCTTGCTGTGGGATAATGACTGGGAAATGTAATATTGGGATCTGCAAAACAAGAAAACACAATAACCAACAATTTTATAGACATTTTTAAGGCTGTAACCATCATAAATCATGCGGTAGAACTCCTCCATTTGGGCAATGTCCTCGGCATGCGCTTCTTTGGCAGTGGAAGCAATCCACAGTCGTCCACGGTGCTCGCTGTACCAAACGCGGCCTTCGTGTCTGCATAAAAAACATTTAAGAACTTAGTTTTCCTCTCAAAAGATTCGAATTTCGATTACTTTTTAATTCCGGCAACTAAAAGGGAGGCCCACGGCTGATGCATCGACAGGCACTGACGCATATCCTGCATTTCGAGCAGCTCCTTGTCCTGCACTCGATTGTAGATCTGCTCTAGTCCATCGTTGGCCGACGCCGGCGCTGGCCAGCTCTTTGCCTCCTTGCTGCCCTTGTAGACCGGCGGCTTGGTTATATCCAAAATGGGCGCCAAGGCCATTGCCGAGTGTCCTGTGAGGGTGGAGTTGCTCCAGTTGGATGCACCGCCCGCTGCCTTGGACACCGCTGCCAGTTCGTTGATCACCTGCTGTTCGTATTCCTTGGAAACGGGCAAATCTTCCGGTAATTCACGGCCAGCAAAGTCTACGCGAATCTTGCGATTCAGCCGACTGCCGTGCTTCATTTCGTGCATTTCGCCCTTAAGCTTCTCGAACTTTTCACGCTCCACCTTGCTCAGCCACACGGAGTTTTCCTAAAAACAAATGTTTTAAAAAATAAAATTCGTAAAGGTTTTTTTTTTTTGCACCTGAAAGTAGTCAAGCTCATCATCAATGACCGTCGTTCTCTTCTCGCTGTTCTTATCGTACTCCAGCAGCCGATCCCTTTGGGCCAGAGCCTTTTCCAGGGATTCCTTTGATGCAGCTGTTGAATCCTTGGACTTTTTGCCCTGCTTAGTTGCTGGCTTGGCACTCGGCTTGGTGTCGCGCGCCGCCTTGGCCAATCGCAGCATCTCCTCGGCCGTAAAGACGGGTTCGCTGCAGTACAAACAGGGCCCGGAACCCTCCTGTTCGCACACAATCCGGCCACAGCCCAGACAATTGTTGATCAGCTTGTGCTGCGCCGCCTGACACTCGCAGGATCGACGGCCCTTCAGTAAAATCGTGTCGCCCAATACTTTGCCATCGTTGGCATACAAATTAACAAATTTTCCCGGCTTTACCTTCACCCCGCCACCTTTTATAGGCGTTGTGGATGTCGGCGGTTTGCTGTTTTTTCCATTATTTCGGGGCTGCTTTCCACTGAGCAGCATTCTCCGGCAATTAAGTAGGAAAAGGCGATGTTCTTCGTTGTCTTCGCTTAACAAATTCCCGAAATAATTGTCAAATTCGTGGTCATCTTTGATGTTTAAGATTGCTCTGCAAATAAAAACCAAATTAATGTTTTGAGACTTTCTTATTCTAGCGATTCGTCTACATACGACATCATTTGATCTGTGACCACACAATCTAGGATCTTAGACAGCGAGTCCCGCACGAATTTCTCCATTATTCGTTTAATGTGGCCTAAATAATTAATAAGAAACAAACACAATTGTGAAATTGTTTGATGAAAACTTTAAAAAATCAACGCAGGCAGTGAAATCAGCTGTTCACAGTGTTGGGTAATTCCGAAATATGTCTAAACTTAAGTTCGCGGATTTTTATAGGTAATATGAATTAAAATACAAGAGATGTTTCTTGTGTTGCCTTAATAAATTAGTTATGTATTATTATTTTATGTATATTTATTTTAAAATAGATAATTTGTAACATTTATCGTGGTTCGGATCCTGGAATGAACAGCTGTTCGTTGCCACAATTACACGGCAAAATTAGTATATTTCGCACCGCGTGCAGCATATTCGAATTGGCGCGACCCGGGCACACTGGAACCGAGAGTAAAGTAAATTGCTGTGATGTGATATTTTAACAAAAATCGAGCGTGGCGTGCGTGAAATTCGTTTTGTAAATAATATTATGAGCTCCATTCGCGACCGCAGCGGCATCGAACAATTGTGCTAGTAAAAGGTGGCTGACGGTACTGACGCCCCTCTCCCCTTACCAACAACCGCCCCCTCAAAGAACAACAACACTGTAAGAAGCAGCAGCAGCAGCCAGGGCGCGAGCAAAGGAGAAAGGGAGAAGAAAAAAAAATCAAAGCGACGCCTTCCTTTCAGATTCATCCCTTTCTCTTTGCTCTCTTTTTATCACCTATCTCCTGTTTGCCATCTTCTCATTATTTGCAAAAAAAAGAGGCTATTTTTTTATAATTTTTGTTTTTGTGTGCTGCTAGTTGGCGGTACCGTTGTAACGGTATTCCATAATAATTGTTATTGTTGTCCGCCTGTTTTGCTTTTGCAAATTATTGCGTGTGAAATGTCTCTCGCTCGTTCTCTCTTTGTCGCACTCCTTGTGCCGCATCGCTCTCACCTGCAGTTTATGCATAGCCGCAAAATCGAGATTTATTCTAGATTTGAATCGGGGGATAAAACAACACTTAAGCAATCTTTTAAATAAAATCAACAAACTAAGTTGCACGGAAATCTGATTAAAGTAATTAAAATTAAAAAGTCACACAAAAATTCACTGGAAAAAGCTAAAAACGTTATTCTTAAGAATGCGACTTTTTTAACCTCAGGAATGATAGGGAATTCTACACAAAAAAATATTGATAACATTCTCGTAAAAAAAAAAACAAAGTTTGTTCGAAAGGAAAAAAAAAGTGATAACAACCTTTAAAATATATAAAAATTAAAACAATAATAAAAACATATTCAGTGGAAACTTATTACATATTCAATGTTTCGTATGTTACCTTTTCGCAATTCAAAAAAGTTTCAAATATAAATATTTATGAAAACAGCTAATTGCCGTTGCAATTTACCGTTTTTTACCTGCTAATTCGTAAATAAAGCGGCACAAAATGATTTTTTTCGCAGCGCATAAACGTGCCTGTGTTTGTGTTTGTTTTCCTTTGCCTTTTAGTGTGTGTGTGCGTGTGTGTCTGCTGCGGCTCTTCTTCTTTTTCTCCTAGTGCTTCTTCTTTATTTTATGTACGCCACGCAGCGACATCGCCTCGAATTACCTTTTTTTTGTTTTTGTTTTGTTTCTTTTTTGTTGTTGTCGTCTTTGCTTTTTTGTTTCGGCATTTCGTTTTCATTCCTCCTCAATTGCTTACGTGTGTGCGTGCGTGTCGTGTCCCTTAAACAGCCAAAAATAGCGAATAATAACAATAACAATGCAGCGGCAAGAGAGTGCATAGAGCGCAAGAGAGAGAAAGAGAAAGATGTAAATAAAGGTTACAACGAGCGAGAGAGAAAGCAAATCCTTAACCGGCAAACATCTTCACAAAAAAGAATAAAAAACAGCTGATAGCTCATTTTAAATTGATAAAATTACCAAAATAATCAATCAAAAATAAGAGTTTAACGTAAACTTTCCTCTCACATTTACAGTGAATATTCTTAAATTAAAAGCGTGAAACAAATCAATATCAATGAAACTGGAGCCAAATGCAAATAGCAAGTCTTCTGTGAAAAAAATAAGAAACTAAAAGCAAACAAAGCTGAGAAACCGAAAAAACAAAGACGATTCCCGTGAAACTTCAACTAGAAAACCATGTATCGCATTAGTCCAATTGGACGCAAATCGAACTTCCACTCGCGCGAGAAATGTCTGATTGGACTCGTGCTGGTAACCCTGTGCTTCCTCTGCTTTGGCGGCATTTTCCTGCTGCCGGATAATTTCGGCAGCGACCGGGTCCTGCGTGTCTACAAGCACTTCCAAAAGGCCGGACCCGAAATCTTTATACCTGCGCCACCCATAGCCGGTCAAGGACATGCTCCCCATCGTAGCGAGGATCCGCACTTTATTGGCGATCGCCAGCGCCTGGAGCAGAAGATCCGTGCCGAGCTGGGCGACATACTGGACGAGCCACCAGCCGCTGGCGAGGCTCAGGCGGCTCAGGCTCAAGCCCAAGCACCAGCTCCGGTGGCCGCACTCATGGATCAGCAGGAACGTGAACAGGAAAGGGATGCCGGGCATGGCGAGGATGGCCAGCATGCGGCGATACCTGTCCTGGCAGCACCCGTTCAAGGCGGGGGTGACGGGGGTGTAGGTGGAGGAGGACCCAGTCAGCCAGTTGTTAACGGGGCCCAGAGCCCCGCCCAACAGGTGCATCTGCCGCTCGGAGGCGGTGGCAATGATCAGGCGCCGGATTCGCTGGATGCCACACTGGAGGAGCGACGCCAGAAAGTTAAAGAGGTGAGTGATTCGGATAGTATTACTTAAAATACATAAGAGGAAAAAGTTTCAGATTAATTGACAGAGATTTTTGGTATTAATAATAATTTAGTATATAAAAGATATTATATAGTATAGTATAGTATATAAAGGATATTATATAATTCTTTTTAATACTTGGAAATATATATATAGTATATTTATTTACGATTATACATTTTTTAAGGTTATTAGATCGATATCTTATTTAGGGGTATTGTATTATATTATCTAAAAAACAGTTGTTTCTTAAAAATGAATTCTTTAGTTCATTAAAAAATATATATAATTTAAATATATAAATGTTATATGTTATATATATTATATTATTAACAGCACTCCTGTGCTAGGCTATATTCTGATCCGAAATGCCCACTTAACTAACCGCAAATATTCACCTCTCTCCCAGGGGTTATCGCTCTGTCTTGCACAACTCAGCTCGTTTTTTTTCTTTTTCTTTTCTTTTTTATATATATTTTTTTTTTGTCGCCACGCATTTTTTCCATTGCTCTAATTTGGCATTTATTTATTTTGTTACCCAGCCAGTATGTGTGTGTGTGTGGATGTATATATTATTTTTGCCGTATTTTTTCTTATTTTGCAACGTGGGCAATTATCAGCATTCCGCTATTTGTGCTTCCTCTGGGAGCTCTCCCTCTCTCTTTCTCGCTGGACTTCCGCGACAATCAGTACCGCTTAATTGTTTGTGGAGAAAAAAAAAAAAAAAACACGAATGTCGCACGAAAAATGTTTGTTACTGGTTTGTCCAACTTTTGATGCAGAGATTTTATGGCACAATCACAATCCTAAGACTTCGAATTCTGTCCAGATAAACCTTAATTTTTACCAAACCAATTAACGCACTCATAAATTCCACAGCAAGTTTGCAAATTTTAGTTTTTTTCAAGCTGATCCCCTAGCTTTCGGTTTTTTTTTTGTATATTCTTTGCTTCGCTCGATCCCCAGTGACCCAGAATCTGTTGCTGTGGCCTGAGGCGGCGAATAGAAAATAAAATCTTTGGACTAATCATTAAAATCGGCAACAACACCAACACACACACACACACACACACATACCATGAACATGGAGAGGGAAACCAAAATGAAAAGAAAACAACAACAAAAAAATGTGAATCGTCGTCATCATCATCATCCGCCTTCTCTTTTGTATTTTATTTCTTATTTGCCTCTACATCATTCGTTCTATGTTTTTTGTTCTAATTTATTATGCTGAAAAAGTAAAAAAAAAACAACATTCGCACACAACAAACAAAAGGCAAATCAATTGCATTTCAGAATTCTTTAGAATACCTGTGAGATGCGCGACAACTGATCTTATTTCCCGCTTTTCTATTAGTCACTTTAATTAAATTCAAGTGAATGGCATACCGATCGGTCGCGGAATCTCTACAAATAATTTCCAGTTCCCAGTTTCGCTTTTAAGTTGGAAGTAACAATTACGAATGGTATTTCTTCGATCTCTGGCCTTGCCTCAGGGCTTAAATTAATCCGATTTCGTTTTTATTTCTTCTCAGAGATTCCCTCAGAATCTTGTATCTTTGTATCTTTATTTCTTCTTGTTTACCCTATTTATCACAATGCGGTAATTAAAGGGTAAATGTTGTTTTGGGGGAACTTGCTCTTCAAGTGGCTGGAGGGTTAAAAGATTGTGTTAAATACATTAAATAAATTATTTAGCTTTAAATACCATTTTTTCTTAGGAGATATGTGACTGGTAATGCATTTAACATGAATTTCTCCTCTTAGTTATGATGAAAAGTAATGTAAATTAATTTTATTTAAAGCATTCTTTGAGTCGATAATTCTGAAATTTTTAAGAGGTTCAAATCTATTTAAAACTATCTTAAAATTCACTTAAATTTTTTTAGTACCCTTAACAACTTATTTGTTCTATAAAACTAAGCTCTAAAAACTGAAATCAATAAACCTGACAAATGCAGACAGAACCTCACACCATAAAAACCGGTGATTCCTTGATGATGAATAGATGACATGTAACATGCACCATGCAACACGCAATTGTGCAATGGACAAAGGCAGATGGAAATTTGAAACACTACTTAGTGGCACGGTTGACAGTGCCTGCCAGCGACGATTCACTCAACGAACCATTTAAACACGCATTAAAAACCCATCATCAGATGGCATGAACATGGACAATAATCTGTTCACTGACCATATACAATGCATACCATATTTTTCCATATTATACAAAGTACGCGCACCACATTTATATACAGTGATTTCAATAATTTTCAGGGCTAGTTGAGCATTAAATTGTAATGTGTTTTAGACCATTTCGAAATGACTTGACGTTTTTAAGCTATTTAATTGTGATGGCCAAATCGATGATTTCTTTTTGGATTTATTGATATGCAGTTAAAATTCCAATACGTGGGGGATATTTATAAGTATATTTTTGATTATTTTACGTACGGTTAAAAAAAGTTTAACCGGACAGAAAATGATCTAGAGGTTCAAGGATCTATCTCCGAAGTTATTACTCAGATTGATTTTAAATTTGGGATGGTTATAAATCTTTATATTACTTAACTATCTGCAGAAATTGAAGACTACAGCTTAAAATAATTATTTTTTATTTTATAAAGTAAAACCCTGAAGTACTGTACAAACTCCTCTTGACCAAAAATTGGTAACTACCAAGCGGAGCATAAAAATTCACCAACATTTTCTATTCAAGCCACCACCAGTTGCTGACTGTTTTGTGGGCAGAAAAAATGAAAATAAAAGAAAATGAAGAGGGAAATCAGGAAAGCGGGCCAGGGGGCAAGGGGGCTTGGCCTTAGAACAATGTTGACCCATTTTGGGTGAGGTCTCTTTGTTAATTTAGTCATTGCGTACATATTTACATTGAGTGCAGTGGCGACGAGACACTGGCACGGCGTCTATTCAAAAAAGAGTCCAATTAAATTTATCTTAATTGCTTCGATGTTTTTAGGTCTGCTATGAATGGAAATTTTTTTTTATCAAATCTCTGACTTGGTGTCATTGAAGTTATGATAAGAAATTTAACACAGCATTTTGCAATATAAAAATGTGCATAGGATATTTATTAAAAATTAAATTAAACTCATTGTAAACATTTATCAAAACAAAAGATAATTATCTTTAGAGTAAGAATTATTAGTAATTAAAGAATAATTTATTTTATTATGAATTTTGAACTAAACAAGATCTTTCAATGGATATAATATGTATTATATTCAATTTATAATTTAAGCAATATGAAAAATATTTACCACATATTTTTATTTATTTATTCAGCAATTCTACAATATTTTGTATTAATTTTCACTTGTGTATTTATTTTTATTCAATAAACAGAGAAGGCAGGGGACACGGTTCCATATGTCTGTCCGTCCGTCCGTCCGTCTGGTTCGTACTCCTCTTCCTCCTCCGCCCCAAACATGGGCCCGGCTTTCACCAAATATTGTGTGCTATGCATACAAAAAAGTGAAATGGAGAAACATGGAGAGGAATATAAAGAATAGATCCGAAGTAGAAGCAAATGTGTCAATAACCGTGGGGCTTTTTCGGGCTTGCCACAATCGGGGGCATTGTTCCATTCGCTGACAGTGACTCACAATTACGGAAAAGCAAAAAAAAGAAAGAAATAGAAAGAATGTAATGTATGAGAGCATACCAAATATATACTTAGTTATGTGTTTGCTCATTGTCATTATCATGTTTATCGAGCGCAACACACACACAAGTTGTTTGCGTTTTAAATACTCATACAAATTATTGAGGAAGTTGTCATGATTTTATCTAAAAACTACACAGATTGAAATGTAAAATAATAAATATTTAAAGCGATTTTTAAAATTTTTCAAATGTGTAAAAAATACACTTTTATAAGGTTCTTGTTTCTAAACAGAAAAATAAATCCAAATATACTGGGTTCTAGTTGAAAAACAATCTGTTTGTAATTCCAAAACATGTGTACATTGTTTCAGTGCCAAAAATAAATGGCCCCAACATTTCTGACAACGAATATACATATAAAACTAAAAGCAATAAGTTTTTATCTTGAATTGTTGCTAAGCGAAAATATTTGAGTTGATATTGGATATTAAGGAAAACACTTCCTAGAAATCCATAAAAGAGGGAATAATAAGTACATTGTATTTCATTTAATTTAATTTCCATAGAAATAATAATAATAAATAAATAATAATAATGACACAAACTTTTCCATCTCTCCAAACAATTAATAATCCATCTGATTTAATTCCAAATGTGCCGTAACAATTACACACCACTTAAAAGGTGGTTCAACTGCAAAACAAATAATAAAAAAATAAAACTAATTATCCCACGTATTGCAAGTTGGAGTGTTTATGGCAAAAACTCCACTGGGCAAGTAGTGAGTGTTACACAAGTCAATAAAACGACAGCAGGTTTTTCAACTCAAAAAACAATTAAATGCCAAGCCACTAAAAAGGCCTAATAGCTAATGAATTTTACCTAAAACCAAATGCAAAATACTAATAAAATTTAGGTTTTTTTTATTATGTAAAAAATGTAATAAATTTGCAGTTTAATTTTGCAAAGACAGCAGTTCATCTGATAAGAAGGGAAACCCTTTGCCTTCGTATGTACATCGTACATCATCGACTGAAAAGAGGCAACTGTTTGCTTAGCTTCGGTGGCAGTTTGTTCCAATTTTCATATTGTTCCGCTGCAGTTGTAGCTAAGCTTGTGAAAAGCTTTTGATTTTTTGTTGTTGGAAAGCTTTATGAGCTTACTCACGACTTTTTTTGGCGCCAAAAAATATTGCTGAACGCGGATTGGTTAATACTAAAATGTAGGGTGCAGTTAGGGTCCTTGGGTTAAGGCGTTAGCTTTGAAATGTATTCGTAAAATTGTAGAAAATTATTTGTAGTGATGCTTAAATTCTAAATTCTTAAAACTTATTGATTAATGAAAGATTTATCTAGATTTAAAAGGTTTTTTTTATATATGTATATTGGTATTGTTTACATTGTTTCTATATCAAAGATTCAAAAGCTGAAAGCAAAAACCTGCATCATTTGTCATCATATAATCTGGGTTATCTTTTTTTTATAAATATTTAAGAAAAGTGTTCTTGACGTTCTGTATTATATCCAAAATAAGAGTATATTTTTATTATATAAATTACCTTATTACTTCTTTCAAAACTCTATAAATTCGGTATTTTAAATAATATTTTAAAATATAAGTGTAAAAAGGATATTCCCAGTTCTATATGTTCCAAAACAGACGCTTGTTCTTCGACAGGTCTCGACTTGCAGTCGGGATTCGACAATCGTTTCGTTTGGCTTCGTCTCTTGATTTCGGATCGCTTCGGGACTCGGTTCGTGTCGGGTTTTGGGGAGGATTATGGGATGGAGGAGTATCTGGGGGATAGGGTAACTAAGCCATGCTGTCTGGCTGCTCGGCTGCTGATATTTCTGCTGCTGCTGCTCCTGCTGCTGCTGCTGCTGCTGCTGCTACTGGTACTGCTGCTGCTGCTGGTGCTGGTGCTGGTGCTGCTTTTCTGGACTTGGGCTTCTTCTGTTGCCGTTTGGCTGCGGTGCGTTTAATGTCTCGCCTGCGCTGGAAGCGTCAACTCCTTTTTTAGGACGCGCGCCACGCGTCGTATACGCAACGACACCGTAACGTATACGCCACCGTAACACCGTAACGCCACGAATCAAAGCTTCGGTTTATTAACATTGCCATTTTGTTTGTCGGCATCGACGGGCCTACGACGACGCAATCTCATCATTCGCCTGTTTGCGCTAGTGTTTTGCCGCGATTCTCGTGTTTGTGCGTATTTCTGGGCTGTTGTCCCTCTGGTGCTTGGTGCTTCAAGGCTACACCTGCAGCAGGTGTAACTGTAACTGTAACTGCAAAATGCAACTGCGAAATAACTTAAATAACTGTGATATAACTTAAAATGAAGCCAGGTTAAGCAATAAGCGAGCGATCACTGTACTGTGCACACTCACAAATTAAGCATTGAAACAACAGAAACAATAGGTTCTTTTGTTGTTGTTGTCGTTGTTATTATTTTTTGTTGTTGTTGTTCTTGCTGTTCTTGTTACTGTCGTTGTGGCCCAACGAAGAAGGGGAAGAAGGCGAACTTATTGTTTGCTTGGCCATTAATTGTGGCCAACTCTGGGCGAAAACGGAAACGGAAGTGCAATGTGTTGATGACACCATCGCTGCCTCTTTTTTTTCGGTTACTCTGTTTGTATTTGTTAACAGTAAAATGCATTAAAATACTGTGGCAATGAAAATGGAAAAATGGAAAAACGATACAATTACAATTTATGGTTTCTTTTGCAAATTAAAAAAAGACGAACTTGCATTGCATTTATATTTGTGACAGTGTGAAATCGTATAAATATTTATTACCTGGCCAAAGAAAATTGTATTGGTAAATAGTTTCTGGTATTTATTTCGCTCAAAATGATAGGAATCCAAAGAATTGTAATAAAATGGAAATGGACTTCTTTATATTTGTTTTTTGTGTACAAAAGGATTCTTTAGATTGGCAATTTAAATTGAAAGTATTTATTGCATTTTGTGAGCTTCACAGAAACCCTTTAATTTCCTATTTAATATTTTATTATTAAAATTATAATTCAAGGATTTATATTCTATATTCCTTCGACTTGTTGGGACTTTCATAAATGTTGCATAAAAGTTCAGATTTTAATCAAGCGAAATTCCACTTAAAATTCTGGGAAAATGGCACCAACTCTGGGATCCCCCTGAGTAATAATAATGAAAACACAAGAAAAACAAAAAAGAAAATAACTTTTGCGGGAACTGGGGACACTCAGCAGGGTGTCAAAGAAGCAAAAAAAAAAAAAAACAAAATATATATAAATATAAATAAGAGCTAAAATTAAATAGAAAAAAATCGCTCTGCGGGTAAGAAAAATTCTTCACAAGCGCGAAAATCTCACAGCAGTAGTAAATAAAAAAAAATACATACTATATATATACATATAAAATAATGTGAAAAAGGAAGTAGGGTGTCGTTGGGTAACAGAGATAGCTATATAGAAAATGTACAAAAATAAAAACACGTTAAAATTTTCGCATAAAAATCTCGGTCCTAGACAAACTCTGCATGGGTTTTATGCGTATGTGTGTGTGTGGCCACAAGGGGTTACATTTTAACGTACAAACACTTGCTCAAAAAACACACACACACACACACACGCACACACGTATCCTGAAAAGCGGCTTTCACACATTGAAAGTAACGCATAATGCGTCATTTTTCACTTGAGCATCATAATAACCAGCCGAAAGGAGACAGCGGAAAAGATGGTGGAAAATGCAGGCTAAAAGACTGTGTACAGTATATACCAATTATAGTAAATACCAAGGAATAGGTATTTAAACATGATCTATTTTAATGTTAAACTAGGAAAAATATTTATAATCTCCAAAAGAAAATGGAAATAATTACTTTTTTTAAGAATTTGTTGAAGTTCTTAGTTTCTGAAGGATTAAATCGTTGTCAACTACAGAGGTTTTCTTAAAATTGAGGAAAAATCATATGATAAACTGGGGAGTTATGGAGACAAAGATATCTATCCATCTTCCTTTCTATCTATCTCTCTATCAATCTCGCTTTAATCTTTTTATAGTTCTAATTTAATAGCATTATCCTTTTATAATAATAAATAAAACGTTTAAATCTTAAAAGAATCACAAACAAAAATCTAAAAAAGATCTCAGGCTCTTTAAAGTGAATATCAAAGTGTAATTTATCCTGTGTTTCTTACTTCCTCTAAACTACACATTTTCCAAACTCACCTTTTTCATTTATTTATCAAATTTCATCGAATCTGTCGTGACATTTAACCGATTTCCTTTTGCCAAGTTCTACCTTGAAAAGTAATAAACAAATTTTCCAGTAGAGAAAGCTTTCACTGGCAAAAGAGGAAGATAATTTGTTTTCCAAGAGCAAAAAGGAAAAAGAGAAGTGAGCCTTGTCTTTTATTCCCTTTTTTCGCGTGTCCAAAGTGCATCTTTAGGCATTCCACATTGCTCCTGGCTGGTAGGATTGCATTTGAGGCTAGACAAAAGCGTATCATGTTCTCAGGACCAGAAGCAGGACCAGGACCAGGACCTACCCACCCTGCCAGGACCCCTTTGGGGGCAAGTCATGTGTTTGTTTACAGGCAACTCGAGTGCACTTAAGCGGTGATACGGGAGAAGTGAAAAAAGAATGCAGCAAAAAATACAAAAAATACAGAAAAATGTAGAAGAAAATACAGGGAAGAGTATACCAAAAAATAAACTGAAATTAAAGATAAGAAAAGGCTGGAAAGCACTTTAAGTGAGAATACATAATATTTGAACTCAATATTATCAACAGTTAACAATAAAAATATCTTACAAGAGCTTTAAAATACAGTCTTTGAAATAAATAAATTATTATTTATAGAATAGAATTTATAGAATTAATTTGTAAATTTTATCTTCAAAATTTTTTTAACAACAAAATTGTTGAATGTATCCAAGACTCTTAACAAAACCCTTAATGTACTTCCTTTTAAGGGTATAAAAAATGGTTTAAAACAAGAAAAGCTAAGACCCAGACAATCCACTTGATGCTGGCATATGTGGGATAAAAGCAAGAGGAAATACAAAAAAAAAAGGAAAACGGAAAAGTTGGAAAAGCTGGAAAGAGATAACGAGAAATTTAAAGAATTTCCCAGCCAACTCGTTTCCTTGTGTCTCGTTGCGTTGGGAAAGGGGATGGAAGTGCACCGGCTGGCTATATCATTCCTTCTATACGTATATTTTTCGACGACTGCCGTTGACCTGCCCTAACAATTTTCCCCCATTTTTCACCGTATTTCCCCCTCCGAACGCCTGTTTATCTATTCAGTCACTTTGACACGTCTGATTTGATGTCAAGACAAATTTACATTTATCGCTTGTCGATGGTGTCCTGTGTTTTTAGAGCCAAATAAAATAGGGGGAAAATACTACTAAATAAATATACCTTTGGGAAATGCATCTATTTTTATTGTGAGGCTTGAGGGAGCAGAGAGAAAAATCCCAAATTGACTTAAAACTTATAAAGTTTTTCTTCTTAAATATTTTCTTTAATGCTTTGTGGTTTAATTTATGATTTTAAAACCCAAGCAAACACATTTATTTCCCTGTTAATTGCCACAGGCCATTAAACTTGTAAATCGAACTGTTTTTTAATATATAAAAACATTTATACATGTATTTTTAATCGCATTTTTCGGCATCATTTAACTCTTGCCAATAAAAAACATTTAGAGGATTTTCCTTCCTTTTTGTTGGTTTATAAAAAAAAAAAGAACAGACCTTTATATTTTATTGGTGGTCTCTTTATTTCCTCTTACTTTTGTTATTGTTTTTTTTTCCACCTTCTAGCTGGTTTTGTCTTCTTTTTAGAACTTGTTTCATGTTCTTCCGCTTTGGTTTTCCACCTACTTTTTTTCTCGTTTCCTTGTTGATTAATAATTCATTGGGCTTTCCACGCCTTTTCTTGTGTCCAGCCATAATTCTTGTGGCGCCGCCTGTTGGATAAAAAAAGGAGCAAGAACAGAGAACAAAGAAAAAAAAACAAACAATTTATTGGTCCTGCAAAAGAGGGCGTCGGAAGTTGAGGGGGCGTGGTGCTTTGATACCCTTTTCTCCGTGTTTTTACCTGAGTTTTTCCAAGGGTTTTGTGTGCTTGTTTTTTTATTTCATAAAACTTTTTTATGGCCACAGCAGCGGTTATTTAAATAATATTTAAATATTAAATAAATAATAAATTATAAATATATAGTTTATATATTTTATATCGATATTTAAATATTAAATATAATATTTTTCAATATACCAAGGCTTAAGATTTTTTTTCGAACTTTTCCGCTGGTTAAATTAAAGTTTTTAGTATAAAAATATATTTTAAAAATTTCTCTCACTCATTTTTTGGTGTAATTTTTGTACAAAATTACTTTCACGTCGACCACAAGTGTGTGTGTTTGGGGTTTCTGCTTTGCCATGCATTTTATTTACGTCTGTTGTGTTGCATTCGAAAGCAAATTGTAAAAAATCATTTGCCGACTTTTTTGCCACAAAAGTTTTGGTCTCTGTAAAGCTGGCTACTTCTCACTCTCCCTTGCTATGTATCTCTGCCTCTCTGTTTCTCTCAGCCTCTCATGTTGCATTTTAATTGCAAAATCTAGTTTTATTTCGTTTCGTTTTTGGTGGAAAAGTGTCTTTTTGCCGCCAGTCAACAGAATTGATGCCTCCTTACTCTGGCCTGGTCCCTCTCCTTGGCCACCTTTATATAACTGGCCCACTCTCTAGCTATCTCTTTCAATGTCCTTCTCTCTCGCTCTCTAGCTCTGGCTGGCTTGCTGGCTCCATCTCTGTCGTTTTATCTCTTTTCCTAGATGACTGCCAAAGTCAGATGTTGGCCAACACAGACAATCCATTTTGTCAGCCAACAATTGAAGCCGAATGCGGTTTTTCTTTCCTTGTGGTTGATGGTGGGGGTATTCCTCCTTTTTTTTATTGTTTTATTGAGGGAGTGAAAGGTTAAGGGTGATGGAAAACGAAAAGCAATTAAGCGAGAAGGCAGAACAGTCAATACCAATGGTATATGCTCTTAAATTAAGTGATCAAGAAGGTGATCACAGCTTAAAAAAGTCTCTAAGACAGAAACAGTTACTTACTGAAGAGGAAGTTTGGTCACATTGAAAAGAGAAGATCATATTAATAAGAGGAGAGCTGTTAATGTGTCTTGTGTGTTATATTTCCTATATTTCATTTAAAATATTTTATTCAAAGAGCTGATAACAGCTTAAAAAAGTATCTAAGAATGAAAGAAACAGTTACTGAAGAGGAAGTCTGGTCACATTGAAAAGAGAAGGTCATATTAATAAGAGGAGGTTGTTAATGTATCTTGTGTGTTATATTTCTTTTATTTCATTTAAAAGATTTTATTCAAAGAGCTGATAACAGCTTAAAAAAGTATCTAAGAATGAAAGAAACAGTTACTGAAGAGGAAGTCTGGTCTCATTGAAAACAAAAGGTCATATTAATAAGAGACGGCTCTTAATATGTCTTGTGTGTTATATTTCTTCTATTTAATTTAAAAGATTTTATTCAAAGAGTTGATAACAGCTTACAAAAGTCTCTAGGAAAGACAGAAACAGTTACTTACTGAAGAGGAAGTCTGGTCACATTTAAAAGAGAAGAGAGGCCATATTAATAAGAGGAGAGCTGTTAATGTGTCTTGCGTTTTCTCTGACTTTTATTTAATTTAAAATATTTTATTCAAAGTCAAAGGAAAGGCACTGAGTGAGAGAGCGAGAAAGGAAGAGTTCAATGCACACACTTACTCCCACTCACACACTCGCTGAGTAAGGACATTGAGCGGCGCATAAAAGTATGCTAAATTATTTCTTCGGCAACAGCAGCAGCAGCAGCAACAACGACGACGACATGCATGTCACCTGAATGAAAATACAGGTGGTAAAGTGCCAAGAGAGTGAGGGACGGAGAAGAAGAAGCATATATTCCTGGCGAAGGCTTCCCTACCCCACCTCACCCCCCAGTTTATGGATGGTAAAAACGGGCACTAAACATGTCCTGGCAAGCTGCCATACGTCCTTTATTGTATCTTCTTGCCACTCGCATGCTGCAACTGCCTTCGATCCCTCGACTGTCTCCCTTTTGGCTGCTGTCAACGTTTTGGCATTGACTAATTAAGTCTACCATCGATTTCTGGTCACAAATCCTAGCCAAAGAGAGCTGGCTTTATACAAAATTTTGAATATTTCTCTCTAAAAAAAAAATAAAAAAAGGAAATTGGGAAAAACACAGCAAAAATTAAAATGTTCTATGTGCTTTTTACCATTTGTGTGTCTTTCGTTTTGTGTGTTGTCAAATGCACAAAACACGACACAAAGGACACTCGCACACACACACATAGGGAGAGAGTGTGTGTATAGTTTAGATTCTGCTCTTGTTATTGTTATCCTTGTGGTGCAGTTTTAATAATTCAAAGTGCCTGCAATAGACGGGCTGCTTACTGCTCATTGCCCGTCCTTGTCCTTTTGTTTGCATTTTAAAACCGCACCGCACTGCACCGCACTGCACTGCACGCACACAGACATTCAACACACACACACACAAATACAAAAAAAAAAAAAGGAGAGGAAGGCTTGGCGTTGGTTTAAGGCCCAGCGGGACACATTACGTATACGCAGAGTGTACTGCCCAGTTGGGTAATAAAAACCAGCAGGAGCAGCAAAAGTCCAAACCGAAGTCGGAAGGTAGCCAACCAACTGACCAGCGTTGACAGTGTCCTTTCGCCTCCTTGTCCTGTCCAACGTGTCACGTTTTGCATGTGCAACTCTCAAAGTCAAATTGCTAAAAGCAAATCAATTTGCCATTGAATCAGGTCCTGGCAGCACCGTAATTTACCAGTTTCTTAAATGTAAATAAATAATATTAAAGCTAAATATAGTTTAGTTTCCCGAAATAATAATAAATTTCCTAACAATTTAATAGAAAAAATAGTAAGATTTCTTAGACCTAAATATAGTTTAGTTTCCCGAAATTATAATAAATTCCTTAACAATTTAATTGATATAATAGTAAGATCTGTAAGAGCATTTCCCCCAAGCTCCATAAAAAACAGGCTCCAAAGAAAAGAGGGGCTAAAAAAATAAGGCAAGGAGAGCCAGCCAGGCCCCCCTTTTTCTTTTTTACTTATTTCACTGGGCAAATAGTTCCACTAATTAGAGACACGTTGCAGATGCAGGATTCGCAAGGACACGCGAATGCCGATGCCGATGCGGATGCGGATGCGGATGATGTCGCAGTTTGTTTTTGTTGATTTTGCCAGAAGGCCCCATCACGGGTCCGGAGCTTTGGGCATGATGAGTGGGTCAGAGGTTGCATGCCGAATGAGAATTTTGTATTTTGTATTTTGTATTTCGTATTTCGTTTCGCCGGGAAGTTAACTCGATTTTGTGCGGAATTTGACAGGGCCCAGGGAAGAGAAAAGGAAAAGAGCCGCCTGCAACTTCGACTTGGCCCAAGGACGTTGACGATGACGACGACGCCGACGACGACGCTGGGAAAAAGAGCCTTGGGATTGGATTTGGATTTGGGATTTGAATTTTCCGCTGGTTAGGGGAAATGCAGCCAAAAAGGAAAACATCTGCCCTCAAGAACAAAGCACGAAACAGCAGCAGGAAAAGCTGGGAAAATCAGGGGAAAAAATTCAAACTAGACGTGCCTCGAAATGAACTTTTTGCTGCTGCAAAAAAAAAAAAAAACAGAGAAACCTAAGAGGGGGAAAAGGGCAAGCTGCAGAATGCCAAATGCAAATGACAAAATAATGCGTTCAGGCAGGACATAAAAAAGGAGGAAAATTTTCGGGGGAAATGTTTTGGCAAGGGAAAAGTGACCACTAGAACGAACCTTTAAGCCCAATTTGTGTGGCTGTAACTTAAAACCAGAAATTGCCATAATAAAAGCAAGCGGAATTTACAAAAATATTGAAGGAAAATTTAAATTAAATCTCTGGGGGGGAGGGGGGATTTTCCTTCAAGAAACACAAAACCTCTCCATTATATAGTTAACATTAGATTAAACAATTTTCAACTTTAATTGCCTTTCATTGCGAAACAAAGACCAGAGAAGATAAGCAAATAAAGTGAAAGTGCAAATTGCAAATTGCAGTGGCAGTCCCGCATCAAGCATACGCACCGTTGCCATCTATTTTGGCCAGCCCTTTTGGCCATTAAGCATACGCACCGTTGCACCCGCCACCAGAGCCACAGCCATCGCCGCCACCGCCACAGCCACAGCCACAGCCACCTGCCTTATGCAATTTAAAACGACTCTCTGGCTATAAGGATAAGAGCCAAGATAAGAGGGAGCAGAGCAGGGAATATAAATTGCAATTTACTTGCGTAAATTTAATAAAGTTTGCTGGCTGCTTTTCCCCCACCGATTTGCCTGCTGCAACAACTTGTTGTAATGCAATCTGTTTGCCGTTCGCCTTGAGCCGCAATTTTATGAAAAGCTGTTGAAAATAATTAAGACGAAACGCCAAAGATTGCCGTCGCCGTTGCTTATAATATATATCTTCAGTTGCAGCAGCAGCAGCAGCAGCAGCAGCAGCTCGTCCTTTCTTCGTCCTTTCTTATTCTTGATGGATGTTGTTATTATGCAATTTACCATGCAGAAATGGCCTGGCATACATGCCTGGTTGGGCACAGTTTTTTCTGAGACTTTTAGCTTTCCTAAGCTGCATTTATATAGATTTTCCCATAATTGGATTTATGTAGAGATCGATTTATTTTTATAGATTATTTTAATTAAATTTTCCTGTAATTTTCTGTAATATTTCTCATGTTAGTAATTTGTAACAACTAACTTGTAAAGCTTCAAAATTGTTCAATTAAAACTGAAATTTATTCAATCCCTTAAAGAGCACATTTCCCACTCACTTGGAACCCCAAAAGAATTGTCTTGAGAGCCCTTTTGCTACGAATTAATTAAGCGACAAAAGACGCAGCTTCATTAATTGAAATAAATAGCAAAAAAAACTTCTGAACAAAAAAAAATTTGGAACAAACAAAAAAGAATGGGGAAAAAGTCAAATAAAATAAAGCCCAAGACGGCGAAATAAATTCGTCTAGGCAACAGGCGTTAATATGCAATTAAATGAAATTTCCAAGTCCATCAAACACACACACGCAAGAGCCTTTCCTCTGGCTCTCTGTGTGTGTGTGTGTGTGTGTGTGTGTGTGTGTGTGCGTGCGTGTCGGCTCAATTAAATCCACAAAGTGTCCCCTTGCCACCATCCCCCAGCCAAGAGTCAAAGCACCCACCACCCCTTTTCTGAAGACGCGTGTGCAGATCCCATGAAATGAATGATTAAATCCGCCTCCCAAAAAAAATAGAAATACCACACAAAGGCAGAAAGGCGAAGAAAGCTGTTAGAAAACGTCACAACGACTGGGAAATACTCTTAAAGTAGATATTCTAAGGAAGTCAGAATGTATTTTTAATTCTAGAAATAGAAAACGACTTTAAAAATTCTTTTATAAAAGCTAATGCCTTTAATTTAGTTAAGAAAAATAGTTTAGATATATTTACACATATATTCCTTGTTTTTTTAATTGAAAATGAGGTTCGTTTAACTAAATTTTTCTATTTAATACAAAAAAACACGTATCAAACCCAGTTTTCTAAAGACTTTGGTTTGCTCAAATACAGAACAAAGAAAAACACACAAAAAAGGTGCAAGTTACTGTTAATATTACCTTTGTCTTGAAAGCCTTTCGGGTCTTGCTGTGGGAATAGTAGGGTATTACGATGGCATTACACAAAGTAACTTGAATGGAAAGCGAGAGAGCCAAGATAGTCAAGGTTGAACAGCTCAGGAAATGGTTAGGAATGATAGTGAAAGGAAAAAAGAGAAAGGAGTGGCGAGCATTTCATTAACATTTTGCGGTCTGTGAATTATAAGCTAATATAATCGATAGATTCAAGAAGATGCAGTGCAGAATTTGATTAATACAAGTTATTGGTATTAAATTTACTTTAATTTAATATAAATATCAATGCATTAAAGTCACTACAAATTTAAGATGTTGGGTGTGTCAATGAAATATTTTCGGTGCCTTTGCCACACCTCAGAATAAAAAATAACAACAACAGCAACAACAACACTTGTATAAAAACATTAACATTTTTAACGCGCTGCATTTGGGCTGCGTTTTCGATTGTTTTTTGATTATTTATTTTTTTTTTACGAAACGTGAAAAGGCAAAAATAAAAGGCAAAGCCCAAATCAGTGCAAAAATAAACCGTCTCCAGCAATTAAATAAATCACGAAGAGAATTACAACTTTTGAGGCAAATAAATATTACTTAAAGTGTAAAAAAGGCACAAACAAATACGACAAATTAATAAATTACAGCCAACAACTATAAGTAACAAGTTATAGCAAAACGACAAGTTTATTGAAAGCACAAGCTGCCGATTGATATTGTTACCTGCTAGAAAATACTTTTAATTTGAACTTTTTTGTATTTATTAATAGTTAGCAGTGAAAACACCAAAAGATTATAAGCTACAACAATATTACAATAAAATCAACAACGAAAATTCAACAAAAAATAAGTAAAGAACTACAATATATCAATAAAAAACATCAATTATGAAAAAAAATGAAATGCTTTAACTTTTTATAATAGAAACTCAATAATTTCCTCACAAGAATATAAATATTTTAACAAAAAAAACAACAATCAAGAAGATCAAGATCAAGGAGAACAACAACAAATCAACAACAGAGTTTAGAAATCAACAACAAGAACAACTCCACAATAAAAAAATGACTACAATTCCACAATAAAAATATATAACCAATAAAACTAATGAAAAAACAACTCCAACAATAAAACGATAAGTATTTAAGTAAAAAGTCAATAACAACATAAATCAACAACAATAGAAAGAAATGTAAAATAATAACAACAACAACAACAGTCAACAGTCTTTAAAAAAGAAGACTCAAAAACACATAAAATTGCACCAACAAGAGCTACTAAAAGTAGAATCTGCGCATAACAAATCTCCAAACTCTCCAACATAACAAATCTCCAAACTCTCCAACATAACAAATCTCCAAACTCTCCAACACACATCATGCCACAACAACAACAACGACAACAACAAAAACAACGCCGTTTGCAACAGCTGCGCAGCTGCGACGGCATCAGCTGAGAGGCTGCGTTGCTCCCTCAAGGTGATTCCAACGGGCCGCCTCACAAAGCCTCCCAGAGCCCAGAGCGAGAGTGTGGGAGTTGGCAAGAGCGAGACAGCGAGCAATAGAGCGGAGAAAAAGAAAGAGAGAGAGAGAGAGAGAAAGAGAGAGGGAGTGCAGGCAAGCAGCAAGCAGTGCCCAAAGCTTTTCCAGCTGCATTCGCGTTTCAGCTGGCAAGCAGAGCGAAACGCGAAGCGATCGCTAAAAAAAATATAAAAAATAAAAACAAATAAGAAAACCTGTGGAAGCTCTCTCGCGCTTTGCTAAAAATAACAAAAAACACTGAAATCTCGCGAATTGGACACAAAACAAAAAGAAGCTTGATGAACAACAAAAAACTAAGATAAATCAATAACAAACATTTGCTGAAATAAAATTAAAACAAATGGAAAATTAAATAAAAGTTATAAAAATAAAAGAGTGTAAAAAAGTGCAAGAAAATAAAAATAAAAGAAGGAAAACAACATTTACTAAAGACTAAAAATACAATTTTAATTGAAATTGTTGATAAAAGTTATCAAGTTATCAATTTTTAAAGATAAACAAAAAACTCGTAGCAACATTTGTGGTCCATTCTACTTCGCCGGTCTGCTGCATGCCTCTTCTGCCGCAATCCAACCGAGGAGACGACCGACCATGTGCAGCCGGAAATGCTTCCGCATGCCCACCCTTGTCATCTGCGGCGTTGTGCTGACTATTATCCTGGTCTGCATCACGGGCATCACTCTGACGAATAGCATTAACATATCGAATATCGTTAAGCTGCGCGAGAAGGTCGCCAGCGATTCGGCGGCGGCCAATGGGGGCCATCAGGCGGCTCAGACGCGTGCCGCCCTCGTGGAGCAGCAGTATTCCACGCTCCAGCAGCATCATCTCTCTCGCAGCGATCTCAATTACATTCAGGCAGCGACACATCCCAAGAATCTCCAGCGGCAGCAACAGCAGCAGCACCAGCAGCAGCAGCAGATGTTGCAGCAGCAACCCAATAAGATTGTCATTGAAATTGGCCTAAACAATAATAATAACAATAATAATAATAATAATAATCGTTTGGTTAACGAAAGCAGTCTGGGAAGCAGCCCAGGTAGCAGCCAACATACAGGACCTCGAATACTGCAAGCAGCCGAGGCTTTGATGGAGGGCAATGTTGATTCCATTTCACTGCCCGCAGCGGCACCTCTCATAGCAGGAGTCCCTCTCACAAGCACCGCTAAGAGTCCTGTGAGTGATCCTGCAAGCAGCAGCACCAACACCATCGAAAGCCCGATAAATTCCAAAATGGGCATCGTTGATCACAATCCCGGAGGCATTCAGTTCGAGCGCCGCGCCCACGTCAAGCAGGTACACACTGAACGAAAATATGTTCGCCTCAAAGAAGAAACAGCCAGCTATTAATTTTTAATAATAAAATAAAGTAAATAATAATTTAATACTTAATACTTATTTTTTTATAATTGATAACATTTTCAAATATAAAAAAATCGGAAATTTTAAAGTTTTTTCAACATTATAAAAATGTGTTATTAAAAACTAAGTTTTTACCCTTGATATTATTTAAATAGTTGGAAAATATTGTCTTTGGCTTTAAGTTTCAAGAATTTTTTAAAATATAAAATGAAACTAGAATTTTCTATATTTATTTTATATGTAAAATTGAGTTTTTAAAATGTCTGCTCTGCCACATTAAAAATAATATAATATTAACTAATAATAAAAACATAAGTTTCGGTCAACAGCATGCCAAAATTCTTTATAAAAACTAATTTTTTAGAGTAAAAAAGAAAGAAATGTGAGAATGAAACTATTTTTTACAAAAAATATTTTTAATCTTAAGTGGCAGTTGTATTACAAATTATTAAAATTAAATTTTACCTTCCATAAATTAATTAAAATTTTAAATAATTTTTTCATTTATACCCTTAAGCTTAAATTCTTGAATAAAAATATTTGTAGCAACCGAATTATGCTTATTCCTTTATTTTTTCCCAGTGCAGCTACCGGGCCTTCCATAAATCATGAGTTTAGACTTATTTCCCCGGTTACCATTGTCGTTTAGTTTTTGCAATTACAAATTGAACAGCAAAAACTTTACCATTTCGAAAATTCAATTTACGTTTTGAATTTTCATTTTGTTTGCCTCACGTTTTTCCGCTTTTCTCGCATTTCCCGCTATTGTTGTTGCTGTTATTATAGCTGTCTCGCTAATCATTTACTGCATTGTCACGATGGGCGGCAAACACGAATTTGCGCTTTATACCCCACCCCCAATTCACCCCTATGCCACACTGAAAAATACAAATAGTATGACAGGATTTTACCGTTTTAGTTTCGTTCGCGTTTTATTTATCCTTTCAAAGTTTTTCGTGTCACAGTTCGATTCAGAGTGCGTGCTGCTCGCCCCGTTTTCCTAACGATCGTCCTTTCCTTCGCGTATGTCCAGTGTGACCAGACCATACCAATCCTATCAGGCCTGCTACAATAGTGATTTAAATTAAATACAAATTAATATAGTTTAATAATATTAAAAAAATATTAAGTGATTTATATTATAGCATTTATTATGGAAATTTGTATTTAATCTTTTAAAAACCATACCTTTTTTTCGGCCAGAAAATTACCGAAAATAAAATACCTACATTAATCTATTTTTTAAATTTAATATAACATTTGAGCATTTTCCAAACCATCCTTGAATCAAACCAAAACTCTTAAAATATCTTAAAAATATTTTATAGTAAATTTCAGCCGGTATATTATCAAATTTTTGTAAGACTAGAATATTATTTAATATATTTTCTATGTTACCTAAATTTGTCGCTGTGCATAACCCGCTCGACCTATGCAAAATGCATTTGTTTTTTTTTCTTTCGTGTTCGATTTCGGTTTCGCCGTCGCCGCTGGCCAAATGTGGGAAAATTTCATTTGGAAAACCTCGTGTGTTGGCGTGTAAGTTTATTTAGTGTGTGGTAACTATATATTTTCCGTTTTCCCCGTGGGGTATATATCCCAATTAAATTTGTCACGTTTTGTTTGCTCACATTTGCATGTAGAACGTATAGCAAGTCTAAGGTTAATACCAGTTGGTACTAGCTAGAACCGATTCTCCAGTCTATAAATCTTGATCCGGTTTTGCTTTCCTTTAGATACAGATGAAAAAGCAATGAGACAGAATCTCGGAGATTTATGCTAATTTCAATAAAAAGAGCATAAAAAAAAACGTTACAACACAGCCATAATTTATTGATTTCAATGCGGACATTTTAACCCCATCGATTATTTGATTCTGTAATATATATTTCCTTAAAATAATACTTTTACTTTAAAAAGTTTAAACCTAAACCCCAAATTAGCTTCTTTGCCATAATGAAATCCCCATTTTGTGGTAACAATTTTCATTTAAACCAGATTCCTTCCTACTATGTATATTCATGACTATATTCAAAGGCAATTACTCGCGGTTTTGAAAACTCTTAGCACATTTTCCCCTAAATATATGGGTCGGTCGTTGGGCGTAATTACGCTGATATATCCATCGCCGACAGTCAATTACGGAGACAATATCATCATTTCTGACAATTTGGAGCCCTCGGGCATTACGGGACAAACAGATTACAGATTACAATAATTAACATAGTTTTAATAGCGCTGGGAAATCAAATGAAATAAACTCACAGCAGCACATGCATATGGCAGACGACGTTGCAAAAACAAACTTCAATTTTGTGGCAAAGCAACAATAATAAAATTTTAGACACGCCCCCTTAATCCCAACCCATCCATTCATCCATTCACCCATCCATCCAACCATCCGTCCCATCCCTGCGACCTGATGTTAGTAAATCGCGCATTTTCTCTAATGCGATTAATGGGGGGTATAGAGTGAGGGAGATGGCAATTAAAAGTGAGAGGGACGGAATGAAAATCCATACATGCCAAAGTTCATAACAAAAGTTAGCGAACGAAAGGTGAATGCTTAATGCTTATAAATAAGTTATAGGTAATATACATTAAATCAATCAATAAATTGGAAATACTTCTGAAATTTACATTCTTGGTTTGCTTATTAAATATTAAACATTTATATAAATTAATTTAGTAATTTGTTTGACTTGAATTGGATACAAATTTTAGAAAGATGATGAATGCTTGTAAATAAGTTATAGTTATAATGTTATTTAATCATTCAAAATAATAAAAAGAATTGAGAAGAATGATTAAATCATTTTAAAGTTTCAAATCATTGACAAATTTATATTCTTTTTTATACTAAATAAAAAACACAAGTATAAACATATATTTAATTAAATTTAACAGTATATATATTTCTTTTCAATAAATAAATTAATTAATGCAAGAAAATATATTAATAAACACTTTTTCATTATAATTATTATGCTAAATCATTAGATACAGTCGTTATTTATTATGTTATTATGTTTATTAATTATTTTATTGCTTATTCGATGTATATCATTTTATTTTTAATGTTTATATTTTTAATTCTTGTTGTTTTTTACGTCTAACTAGTTATAAAATAAGTCAAAAGCCAGCTCTGTTAGCTAATTAACTTTGCAAACTTATTCCGTGTGAAATTAATTACTCGATTTTCAATGTTCGTTGTTGGATGGAGGGATTAGGATGAGAAAGTGAGACTAACTATGAAAGAGTGAGAGGTGAAAATTGAGACAGATAGAGATTCACGAAAGAGAGAGAAAGAGAACACACAAACAAATTAAGCCGATGAATTCTATATGAGACTTGTTCATTTATTTACAACGCTAATTTTGCTCACTTCCGTTTGTTGATTTCCATGGATGCTGATTTTTTTCCACTTTGTTTTCTTTTTTTATTATACGCTTAAAATAGAATTGCAACTGTGAATAGTCGTGGAATTAGAACAAAGAAATTAAAAGTGCTAAAGCAAAAGACAATTAACACATAAAAACAAAATAACTAAGTAAATAATGGAAGCATAGAAAACCAAACTTAGATTTGATTAAAATTAGATTAAATATCAATATAAAAATATTATAATATATTAAATAATACATAAATTAATATTAAAAAAATTAAAAGTAAGTAAATGAATATTATAAATGAATCCAAGTTTTGATCAAGTTAGAAAAAGTTAAAAAATAAATTTAAAAAACATAAAATTTGTTTATAAATTCATTTAAATTCTTTTTCTCATATTGACTACATAAAATAATATTTTAAATTACTAAACTAGATAAATGTTTCCACAATTGTTTTTAGTTTAAAAAAGTTTGAACATTTTTAAGCATATTTTTTATTTGTATTTCTTTCTTTTAGATTAATTTCGCGTTGAATGTCCTTGGCTTGTTATGCGTTTGGTTTAATATCCCTCATTTATCATACGAAATTCTGTTTTTTGGATAAAAATTATTTAAAACAAAAAAAAAAAGATGAGGGGCATAACCTTTGGCCCAGAAACCCATTCTCCCTCTCTCACTCTTTCCCCAGCAGGCCAGAACGCGTGGTGTAAAAGTTTTTCTTAATAATAAATTGCTTAACTTTTTAGGTAAACAAAAGCACATTTTGGCAAAAAGGAGTGGAGTGTCGGGGGAAGAGTTTTTGGCTTTCAACTTGCCGCAGGCTCATCACGTGCGGGTTGCCCAAGTGCAAAAGGGAGACAGAGAGAGAGAGAGAGAGAGGAAGTGAGGGAGTGAGACAAAATGAGACTTACAAGTTGGCCTGTTGTGGAAATTAAAATAATTGTGCCTGCTCCTCGGGCGCTTGTAATTATCGCCGAGCTTGGCTGCTGCCATAAAGTTGAACTAGTTCTCTGCCCACCCTCGAAAAAACCGAACTAGTTTTCCCTGAAAATTCATAGACTTACTCCTTTTGTATTGGCTTTTATGTAAATTATAATTTATGACAGAAGTTTTGCATAAATCCAGTTTTGGCTAAAACCTAATAAACTGTCTTGTATTCAACCTTAAAATTAGTTGAGGGAAATCTATTATTTTGGAGGATTTTTTCAATTTTCAATTCATTAATTCATAATTATGCCTTATCAAACTAGAACTATACTGATTTTTCTTTATATTTCTATTCTTTTTGATTATAAGCAAAATGGAAAACCTCAATTTTTCCCCTCTTCAACCGTTTTGTTTTCCTTTTCCAACATCTGTCATAATTTATAACCAACAATTGCAATGCAAAGCAGCCTCTTTATATGGAAAACACGCGCCGCCTGCCGCTTACACATAAACGGATAAATTCATAATGTCTAACAAAGCATTACACTGTACGAAAATAAGGCTCTAGAATTATATAAGTAGAAGTATACATAGTAGAAGAATACATTAAATTAATATTATTATTAAGGCGATTTAATATTAAATTGTATTTTACCTAAAGATCTTTCTACTATCCAATATTTCCCTGAGTGTACTCAAGTGTTTTCTGTTTTTCTTTTCCTTTCAGGTGAGTTGCAAGTGAATGATTTGAACATATTCGTGGTACGTTCTGCAATTTCATGGATACAAAGTTTTGGCCAGCAAAAACAAAAAAAAAAGTAAGATGCCAAGATTTTCTTTATGGATAATGTTACTTATAATATATATAACATGCATATTGGCTAAAAAAGTCCAGGAAAAAGCTGGGGTAAATAATACATTCGTAAGGAGAGTGGGCCTACTGCGCCATGTCCTAGCAAAAGTTTTCGGCGCAAATGACAACGCCCCAATGCTTTCAATTATCCGTGTCCATGTCCTGTACTGTCCTAACCGGGAAGAAAAACCCCACCCGCTTCGAAATAGGGAAAATGTCCTTAACCAAAAACTTTTTCCGCACATATCCTTAGCAAATCGCGTAGAAAAAAAATCTTAAATGGTCAAACAAAGCAATTATGGAATTAAAAAAAGAATTTAGAAATTCTAAGCTAAATTTTAATATTAAATGCTATTTATTTTTTATAAATAGGTATGTTTTGTATATTTTTTATATGTATGCCTTCATAAACCCTAAGAGTATCGATTGGGAATTAAATTTCTGCGGCTGTTTTCGGGTCGGCCAAAGTTTTTGGGGCCAGAAGAGGTGGAGCGAAGCATAAGTAATCATTGTTCAATACCGGAAACTATTCAATTTCCGCCTGACATGAGGCGTGCACAAAACAGAGGCGAAACAGAGGGTGGTCCTCGTCCTTCGTTCTGGTTCTGGTACTGGCGGCGAAATAGAATCAACGCCAGAATTCAAGTGATGACAACTTGCACAAAAGCAGGACAGTGAAAGCAACAGCAACAGCGGATCCACAAGAAATCCGAGATCCTGGCACTGACATCGTATCGTAGCTATTTTGTGTGTGTTTCCAATCCGTTTCTAAGGATATTTGCAAGCAAACCTTAAAGGTAGTGCAACTATTATTTACTAAGATGTGCTGCGCTTCCTTAAAACAAAGAAGAATTTTAGATAATTGATGGATAGTTACGGGGTTTGCTTTGGTTTGCTTGCTTGTTTTAGTTTCATTGTTTTTATCTATTTATTTATTTATTTATTTACTACGATATAAATTTCGAAAGTATTACAAATAACTGACTGTTTCCGTTAAATTTTTTGACAAGTTTTATGGTGTTTAATTGATAAATTCACAAAAAAAAGGAACACCCATATGATTATCATAATTTTCTTATTTTAAACGTGTTTGTTTCTTTGGGGTACCTCCTTTTTATAGATCTCTTTATCGTTTTACTTCTAATTAATTTGAAAAATGGAAAATACTTTGTGAAAAACTGTTGAATAAAATATGTAAGGGTTTGAAATGAGTTGTGGCATTAATTTGAGTGGTTTTGCGAGTTCTTCACTTTACAGAAATCTCATTTGATATTCACGTTCAACTACTTAGAGTTGTCTTTCTGGCTAAGAATTTAACAAAATTGGCAGCCAAACTTGATTTTTCTTGAACTTGATTTTTTCTTTATTCTCCAGTGTCTGTGTGTCTATGTGTGTGTGTGTAAGTAACATTTTCCTGCTGCATTCGATGGCTTTTCCGCCAGCGGCAGCAAACGTAAGAACCCAGAGAGTTGACTTGCTTTGTTGATGTTTGGTTTTGTGGAGAAAATGGGAGGGCTTTCTCATTCCTCGTTTCTCTCTTTCACCTGGGCTTTTCCTTGAATTTTCCTGGCTTCCTATTTCCGCCTTTCATCTCTACCTAGCGCTAAGCTGATTTTGTCTTGCATTGCATTGCTCGAGGACATGTTCGTAGCAGGTCCTCACTTGAAGGAGTCAATTCTGTTGTCTGCACTTTTGTGACCCCCCGCCCCCCCCTAACCTTTTTCGTGCTCTTAGTTGACGGGATCCTTGCTTGGGCTGGGCTCCTGCTTCAGCTCCTTCACCTTCGTGAGCTCCTGCTCCTTGTGTGCTCCCTGGGCCCACTCTTACCTGTTACGCTTCGTTAACTATGCGCCGGTATAAAAAGCTTTTGGCTATCAATCAATTGTCCTTATTCAATTATTTAGCACACTTTGCTATTTATTCTGCCACAGGTATTAGTGCACTGTAATAAAAAAATGTGCTGGGAATTGATAACTGATATATAAGGAAATCTATATTATAAGGAATAATTCTCTGATAATTATAACATTGTATTGTATGTAATATTTCAAATTTCCAACCATGACAGAGGTTATAATACATTTAGACCAATCTGTAGTTTTTCAATTTTAATATTTTATATAATATCATAATTTCTATAATATATTAAGTAAGATTGCTATTTCTCTCAGTGTTTTTTGATATGATAGCATGTTTTTTTATGGCTAACCAAGGATGCCCTCAAGTTGTGCAACCAATTTACAGCGATAAACGATTAAACATTCTTGCAGCAATCTCTTCAAACATTTTCCCATAGATCATGGGGATTTGTTCATTGCAATTGCTATTTGGGCAGCGAGAAAAGCAGCAGAAGCTCAACCGGAAGTGGGGGGGAAAAAAAGGGAAGAACAAGAAAAGGGAAAGGGAAGGAGGATGTGGAAATGGAAGTGGCGCAGCCATTTTGGCCATCGTTTGTTTTACGACTTTTTCTAATTGCCTCCTTTGGTCTGGTCCCGAGGCAACCGACTCCATAACTTACCTACATTCCCTATTTTGGCCTTCTTCTTTCTGTTTTTTTTTTTGTGTTGCATGCCGGAAGGAAGCAGGCAGCTCGTCCTTTATTTATTGGCTCTCTCAGTACCTCTCTCAATAAAAGAAAAACATAGGAAATTGCCATCGACGAGGAGAAGAGTTCTCTCTCTCCTTGGGGAGAGAGAAGAACGGGTATAAACCAAAAGGAAATGCACAGAAGAGGTTAGAAGTCAATGAATTTGTATTAAAACTTAAGAAAAAATAGTAGAACAACTTAAGAAACTCGAGTCCTTGCTAGGGATCAGCACAATCTTTACTACTTTGACAATTTAAAACATGACTTTGTACTTCAGAATTGGTGTCCATTTTTAACAGATTTCTTCCTTGTTTAGCAGCCTCCATAAATATCAGATAACCCAAGGATATGCATGTCCCCTCTTTACTCTTTACTCTTTTCCCCCATTTTCTAATTTTTTTTTTGCTTTCTAAACTTCCTCAAGTGAAGTTCGGGAAAATCTTGGAGGACCTCAGCTGAATTTCAGCCGTTGAATGGCATAGGAAATGGTCTTCAAGTGGTTGGTTGCCTCAGCAGGATGAGGTTTTTGGGCTTTTCGAATCCTGTGACAGGATAAAGCGGCGCGTAGGAAAGCAAAGGCAATCGGCAGCTGTGACTGCCAAAAAAAAGCAAGACAACACACACACAGGACATACATAAAAAAGCCAAGAGAAATGCACAAACTCATTGCCATAAAAAAACACGAAACGTACGAAACGAAATGAAATGAATCATAAATATGTGATGAGCTTGGAAGAGTGTTTGGGAGCAGAAAATTGAGAGAAAGAGAGAGGGAGGAGCGGTATGGATGGATGGATGGATGAACGTGTAAAAAATATGATGTCTCAAGTGAAGTCAACTTCATAACTTTTTTGCCACAACTATTTGATGTATATTTTCCGCATATTTTCCACATATTTGGTAGTCATTTATGGAGGAGAAAAGTTTAGTTTGGTTTACAATATTTTTTAGCTTAGTTAATCTTATATTTCTTTATCTTTATATTATTTTTCCTAATTTTTGTTGGAATTTCTTTAGAATAATAATGCCACCTTCACCACTGTCTCAAGTTGGGGTTCCCTGAAATATTTAAGTGGCTTTTATATCTCTCTCTCTATATATTCTTGGATATTTATAATGCCACAGCTGCTACTGTTGCTACTACTACTGCCTTCAAGAAACTTTCCGATAATCATCAACAACAAAAGGTCAACCGAGCGAGAGGGATGGCCTCAAGAGCGGCCAGATGACATTGCTATTTCTCTTGGCAAAAGTGTTTACGTCTGGTTTTGTGGTTGTGGTTGTATTTTGGGCACCCCCAACTGAAACTGTTTAATTTTTAGTTTATGTTGCATAATTTTAGGCGCCCCACCGAAAAGAATTCCGAGAGCCGAAAAGGTTAGAATGAATTTTTTTTTGTGCTGACTCGAGATGGGAATCGCTGTCGTTGCCCCCCGAAAAGTGCTTACAAGACAAGTTGCCTGATAAAGATAAAGATGATGGGGATGATGACACAATGATAATGGAAGGGCGGCGGAGTTGGAGGTAGAGGGATTATAACGATGTGGAGATATATATTATATATACTTTACTGGGGGAAGCCAGAGTTGAGGTTTCACAGCTCAATCGCTTGATTGACAGGGCGCCAAAATAAAAAAAAGGGGAACCCAGTGACAGTGTAGACTTGTTGATACCCCTGGAAAATAAACGAGTCATTAAAGAACAGCTTTAAAATTAGGGAGCCATTATTTAATATATTTTTTTATATTATTATGTAATTATTAAACACACAATCAAGTTTAGAAAAGGTTTTTGTTTGTCAAAAACTAAAATCCTTTATAAAATATCATTTATAAATATAAATTAAATATTAAATAAGAATAAAAAACCAATATTTAAACCCTATTTCCATCTGAAAGCATTGAATTTTTATTTAATTGAATTTTCTCTCTAAAAAGTGTTATTTGTATATTTGCAACCTCCCAATTTTTGAGGGTATTTTCCATCCTCGAGGGCTTTCCAGCTGATTCTGTTGGTTTCTGCGGTCAACCCCTGACTGTGTTATTAATACACTTTATGCTTGTTGATATTATGGTTATGTCGGGGCATAGGAATGTGATGGAGATGGTGATGGGTCGGTCGGTCGGCCAGCCTAGCCGACATGTGTGTCCTATCACAATATTTGCTCTTGTGAAATTGTCGGCCCGAAATGCGAACTCAATCAAATTTGGCGAGTCGAAGGTGAGGAGGGCTTTGTGTTTTGTGGATGACCCGCTGCTGCTGAATTACGTCAATCTTGCGGCATTATCTTTGGCCAAAGGCTGCCAAATGGCACTTGGATTTCGGGCAGGACCAAAATGTCCATGGTCCATGGATGATGATGATGATGATGATGATCCAACCCTTCAGAGGGTTGTCAGCGTGTGTGGGTCAAAGGCTCAAATTCAATTCAATTATGTAGTTACGCCAGAGGTTCTCGTAATCGAATGCAGTTTCCCTCAGCAGGGCCAGCAAATGCAATTACATCGCATATTTATTCATTAATGTTGCCAAAACTATTTGATATGCAAATTTGCTGGAAGTGAAACAGGAAGCCCGACGACCATAAATCAAATTCATAGCTCGCCGAGCTGGATTTGCATAAACACAGGACGGGACAGCACAGCACAGGACAGGACCTTATGAGAAGGATGTTATTTCAATTAGATCAAAAATGTTAACGTTGCTTCATGAAAATCTTTCAGGTGAAATGTTAGCAAAAGGAAAATGCAATTAAATTAAAAAGCAAAAGAATAATACAAGAAGCCAGCTTGCTTAAGCAAATAGTATTTTTAATAGTATTTCTTTAATAGTTTCTAACCTTAATTTAAATAGTTTTTTTTACTGGAAAATTTTCCCTTAAATATTTCACTCAATTTAAGTTTTTATCAGCTATTAAATAAGTTGTAAACAAAAAATATCAGGGAAAAAGGGAAAAACAATTTAAAAATGCATTTAAAATGCAGGAAATTCACCTAAATATTCCATAATAATTTATTACAAATAGCCTTAAACTTTACATTAATTTCTCCACCTAAAAAAAAAAAATAAATAAACATAAATTCAAATAATTAATATTCCCTTTCGGTTTGTATTTTGTTCACATTAAAATCCAATCAAACAGCGGTTATAAATGGCCATAAATCCATTCCACCGCCCTTTTTATATCAATATTGACCAACAATAAACAAGATATATTAACAATTAAATGGAAAGGTGGCCACATTGCAGGAAGGGAGAACAGGGAAGGACAAAGTTGTGGCTCAGCGAGGCGAAAACTTTGATAAAATTGTCCCACATATCAAATGCAAATAAACCAAAGCCAAACAAAATGGTAACAAAAAAATGGAAATATAAACGTGCAAACACAAAAAAAAAAAAAAAAGAAAAGAGAAATGGAAATAAAGTTAAACGTTTCGAATTCCCCGCAGAGAATTACAGCAGTATATAAAACAGGGATTTAATGCACATATCAAAATAATCCAACACAAAATAAACAACGAACAAAAACTTTACAACTTTAAGGGGGGGATATTTAAACTTGATTTTGTTTTTATGCTAAGTTTTAAGCTTTTTCTGCTAAAATATAAGCAGAATTATAATATAAAACTTTTTTAAAGGCAAAAGGCTTTATTTTTCAGCTTTAAAAATCGGAAATAAATAATACCTCTGGCGATACACATATTTGCCATCATCAGACATGAATCAATTTAATGAAATAAAAATGTCAGAGGCAACAGGTTGTCGCTCTTTTCTTATTGGCTTACGGGTCGTATGAGTCATCTCGAGACAGGCGCAAGGATTCCCTTCGCTTCCTTCTGGGACCCTCTTTTAATGCCTTTGGCTGGTCGCATTTAATGCGCGTTAACTTCATAAGGTTATTGAATTTAACCCCCCATTCCTACCCATTTACTCGAAGGCGTCGTCTCATAAATTAACTTTGACTTTGACAGCATAAAAGACATTACGCATACGACCCATCAGCCGGAACGAGGAAAGCATAGGGATGAGATGGAGAGGAAGAAAAAAAGAAAAGAGGGAAGAGGGAAGAGGGAGCCCAGAAAGGAGCCAGAAAAGGTTCCTGAAGGCAAAAGGAAAACGCCCAAAACGGAAGCAGTTGAGAAATTCTATTTTTAAAGTGTGGAATTCCAGGAGAAAGTATTTATGACAAGGAAAAGAATTTACAAAAGTTCTGAGAAATTTAAAGGAAATATTTTTGATATTTTTTAATTAGAGACATCCCTGCAATATTTTATTTATTTAAAAATATTTGTCGGGTGTTATTAATTGTTTTTATTTTAAAAATAAAGCAGAATTTTCACTTGACAGCAACATGCAAATATTTTATATTAAAGATATTATATTATATTAAAGATATATTAACAATTTAACACAAAAGTAAAGCTTACTTTTCTGTATCACTTAAAAACCCTCCCAAAAAATTCGTGCATATTAAAAAGAGCCTTTAATGCCCCAGGACTAGGACATGAATATAGAATAAAACATATTTTTATTTATGACTGGGCATAAAAATGGGGCAAAAAAAAAAATAATAATAAAAGCAGAAGAGCAGCAAAAAATAATAATCATAATAATAATAATACGTAAAAAGTTTTATGGCTCGACGGGCACACAAATGAAAAATTGGTTTTACACGCCATTCTCAGTGCCGCCGATGTGGATGATGATGATGACGATGATGATGATGATGATGATGATGATGATGATGATGATAGGGATGATAGCGACGATGATAATGGGGATGATAATGCCTGGGAAAATCCGGGGGGCGTGGCGGGAGCAAAGGATGAGGACAGCCAGCTGTTCGGTCTGTGAAATTCTGGCAAACAATGTCCATGAATTATGATTATTGGCGGCCATTTTGCGATAATGTCACACACACATATACACATACACACTTACACTTACACTTACATTTACATTAGCCTGCACGCACACGCATGCAAATGGCAATTCAATCGATGACCCCCCTTTCACAGCTGGAAACAGCCGCCCCTGCTGCTTCCCCTTCCCCCCTCTTGGCCACAGATTAGGCGATTCAATGACGAGATTTAATGCCCCCAAATTGGTTAACTGCTGTCTTGGCCCAGGAATTTTCGGGGGGTTTCAATTTGCGATATAGGTGATTTAGGATGGAAAATTATGTAACATTAAAAAAAGGGCAGATTTCCCCAAATCGCTTAAGGGAAATTGATAAGATTTAAAGGAATGTTAAAAGAAATATGCGAAAAAGAAACTGTTTATTATGTTTATAACAATTTATAGTGAGGATTATGTAAATAAGATGGGATATTTGATCAATAATGAGGGTTATCATTATAAATATTTATTAAAAATGGTTTAATAATAATAATAATGTAAATATTCATTAAATATTCACAATAATATCTCCTAAAAAATATATACCCTATTAAAAATATTATTTTTCCTGTTAAACATTGTGTTATTGAGCACAAAATTGTATTTAAAATTGATTTTAGCAATATAAAGTCAATAAAATATAATTAAATATTTTTCCCATTTGCTTAATTCGTTTTAAAAATATTTATTTTAAATATCACTTTCTAATTTCTCTTCGTTTTTAATATCCAAGCAATAAAAATCAATTATTATGCAATAAGCTCATTAGGAGCCGGGGGGCTTTCGGGCCATCGGCCATGGTGGCCTCCACTTTATTAGCCTCATTAAACGCACTCGAAAAGCGCAAAACTCCTCACCTCTTTGCCACTTTCCGCCATTTTCCACCACTTTCCACCACACTCTGAGGCTGAGGAAAAATTCTGGAAATGAAATGAAATGAAATTGTGCTCATGATTGCGATTACGGTTATGACTGCCGTAGGGGAGAGAGTGTTGGGGCAGAACTTTTAGCCACAAGGTTCGTTAAACGCAGTTGCAACCCACATCATCCGCCCGATCTAATTACCAAGCAAAATGCAGCAAATGTAGTAGAAGCAGCAACAGCATTGGAGAATTAACATTAAACCGTGGAAAATTAGTGACAATTATTGTCATTTTGAATTTTGAAGAATTTTTCCGCCAAAGAAGAAAATCTAAGAAATATTCTTTAACAACACATTAAATTCCCTAAGAAGCAAAAGCTTTTATTTGATTTTTTCCCCAGTGCATCACAGTGCTAGGCAAGCAATTAGGAGCCCAGAACGAAATCAGCGGCAAATCAAGGTCATCTCTTAGCACTGACTTCGATGTGCTAATTGTTCCATTCCCGCCAATGTTTGTTTATTTTGCAATTTATCTGCTAATTGAAATCTACAAACAAAAAAATATCCATTGCAAAAAAATCAAAAGAAAATAAAGAGAAACGAGAGCTTAGTAATATAAATTGAAAGTAGGGCACATCAGCTTGAAAATTGAATCAGAATCTGAAAGCCAAAGATTATGCCCAGTAATTATGCCAGAGTTGAGTTTAAATTGAGCTTAAATAATGCCCAGACAAATCCAAGTTGATTTGTAATTATAATGAAGGCGATATTAGGGTTAAATGGTTCAGGAGAAAGAATAAGGAAATTTAAAAAGAGATTATAAAATTTATAAAATGGAAATACGAAACATTAGCATTACTTTTACTTACAAAATCAATACAAACAAACCATTTAGACAATGTGGTTTTATATATCTTTATATATTCACAAATCCCTGATTCTGTAGCTTATTTTATTTTTAAATACTTCAAAGTAATATTTTTAGCCGAGTTCCCACCTTTAAAATTTAATAAAAATTTTACTAAATAATTTTTCTTGACAATTATTTTTTCAGTAATTATTTCCTTACAAAAATATTGTAAATATTTCATTATAAATTAATTTTATAATTATTTTACTTAAACTTCACTTTATTTGGTGTTGTATTACTTTGGCTTTGGGTTTTATTGCTGGCTTTTGGTCGCAGTTTGGGTCGTTTTTTTTTGGTTTTTTATATTATATGTTTTTTTTTCATGTCGATGGCAGCTGCAGATCCTTTTACCGCCCCCCTTTGCGGTCGTTATGGGCCACTGGGGGCGTGGCCCGCAAAGTGGGCATAATGTTTAGTGCCTTTTGTTGTAAAGAGTTTTATTTTATTTTCATTTTCTTTTCATTTCGCGCGAGTCTTTCAGTTTTTTTTTCTGCTGCCTTCAACTCGAGCCCATAAATTTAATGTGCGTGTGTGTGTGTGTAATGTCCTGCAGCAGACACACACACACACACACATGCATGCAATTACATATGGGAAGTAGAGAAAAAAAAAAATAACAAAAAAATATAATATAAAATAAATGGCAAAAGAAAATGCAATGCAGTGACTTCCTAAAAATGGCAAATACATATCTTTTTTTTATTTTAGCTGAAACCATTTATTTTCTATGTCTGAAAATAAAGTTCTCTGAAAGGATTTTAATTAAAAAACACTTTAAGGGAATACACACCCAATATTTGATTTATTTTAAACTTTAAACTTAACATGTTTTATCTAAGAATCTCTTGTTTTTATTACTTGATCCTTGAAACCCCATCGAGTGGCTTTAATTAAATTCCATTTGAAGAAGAATTTATTCAGTTGCGGTAAACTTTTCAATTTATTAGTTGTGACAGATAATTTCATGTCCCTTGCTTGCCCCCTTCATCCCTATTATTCCTATTTATTTATTTTCGTCCAGCTGACCTTTTCTCCGCTTTTATATCCTTTTTGCTGCTGCTGCTGCTGCTGTCAGTGAAAGGTCGCATGTTTTGAAAGCCCCCCACAACCCCGTTGCCTAGTTCGTTCGTTCACATATTCATAAATATTTTCAGCACATTTGTGATAGCCACTTCGCACTATTTGCACTGCCAATAAATATTCTATAAACAGTTAGGGCCAAAAGAGGGAGTGACGACGATAAGCAGCCGAGTCTCTTTTCTCTCCCTCTCTGTCGGAGTCCTTAAAAAATGTTTATTCTGCGTTGCTGCCACTTTATTTATGGCACTCAGCTAGGAAGAGAAGAGGATGGGACATGGGGTTAATTTAACTGCACTGTGCACCCTGCCACGCCCACTTTGGGGGGTCCTTTGTGGGTTATTGTCATTGTCCACTTTCGTTATTACTCGTAAATGGATTAATGCGCTCAGACCGAGACAGCTGAGGAAGAGCTGATGTTTCTGTTGCTCTTTTTTTTCTTCTTTTTCTCTCTTTTTATGCATTAAGGTTAATTCCCGCCTCCATTGGGGGTATTCTATTCCCACTAGGGATGGCAAAAAATAAGGGATATATCGAAAATATTGAAGTATATCGAAAATATCGAAGTTAATCGAAAATATCGAAGTATATCGAAAATATCAAAGTATAACGAAATTATCGAAGTATATGAAAATATCGAAATATATCGAAAATATCGAGAAGCGGCATATGCGTGATAAATCGACATTCGATTGCATATTCAGTGAGATATCTTTGCATTTTAAATCCTTTACTGTAGTTATTTGTTTTTTTATATTAAACAATTACGCTTTCCTTTTTGTTTGTTCTGTTTTAAACTTTTTGTTAGCTGTTCTTTGTAGACAAACTTCCTTTGCCTGCTTTTATTGTTATCCGTTTTGTTTTTTCTTTTTGTCACTCGAGCTTGTTTTTGAGACGTTTTTTTGTTATTTTTTTTTCTTTCTTGTGTTCAGTTATTGTTGTCATCGTTACCTTCCTAAGGCTGATTCTTCAATCTCGTCTTGTTTCTTTTTTGTATTAGAAATGCAGGATAAAAAAAATATACAAGAGAAAAAGTGAAAGCGTGACAGCCTAGAAAGTGTGTAAGGATGTTTTTTTTTTCGAAGGCGTCAAGCGCTCATAACAAAACAACAATGCAAATCTGAATCCTGCCGACTTTCTCGCACCATTCATCCGCTTTGCCTTTGTACGTGATTTCTTTGGGCAGACAAAAAGAGGCAAGGAAAATGCGGGGAAAATGTGTGTGCGGGGGGAAAGCGGCAAAAATAATAAAGAAGAGTTAATTAGAAAAATGCTTTTGGTTGTGTGGTTATTATTAAAAGAGAGAGAAAAAGGCAATAGCAAGAAAAAGAGCCTAAAAGAAATGGTTAATTGTGTCCTTAGTGTTGCCCACTTAAGTAGGCAATAGTTTTTTTCCAGATACAATAAATAATATAGTAATTATTAAATAAATTTTATTATAATGTTAATGTATAAACAATAATAATTATGTGTAGTTTTTGGGTTTAAATAGTTTATGAATTTATTATTATTATTTATTCTTTTAAATACACATAAATTTTAATTAAATTATTGAAATGAAGAGAAAGGGGTCTTATTTTTATTTATGTTAGCTTTCGGAGAACCGTCATAATCTTTTTTAACAATTTATTTGAAGTAAATTTCTGTTTTATTATTTAATTAGGTTTTTGTGTATTTAGTTAAATTTATTGTAGCCACAAAATTTTAATTAACGTAAAGCAAGACCCAAAAAGGCTTATGTATATTTTTTTCTTGTATATATTCGTTAACAGTTGTTTCCCTTTTTCCCCTTTTGTTTGTCTTTATGTTTCTGCAACCGCCACAGATATGGTTCTTTATTGTTTTACTTTGCCAGCTTCGACACTGTTTTGTGTGGGGAAAATTGTATTGTTGTTTTCCTCGTCCTCGCAGCATCAGCAGCCTGCGACAAGTGCCAAAATGTAACTCGTACTTACTTACTTACTCACTTACCCAGTTAGTTACTTACTTAGTGGGGCTTATGGCCAAATAAGTTATTGTTATGAAAATGCCAAGACAAAAAGCGAGAGCGATTCTGTGTGTCCTGTGGGTGTGTCCTGGGGAAAGGAATGCAGGCGAATTAATTTATGTTGGCAGACGGCGATGGAAACAATGCAAAGGAACGGCATGAGGGGCTGCAAGGACATTAACCAAGCTGACAGGGAATTAGTGGAGCACATTTTTCAGGCCTGCAGGAAGATGACAGCCGTAAAAGGTGAGCTAGAGAGAGGGAGAGAGAGAGAGAGAGAGAGAGAGAAAGCAAGCAACATCCTGCCAAAGGATTTCACTCCCAGGGGAAATTTTCGAGAAGCTACTTTTTGACAGGCGGCGGAAATTGGAGAACCTTTAAAACACTTGAATATTCCAGACTTATAGGTGGATTTTTTAGAGGAAAATAAATAGTTTTATTATATAAATTTGTTATTATTGAATGCGGAATAAATATATTTATTTTTGGCAGGAAAAAAATACTACAAAAATCTTTAAAAACTTAACTAAGCCTCTTTATTTCTTATATCAAGCAAAACTTGTTCATTTTCTTAAAAGAAGAACTTGCCAGAGGCCAAGAAAAAGAAATAAACATTAGCTGAGCCTTGGGCTTAAATGAAAGCAAAGGAGATTTTAACCCAGTTACCTTTTACTAATTAGTCGCAGCTTTGCCAATTTCTTTACAAATTTATACCATTTAGCAGCCGCCGTCGTCGTTACCCCTTCACCCCCTTTACTTCCTTCCTTCTACTTTTGCCTAATCTCGTGCATACAGGGCGTATACTTAACACGTTTTTATGAATCGCCTTTTTCCTGCCTGGGCTTAACCCATTAATTTTTTACCCGGCACATTTTGTAAAGAAAAAAATGCCATTTCAGCTCCCGTTTTCCACAAAAAAAAAAAGGAAAAGAAAAGTTTAAAATGCACAAAGCTCAAAGTCATTAAATAACTCATAATCTAGGCGTCTATAAATTAGGCGAAGGCTCGTTCGTATTTATTTATAAACTCAACTGCGGGGTACTTTGTAGCCTTGGCATCCTACTTGGGTTGCCATAAATTAGGCATAATTAAAATGTATGTGGCACACACGCACAAGTTTAGTGTAGTGTGTGCTTCCTTTTTTCATCAATTTACAATTAGCATCCGAAATAATTCTATATTTCTGCTTTTAATTCCATTAACCGCCTTCATGGCAATTAATCGGGTTCCATTAATTGCCTCACAAATGTTACATAAAGTCATTAATTTCCATCCTCTTTATTTATTTGTATTTATTTGAATCATAGCGGAATTTTCACATTAATGTGTAATTTATGCAAATGGCTCGCTGTTTCCGTGATGGGATTTTGATTTTATTAATTAATTTGCAATGGGTTGCTTTTAATGGTTATTTTTTATATGTTATTTACATGTGAAGTATCGATATATTGCATTTATTTATTTTAAGATTTATGCATTACTTTTCAAACCAAGAAAATGCTAAGGAAAATAAATAAAAAGCAAATGATGAACTATAAATTGTTTTAATTATATTTTGCTTATATTTCCGTATGTAACCGATCCCCAAATGATCATTTTCTTGGCCCAACTTAATGTCAAGGCCGCTTTCCATCTTCGAGTGGGAGACCATTTCGTTTCTCCGCCCCCTTTTCTAACTTGTTGTTGTTGTTGGTTTTAGCTTTTTGGAGGGAGCTTTACTGCTCCATTGCCAAATTGTTGCGCTTTGCAATGCAAGTGTCTGTGTGTGGGTGCTTTGTTCCATTCCGTTTCCTTTCGTTCCGTTATGTTCCGCCTGTTGCCGTTCCATTTTCCGCACTTTTCCGCTCTCACCCAGCATCGCAAAGCATTTTGACGCTCTTCGTTTTTTGCTTTTGATGCACTTCGTCGAATACGTCGTCTGTCGTGTCGCGTGTCGTTCGACTTCGCCGCTCTTCATTTCGTTTTCCGTTTCGTCTCACCATCACCAGTGTTGTCAAACTCAAAAATAGCTAGGTTTGGTCGAAATTCTTTTAAGTTACAACAACATTTCCAAATACTAAAATGTTGGGAAAAGATTTGAATGATGGAAACCCTAGCTTTGAATTTAAAAAATAATAGGCAAAGATGATATTTTGCAAAACCCTTTAAATATTTAAGAATTTTTAAGTTTTTTTTATACACAAATTGTCAATTTTGTGGCCACTTTTTAAGGATTTAAAAAAACCATTATTCCTTAAATAATCTTGATTAATTTTCATTATAAAAACGAAATAGTTTGACTTCTTTTTATATTGAAATACAATTTTATCTATACTATTTAATAAAACATACCTTGACAAATTAAATTTAAGGAATAATTTTAATAAGAAATTAAAATGTGCAGATTTTTTACAAAATATCTTAAATTTGTTCAAATTCAAGTAGAAACTAATAGGGAAAGCTTTTTTCAAATAAAAGCCAAGTTCGCATTTCTCTGGCCTCCGTTCCTTTGCTCGTTTTGCTCTGTGCTGAGTGGCTCGGCTTTTGGCTTTCGGCTTCTGTTTGCTTTTTTTTCTGGCTTATTTTGTTGAACGGTTGGCCCATTGGTGTTGCCTCAGTCACCGCATTCGGTTCGTTCTGCCTTCGAGTTGTGCGCTTCGGGAACGCGCGTAAAATTCCGAAAAAAAAAACAAAAAGAAAAGAAATATAACAACAACGTGGAACAACATTAAATATAAATAAAGATAAAAACAAACAGAGGACAAACTATTAGGAATATCAAAGAAGGAGAAACGAGAACTCATCTTTATATTTATAAATAAAATGTGTCACGAATATTGCTGCAACCCTGAAACAGTGAACTTTCAAGCGGACCAATTGAGGTTTCAATTAAAATTTTGTTATAACCGAAAATAAATAGGAATTCTCGGTGCACGAGAGCAACAGTTCCAAGTGGGTAGAACCAAGGAAGGGGTGGTGGTGGTGGGTATTTGGTGGGTTAAGGGTGGATTGTGGCAGGTCAATCGGGTGTTAAGGGGCCTCAAATAATAATCCAGAGAGACGAGAGCAAGGGAGACGAGTTTTTAGGTACGACTAGGTAGGTGCTCGCTCTCGGAGTGATGATGATTAAATATCTCGAAAACCATAACAATAACACACTCTATACTTTATTTGCTGGATATTTATATTTGCTTTATATTGTTGGATATTCATATATGGTTAATAGCTTTAAATTAAAGTCAATATCTGAATGTGTGAGTGTTTAAATGGCTTAAACCTTGAGAATAGTAATTAAGTGAGCTTAGAAAATTTAAGTAAGCAAGTTTATTTTCTATAAAATACAAATAAGATTCTCTTGAAGGTATTTATATTTTATACTAAAAAACTAAAACAGAACTTTATTCAATTTGTGAAAATAAATATTTTAAATTAATTAAAAAAGAGGTTTTTATTTTCTTTTAAATTAAGAGAGTTTAGTAACTTGCGATAGCTTTTAAAAATAGCATGAATCTTTGTTTTTTCCACCCCCTTTCGGTAACTGACCTTTTTAACACTCAATTCTTTCTGAAGCTCTCAAAACTGACCTTTTTAACATTTAAATCATGACCAAGTTCCGGCAACTAACAATGAACCTGGTGAGCTGAAGGTATTAGAGATTGATTGAGAAAGCCGACTGGATGGCAGTCTCTTGTCGCAACTTTCGAGCGTTTTGAGAAGCCTGTGGATACGATTGTACTTCTTCCTTAGAGCCTGTCACCCCTCTATCTCTCTCTCTCTCCTCCCTCTCTCACGTGGCTGGTGAGGGAATGAGAGGTGTAGGCGCTAGTGGGTGGCTGTGAGTGTTGGGTGGTTCCTTGGTTTTTAAGAGGCCCGAGGCTTTGGCTTCGTTCTTCGCGTTGCGCTTGACACGTTTTTTTTTTCTTCTTTATTTATTTTTTTTTGGCCAGCCTCAGGTTTTCCATCTCACCCGTGTGCCCACTCTCATTTCCATGAAGAAAAACCACTCCATGTGTGCCCGTGTGTGTTTGTGTGTCACTCTGTTGTGTTTATGCTTTATTTTCATTTCGTGTTTCTTTTAATTGCCAACTGCCCGGCTCTCGTCCTTGAGTTTCCTCTCCGCATTTTCCCCATGTAACCCCCCACTCCCCTGGGCTCTATATTTAAACGCATCACATTGCATCGCTAACTAGCTACAGTTGTGAAAAATCAAAACAAACACTTCATAATAAAAAGAAAATATAGAGAAGAGGAGGAGGAGAGATGTTGTAAGAGTATGAAAGATACAAGTGGCAAAATTTTGAATGTGGGAAAATAAGTCAAGCTAACATATAAGTATTTAAAATTAAAAATTTAGAACTTGACACAACACTTAATATTATAATGAACTAATTTAAATATTCTCTGACATCACAAGATCATTTATTTTCTATAATTTATGTGTGAACCTCAGAAATCCATTAAAAAGCTAAAGAAAGACTAATTCGATTGGGAAACTATAGTGTATATATTTTTAGAAAATTCGAAACAATAAAGGCCTAAGATAATTCATGGGGATTTAGTGCTTAAATTAATTTCAAAATATTTATATATAAACTGAAAATATAGAAAGAATTTTCAAAAAGAATATGGCTTTATTTTTTGATAATTTCCTATAGGTTTTGTTATCAAGGCGGCTCTCGCTTTTAGATAATTTACAGTCCAGAATATATACTATATATATATTTGTTGAATGGCGTGCGGTGAATTGATGTGAATTCAATTAAAAACAGTCGCCGAGTCGGAATTCCAAAGTAAATGAAACTTAGAAGGGTGAAAGAGGTTCAGGGGGGAAATAATTATGGAATGAAAATAAAATCGAATGAATGAAAACAAGTGAGTGGGCTGGCATTGGATTCATCTGATATGATCTAGTTTTCAAAGCAATGCGTCTTCTTTATTTATTTTCCCCCTTTTTTTTGTTTATGGAGCTTACCGTAAAGATTAATGGTAACTTGACATTTATATCTGGTCATATGGGGCGTATACGTAATTTTTTGAAAGGTATTTTTTACTATATTTTTTTTTTAAGTATTTTTAACGAAGTTGGTACTTTTCTAGAGGAATTTCCTGACTGGCTTTTCAGCAAATAGATATGGTTTATTGATTGTAGGTTATATGTGGCGTATACGTAATTTTATAAAGGTATTTTTAACAAAATTCCATATTTTCTACAGTATTTCCCCAGTGATATTTCGTATAGATACTTTGGTTTGCCTTTTCTAATATTTCCACTGATTTTTCTTCAAATGGCAATGGTAACTTGACATTTATAGCTGGTCATATGTGGCGTATACGTTATTTTTTGAAAGGTATTTTCTTTTACTACATTTATTTTTTCCCAACAAAGTTGCTTCTTTTCTATAGAATTTTTTGTATAGATATTTTAGCCTGCCTTTCCCTTATTTTCCACTGATTTTTCTCCCCCTTCTCAGCCTCATTTCCCTTTGATTACTCGAATCCAAAGTGCAGTCGTGCGCCTCAAACAAAACTGGGGAAAATTCATAAAATATACACAGCGAATATAGAAAAGCGACAGCGACAGGGGGCAAAAGTTGTGAGAAGAAAATATTGAGAAAAAGTAGAACACTTAGACATTACACGGGTCCAGTTCTCACCTAAAAAGTTTGCATCTCTCCCAGGCTCTTTTCTTATTATTTCTTCCGTCTTGTTCATCCTTTTTGCGGAGACATTTTATTTGTTGTGCTTTTTATTTGAGGAAATTCTTGTACTTTGAGTGACTGTTAGCCAGGATGTCCTTTTGGTTTTTGCCGGGGAAACAAGCAAAACAAAGAGATGGAGGTGGAAAACAAAAAATAAGCAAAGGAATGCAATAAAACCTTGTTAACTTTTATATTGCTCTCTGCTGACAAAGTACTTAAGAAAAGGCAGAATGAAACGAAGAAAGGCTTTAAGTGCTGTAAATACAAATGGGAATTAACGATATTTTTAACAAAATGTAAAAGGGAATCTTTAATAAAGTCTTGAAAAGGATAATAACAAGAATCTACTTGGAACTGTTGTTTTTGCTCCTAGAAAATCAATCAAAGCCACAAATATGCCAAGCCAAAGTACATAAATCGAAATAAAAAACAAAAATCAATCAAAAAGCCAAGTGAAACCTAAATCAAAAAATAACGAAAACGAAAAGAAATCAAAATAAACCAATAACAATGTGCCCGAAAACATCAAAAACCACACCTCTGCTGCTGATCGCTGGCATTTGCTTTGTCATCGTGCTCGTGGGTGTCACTGGGATAACCCTGATCAATAACATAAACCTATCGAATATCATTCGATTGAACGAGAAGGTGGCCAGCGATAGTGTCAGCAACAATGAGAATCAGATCAAGGAGCTCAACTATGTGAATAATCATCCCCGAAATGTTTATCTAAAGTTAAATGCCACCAAGGAAGATGGTGATGGGGACAATGAAATGCAGCGGGAACAGGAGCAGGCACAACAAGAGCATTTGAAGTTGCCAAAGATATCGGCTGTTATTGGTGATACTATACCAAAAATCCTTGAGAATCAATTGAAAAATTCACAGGAAATAGCATCTGCTTCCACCATTTCCGCTTTCTTAAGGACCACTCGTGCTCCGTCTTTCCTCAGTTCTCCCACAGTGGACACTCCACCTCTGCCCTTTGGCGGGGTCAAGACCAACGGCTCCTCCGGTGGTTTGATTGATTACGAGAAGCGAAACCAAGTCGTCAAGGTGAGTCCAAGGGTTAAAGGCCGTCTGCCTGTCTCGTTTGGGGTGGAAACAAAGAAAAAAGTTAAAGGTGGGTGGGTTAAAGGTGCGAACTCAATCCGTAGTATCCATTTCAAATGCTTGACCTTTTTGGAAGCGACTGACAGGAATCGGATTACCTTAAATGCTCAACTAATGTGCAGACAAAACAACTTTGGGTCCCTTTCGAATTACATTGCATAAATTTTCAATGAAAATAAATATGTTTCAAGGCGAAATTCTAGAAAAGAGGTTCGCTAATTCCTGAAAGTGAATAGAGTTGTTCTTGAGCTATAAAATTGAGTGTCGGAATATATTCTTTAGAAATAAACTCGATATCGTACCGGAAATTCGTTCATTTTTCAACGCGCAAACACTGACACATTAATTATCCATCATGCACTAGATAATCTTGTTGCCATTTCGTGGCAAATATTTCAAATGAAATGCGGTATGCGGAATTTTCACCTTACTGCTGCAACTCGCTCTACCGCTCTCCTGTCTGTGTCAAGCCAAACACTTGAAGGATTTCCAGGCAACGGAGCAACGGGTATGGTTTAGGGGGGGAGGGGTTAAAGCACCAGGACAATGTTCAAGTTGCAGACACATACACGCAGATAAAGGGACAGGAATATATGGCGATATTGAGCTCGTTTTCTGAAACACCAGTGCGGCGATAAACAAGCACGTGACAACAACAACAACAACAACTGGGGGGAGGGTGTCAAGTTCCCCGCCCCCCAGAAACACCCCTTCGGACCCCCTTTTCTATCTCCTTTAAGCGTGGCTTAACCCTTGTGAGGGGAAAGTTTCAGTGCACATTTGGGATGATAGAATATATCGATGTGATGGAAAGTCGATAACTTTGATATATTGGTGCAATATATCGATTTTCTGCTGTTAAGTATCGAACTATTGTAATCGGAAAACATCGATAAATATATCTCGGTTATAACATCGATATTTTATAGATAAAATCAATATTTATTAATATTAAAAATTTCTCTATGTAAAAGTTAATATTTATTTTATTCTTTTTAAATGATATTGAGCCCGATAAATGTGGCAATATATCGGATATTTTCAATCGATATGCATTTCTTTTCAATAATTTAAATTTTGATAAATCAAAATCCAATTTTCTGATTTTATTTTCAGTTTTACTCAGTGGAGTTTTCCAACCCCTTTGGCTCAGTATGTGGCTAAGCCGCCCCACATACCTTTAACCCCCTCTGTGAGCTCCTTGTTTTAGCCAGTGAATGTGATCTAAATCTTGGCGTTTATTACGCTCACTTGGCTCCTTCTCTTGTACAATTGCCATTACGTGGTTGGCCATAGTTTTTCCCTCCTCTAAGTTTTTTTTTCGCATTGAAGAGGGCTTTCCTTTGGCAATTGCTTTACGCTTTCACTGCTCAAAAGCCCGTGCCAACTGGAAGAAGGAGATAGAGACCTTGAGCCAGGCTGTGCGCCTAAACTAATGGTAATTCCAAACCAAATGCACGTAAAACAAACACAAAAATATACGAATTTTAGTTATATGACGAAATATAATCCAATTTAATTTAATAAAGTTTAAATTTTCCGTGAAAACTTTTAAAATTAATTGGGCTTTCTTGTTATTTAAAGACAGTTTCAAAAGCATATATTTAATAATAATTTTCAGTGCATTTTCACAACTGCAGGAGCCACACTGCAGCACAGAAGGAGTTTAGAAAGTACAGCCAATGCTAGGATACATTTAAAAAGATTTAAAGTGCGAAAAGACAGCGAAGAAAAGTGGAAAATTACACCAAAGAAAATCCTATTTAAATTATTTAGCAATTTAAACTTTGAGCTTACTTTGTAATAGCTTAGGTATAACTTTTACCCTTAAGGACCTCGAAATAAAAGTGTAGAAATCCCATAATTTAACTTAAGCTGTAGGTTTTCGAGTAAATCAAATGCCGTCTCAGTTTCCACATTTCACACACGGTTAATCAAAGTGAAGAGGATTAAATAATAATAAAACAAACAATTCCCTGATTCATTCGGATCCTAAACTCTGTCTGCTGCCAGTTGCCGGGCAATCTGAAATCAAATTGCATTCTATTGACTTTAATTTTCATTTAGCATTTGCCAGAGATATATACATATATATATTTCAATGTATACATATCACACAGACAATGCTTTCCATTTGGTGAACGGTGAAGGGAACGGTGTGTGGAAAATTGAGTGCAAATATTGCAGGTGAATGTGAATACATTCGTTCAACTGATTACGATTACCTGGAAAAGCTGCCGGTCTGGGGTGAAATACAGATAAAGACATTTATGTAGAAAAGCAGCTTAAGCATTGCAATTTTCCTTGTGTGTGCCGGCAAATGGAAAATGGTAAATGGTAAATGGGAATGGGAAACCGGAGGGAAAAACAATCTGTTGCAATTTAACTTTCTTGTTCTTCTGCTGCTGCTGCTGCTGCGTAGCCTTTTATACTTCATCGCCTTCACTTTTGCCTCTGATGTTTTATTCATTGTTCCCTTCTGATTATTTCTCATTGCAGGTGAGTTAACACGGAATTGATGTGATATGGCCCCTTAGACTGGGTGGAAAATGGTAATCCTAAGTACGACGTAAAGCCCCTTTCTACAAGTATGTATTTTTATATGTGTTTAATAAGGATAATATATTCCTGAGGACCAGTTCATTAGTATCTTTAGTTTGCTGAGACTGGTAAATAGTTATCAGTTAAGATATAAATAGAAATGGGTAATATAATTTATTAAAAATTGTTTCTGCAATTCTGCGAATTAATTCTAGCTTTTCGGAACCCTTTTTCGAGTATTTCAAGTTCAGAATTTTCACTTGAAGAGGTTTAGCCTTGGCGGGGTATTTCCCTTGTAGGTGATTTTCCCGCCTTTTGCTCTCTCTCTCTCTATATATCATTCTTGCTTTCCTTTTTTCCTTCCTTTGTTTGTTTTGCCCATTTGACGTTGGCTTGTTTTGCTTTTCATGTTCTACACATGTCGGCAGCTAATAATCGAATTGTGTTTCTCCTCTGCCAATCTCTCTGCCCCGTGAAACCTCCCAAAAGCCCAAAACACACACTCACACACAATACCCATTATTCAGCCAACACCCACTTTTCCGCCCGTCCATTGGCCATGCAAATTACAACGGAAAAACGAACCAGAGACGAACACCGCCCAGACCCAATCGAACGCATTGAAAAGCCAAGAGCGCAGACAACTGAGCCGCTTGTTCAAGGTGGAAAGCAGGCGAGGAGGAGCTGGTGAAGCGAGTAAATGGAAAACTCGAAACAGAACTGGCCCCCAAAAATGGCCAAGTTGGAACAGACAAAAACACAACAATAAGAGGAACAGCAAATACCAAAAAAGCCTGAACAGTGGGAAAGAATATATTATTGTTTTTTTTTGTATGTAAACATAACCTTAAAATGTCCAAATATCAGATACAGGGTTTTTATAGAACCCTTTGAAAGCTGTTCAAAATTATAATAACAAAAAACTACGAGAGAATTTGGTATATATTTTTAACTTCCATACAAAGGTATCTAATAATTCTATGGCAAAGTTTTAGAAACATTTTTAAGTGTTTCAAAAAGCCTAGTAATTTTTGAAAACCCCTTTTTATTACCAATTATATTTTTTCTATACATTCAAACGATGTTACAACACTTCCTTGGCTTCATTTTGACATCTTAGATCATAATCTCACCTTCTTGATCTTGATCTTGATCTTGATACCAAACAAAGGTATCTAATAATTTTATAGCAAAGTTTTAGAAACATTTTTAAGTGTTTAAAAAAGTCTAGTAATTTTTTTATTACCAGTTTTATTTTTTCTATACATTTAAACGATGTTACAACTCTGCCTTGGCTCCATTTTACCATCTTAGATCGTAATCTCACCTTCTTGATCTTTCTTTAAGGATAATAAATAAAGGAAGTTAAAATTTCAATTATATTTCTTTCGATTTCGAATACTTTCTTTCGATTTCAACCACTATGCGGCTAGCGGTCACCAGTTGGAACCAAAATCCAATAGGAACGGCCAGCACTGACACTCACCCAGCTCACTGCCGTTGTCCTCCAATTGGATCAGTGTTCATGTGTATTGGTATTGGTATTGCTTTTGCTTTTGGTATTTCTTTATTGTTGGTTGGCCATGTTTTTCGAACCGTTTTGACCGTTTTGACCAGTTTCATTGTCAATAGGACAGGGTCAGCCAGGGAATGTCCCGTGGCAAAAGTACTTTGAAATGTGCAGCATAAAGCCACAAAATCTTAACGAATTAAGCAATCGGAATTTACTTGGTTTTTCTTTTTTTTTAGCTTTTCTATGATATTAAAAAAAATATTTCTTTTTCACTTAATAGTTTTTTCTTTGTGTCTTTGTTCTGTCATCAGCGAAGCGCCCCCGCCTTTTGTCTCCTTTCTTATCTGGTTTTTTGGTTTGGGAAAGTAGAGGAAACTTGAGTTCATATTTTGTTATGCGGCCACGCCCCCCTGACCAAATACGCCCACACAGTCACAGCAGCCGCTGGCACCTTAATGCAAATAGTTAGATTGTTTTTCCAAAAGAAAATACCCTGTAAATAGTTGGGAGTGCGTTTCGCCTGGAGCTGAAGATACTAGAAATATTACACATTTAAATTAATTAAAATATTAGCAGCTTAACTTGAAAAACAAAGTTCAGTATATTTTTTAGAGTACAGTATTTTCTTAGGACTTAAAAATTTTAAGTTAAAATAGCTTCTCAACTAAAGCACGCAATGAAGATAAACATTAACAAATTTTATTACTCTGATATAATAATTAATACCTCATGTTATAAATACAGAAGATGTTTGGCGTTGATTATCAGTATATTTCTGAACTTACAAAAATACTGCAGTATTTTTATCTTACACCAAAGATCATTTTTCTTGCAAGAGGTACCCACCCTTAGCATCAACTTACTCTAGTCAAAACCTAAGAGTTGCTTAAATATATATGCATACAAATATATATTCTGAAAGATTAAAGAACGCTGTGAAGGGATAAACTAGATTGGATGGGTGGGGGAAGAGAATGTAGGAAACCGTCGTCTTTTGCATTATTTTATGGCCTTAAGCAAATTATTTTTCTTTGCCAGAGTTTCTGGTTAAACTTTTCTGCTGCCAAGGAAGTTGTTTATGTGTGTGTGTGTGTGTGTGTTCGCATGCATATTTTTACAAACAATTTTCAACTTACTCCTTTATGGTATTTTTTTTCGGTATTTTTGTTATGCCCTTTTATCTCCCTCCTTTGTATTTTCTGTTTGTTAGTGTGTGTGTTTGCATTGTATGTATGTGAAGTGAATAAAAACTTTGTGCTGAAAAGTTGCATTCAAAAAATATCTTGGATTATTCAATTATGGCTGGCCAACAGCACTCGCTCCCCTTCTAAATTTACTCCCTCTGTGATTTTATCCATCCTCTATCTCTTTTTTTCTTTCCCTTTTCTGCAATTTCCAACTTTTCATTTTTTTTTTTTGGCTGTTAAGATTTCGCTCGTAAATCGCTGGGTCCTCGAGGGACTGTCATTAAAGTTAGATGGAGGAAGATGGCGTTTGGCTGCCATAGCGGTTTGAGGGAAATCGAAGGACAGAAAGAGATGGCGCCAGTGAGCTAAGGAAAGAGACAACAAGCGACATGCCACGCCACGATACGATACGATACGATACGGTACGGTAAGGCAAGTGGAGCTATCTTGTCCTTCGGCGGGGCTTTTAAAACGGGAACACGACTCAAATGAAATGCCATCAAGTGAAAGACGAAAGTCACGTGCCAGCGGCTGACGAAAAACAATTCCAGCGAGTGCCAACATTTCAGCTGTGGCATGCCTCAAACTCAAACTGAAACTCAGACCCAGGCTCTAGGTTTAGCTTTAGCTTTAGCTCCAGCTCCAAGTCAAACTCAGCCTAGAATTCCAGTGTAGAGCAATCAGTGTACACGCTGGAAAATAATACAGAACTGAAAAAATTATTATATTATTGTTATAGAAATCTTAGTGAATTTATAAGGAAATCTTTTACAAGGTGCCAAAAACTGTGCTACAAAATTTTTACACCAAATTTGGTATTTTTAGAACATTTTTATTTAGGGATTATTATTTATTTTAAGGGATATTATTACACCAATTTATTTTAAACTTGAAAATCCAGTATTATGTTTTTTTTCGGTGTTGAATTGCCACAACACCTGCCTTTTGGGATGTGGACACATTGTGACATATGACGAGTGTCTCTCACTCTGTCTAACATCTCCTTGCTATCTCGCTCTTTGGCGCGCTGTCCCCACGCTTGGGACATTCCATTGCGGAAATTATGTACCAACATACCAATGCACAAAAACACATACGTTCAAGTACAGTGTGCACTCATAAACAAAGCATAAATCTAGCTGAAATTATGGCACTTATTATTATTATAATTTTGTATTGTATTTTATAATTCTTTATGTACTTTAGCTTTCTTATTGCTTTTTTAACTTTTTACTCTAAACTTTAAATGCTGTTTTCTCTTTGAGAGGCCTCACTGTACCCGCACGGCGATGTCACACTCACGCACATCCATTTGAGGCTGACATTCCTGCGCCTGTGGCACGTTTTGTCCGACGTTTGCACATTGCCAGGATATAACTTGATCCTTAATGAAGACATCCAAACACACTCACATACATACATGTTTGCTGAAATGGATGAGTGTGTTTGTGTTTGTGCGTGGGTGCCACAAGAATACGAAAATTATTCAATCAATCAGTCAAATCCATCAAGCAATTTCCGTAAATTAGTCGACTTGATGATTTCCAGATTTCTTTCCTCAACATCCCAGTGCTTAGTTACCACTTTAGTTGAAAAAAAAAAGAAGAAAACAAGAATGTCTTTATAAACCTTTGGTTAATAACAATGATCTTGCAATTAATAATAAATATTTACTAGAAATATTTCTTGAAATATTTTGAAATACAGATTTAAACAAATCTTAAATGCTTCCAGCTTAGGCGTATAAAAGGCATTAATTTTATGGATTTTGGCTTTAGATATAATGGCAATAAACTTGAAAGTTCAGGGCCAGAACAGAAAATTAAGGTCAAAGTCATAAATTTGGCCAAACGAATGATAGATGCAAAAAGGGAACATTTCGACTCAACACAGTATAGCAAGATATAAATATTTTATTATTTATTATATAATATAGAAAAATATTGTAATAATACAACATTTACCTTGTTTCTGAACCTCTGTCTCCGTAAAAATGTTATTTAATTCCGTTTATGTACTCAGTTTCGCTTCGCACTTGACATTCCTGCTTGTCATCCATCAATCTGAGCTGCGGCTCATTAAATCCCAGAAAATCAGAGAAGAAACAGCCCGAAAGTTGCCTCTGGCTGACCTCTGTCCTTCGGCGTTCCCTCCCTTTCTTTATCCTTGCCCCCGCCTGGTGTCCGTGTCCTTCTCCTCGCACTTTCTGGCAGCTGTTGTAATCCGTTTAAAGTGTTTTTGCGGGTTGTAAACATTTCGACTTTTAATTCACTGACAGCGGTTCTTCACTGTCCCTTTCTCTCTCTCACTCTCTCTCTCTCTCTCTCTCTTATTTATATATCTATCTCTGTTTGGGGCTGACCACCGGCTTTGAGGTTTTCCAGAGCTTTGAGGAGGCGGAATAAAAGGGGCGTGATGTTGTCGTCGAATGAATGTTTTTCGGGGTTTACCTTTGTCCGTTAAGAGTTTAATTTGCAAATAAAATGATGCCAATTAGGCTGGAAAAATTAAAATTCTATAAAGTAAACCTTAAATGAAATTAAAATAAATTACAAATACATTTTTATAACCAAAACCAAGAAGAGAATATTTTGTAATAATATTTTCTTGTGAAACCTTTCGAGCGTTCATTTATGCGAAACAAAGCAATTTGTCCGTTTTTAATTAGCACGAAATTACCCGAGATTTATGCAATTAAATAGCGAAATTAATTGATTAAATTTGCATATACTTAACCCGTTCTTAATCCCTTAACCTTGCAATGGTGCCTTGAAACCTAATGGGTTAAGTGGGGAGCTTTAGGGTCTGGCTGGTTGTTCAGGATTGTTACAGTAGCAGTAGGTTATGTCAACGCGTTGGACTTTAATTAATTACCGGGAAAATTGTTAATATTTGTTCAGCCTTCTCTCTCTCTCTCTGCCTGGCTCCTTTTTGCCTTCGCCTTCGTCGAACAAAAGCAAACATGACAAGGATGGAGGAGCCAGTTTGGTGAAGGAGGAGGGGTAAAGGACCATGCTGAGTGCTTTGTCGTGTGGTCGTAATTTAATTTTTGCAGCAAAAACAGTAAAGAACACTGAGGGAAAGACAGGGGAATACCTCGTTACATGTTTTTTACATATTATAAATATTATATTCATTTATTTTAATAGCTACTACATGATTTTTACATATTTAAGTTTAAAATACACACTGGTTTCCTAAAGGAATAATACCTATTACTTGCTTTGTGAAAGTATTTAATTATCAAATCAAATTTAATATTTTAGGTTTAAAATAAATGTTTATTTTAGTTAATATTATTAGTATTGACTTTAATTTACTTTATTTTATAAAACTTTATAAAAAAACATCATCCCTCAAAATAGTAACAACTGTTGGAAATAGTTTAAAAATATTAGTAATATTATTATTACATTTATTATTATTTCGTGTGCTTTATTTCCTTAAAAATTGTAGTTCCATTAAAGCTAATGTTACAAATTTTTGTTTTTACAGAGTTTTAGCATAAAGCAATGATTTTCAACTGAAATATTTTAACATTTTAATTCTTTAATTGTAAATAACATATATTTACTTCAGGGAAAAAGGGGATAGAAAACTTTAAGCTGACACTTATTTGATAATTTAATTAATTTTTACAGAATATTAAAATATTATACTTGTTGCTTAAATTTTTTTAGTATATATATTATATTTTTGTATGCCCTTTGCCATACCCTTATCCCCCCTAAAATACAGGGTATTAAAAAGAGGGGCAGTCAACTCACCCAAAAATGAAACCCACACCAAAAGGGGCAGGCGGAGAGTTTAACAAGAGAGCCTCTCGAAAGTATGCAATGCCAAATTATGCTATGTGTGCATGTGTGTGTGTGTGTGTGTATATGTGTGTGAGCGGATGTACATGGCAAAATGCAAAATAGTGCTGCAGAGGCCACACGCACACACAAAAAAAAAACATAGGTGCATAACCAAATACTTGCACTAAGCCAAATGGGAGCTAAAAAAATATACACATACACAGACAACAAAAATTCCAGGTTGAAAATGAAAGTTTCCTTGCAAAAAACAAGGTTAAAACTTTGCATATTTCGTTTATATTTATTTTGTATATTTCTTTTATTTTTGAAACCTTTTTTTTTCATAACAAAAAAGTGAAAAACCTTATTATTTTCCCATCAAAACCCATCAGAAATTTCATATGGTTTCAGCGAGGGTATTGCAAATGAAAAAAGATTTTCCGCTGTCCATTTCATTAACATTTCTGTGGCTACCGCCAGCTACGTGACTTTTCAGGTGCGCGAATTGTATGTGTGTGTGTGTGTGTGCGTGTGCGTGTTGTGTGTCCTGTGGTGGTTGTGAGGGGGCGATATTCAATTGGAGAAGGACCAACAGAAAATAAAAAGAAAATAGAAGGAAAATCAACTCACACACTCTGACACTCTGACGTATGCAAACATTTCAGGCCGCGCTGAAAGCGAAAAACTAAATATGAAACGAATTCCACTGAAGGCCAAACATTAAGCGGCGAGTAAATATAGAAATAAGGTGAAATGTGCAGAAATCTGCATAAAAGGATTGCTGCAATCCCTGTTTTCATTTTTTTAATTAAACCCCATAAAGCTGTCTCTGGCAAGTAATTGATAAATTCAAGAGTTTTTGGGATAATATAATATAACTAATACACTTTTTGGCTTCTTTTTTTAGATGATGGAACACGCCTGGCACAACTACAAGCTATACGCCTGGGGCAAGAACGAGCTGCGTCCTTTGTCGCAGCGTCCCCATTCGGGCAGCATCTTTGGTTCTTACGATCTGGGCGCCACAATTGTGGATGGTCTGGACACTCTGTACATCATGGGACTGGAGAAGGAGTATCGCGAGGGTCGGGACTGGATCGAACGAAAGTTCTCGCTGGACAACATCAGCGCTGAGCTGAGTGTCTTCGAAACAAATATTCGATTTGTCGGCGGCATGCTGACGCTGTACGCCTTCACCGGCGATCCGCTGTATAAGGAGCGGGCCCAGCATATTGCCGACAAGCTGCTGCCAGCCTTCCAAACGCCCACGGGCATCCCCTATGCCCTGGTCAACACAAAGACCGGCGTGGCCAAGAACTATGGCTGGGCATCCGGCGGCAGTTCGATCCTTTCCGAATTCGGAACCCTGCATTTGGAGTTTGCTTACCTGAGCGACATAACAGGAAATCCGCTGTACCGTGAACGGGTGCAGACCATCCGTCAGGTGCTTAAAGAGATTGAGAAGCCAAAGGGCCTGTATCCGAACTTCCTTAATCCCAAGACGGGCAAATGGGGACAGCGTGAGTATAAAAAAAAATATTTAATTTAAGTGGAACGAATAACTAGTAATTATTATGAACAGTTCACATGTCCCTGGGCGCCCTGGGCGACAGCTACTACGAGTACTTGCTAAAGGCCTGGCTGCAGTCTGGCCAAACGGACGAGGAGGCACGCGAGATGTTTGACGAGGCCATGCTGGCCATTCTGGACAAGATGGTGCGCACCAGTCCCGGTGGACTGACGTACGTCTCTGATCTCAAGTTCGATCGGCTAGAGCACAAGATGGATCATTTGGCCTGCTTCTCAGGTGAGTATCAACAAGTTTCCAAGCTTGACATTAATTTATTATAATTATTTTTTGAATTTTTTCATGTTTTAGGCGGCCTGTTTGCCTTGGGAGCTGCCACAAGGCAAAATGATTATACGGACAAGTACATGGAGGTTGGCAAGGGCATCACCAACACCTGCCACGAGAGTTATATACGTGCGCCCACCCAGCTGGGCCCCGAGGCCTTCCGGTAAGTCCCCCTACTGCTGCTGCTTACAATAAATCAAGAAAAAGATATAATTACTGATGTTTTTAATTGCAGATTCAGCGACGCTGTGGAGGCACGGGCTTTGCGATCGCAGGAGAAGTACTATATCCTGCGACCGGAGACATTCGAGAGCTATTTTGTGCTGTGGCGCCTGACCCATGACCAGAAGTATCGCGACTGGGGCTGGGAGGCGGTCCTGGCTTTGGAGAAGCACTGCCGCACGGCCCATGGTTATTGTGGCCTGCGCAATGTCTACCAGCCGGAGCCGCAGAAGGACGATGTTCAGCAAAGCTTCTTCCTGGCCGAAACGCTAAAGGTATACAGCTCACCTTTAAATTTATAAATTTATAGATTAATGGTTTGTTTTTTCTTAAAAGTACCTGTACTTGCTGTTCTCGGACGACTCGGTGCTGCCGCTGGACGAATGGGTGTTCAACACGGAGGCCCATCCCCTGCCGATCAAGGGGGCGAATGCGTACTACAGGCAGGCGCCCGTAACGCTCCCAGCCTCCAATGCCTCGTAAGCGGGCTTCGGTGGCCTGTCCGTCGTAGCCCAGCCCTGCACCTTACTTAGCTCTCGATAAATGGCATACTTAATGTGTGTGGGAGATAGCACTAAACTAAACCACCTCCCCCTCCTTCTTTTTTTTTTTTTTTGTTAGTTTTCTATAAGTTTTTAGGTAGCTTACACGTAATCTCAGCGGGAATCTTTCAATGTAACATATTTATAAAGCTTGCACATACAAGTATGTATATGTAGGAAGCCAAAAAAAAAACGGATATATCGTAGTTTAGTTTTTAACTGTTTGCACAAGATTCTCAAAAGTCTCTCTCTCTGTCTATCTCTTTGATTTTGTAACTTAAAGAAATATAATATAATAATCGAAATATTTGACAGAGGCGGTGAGGCGACCTCAATTTCCATTTAAAGGCGAATGATATTACTTACGATATTGATGATATATGATATGATACATAATGATACATAAATGTGTAAAATGTAAAACTCAGGTGTTCTAATTATGATTTACCTTGCGTTCACGCGTTCACAAGGCTCTTTCTGACTAACTAGCCAGTTACGTAAGTTGTAACTCTACGTATCTCTGAAGCATTCAATGCCGCTGTGGCGACATATACATAGATAATCTGCTGCTTTCCAATTCGAATCCTTTGATCACTTTCGTTGTGTAAATAACTTCTTAACTTTCCTCGCAAAATGAAGGCAGACGACGAAAATCGAATTGATATTTATACAGATATATATATATATATAAATGATGATATATGATGTATATTCTTACACAATATTGTTTACTTTGTAGCCTAAATATTTAAGCATAAATCTAATCTAAATCTAGGACTTAGCTCCAGAACATCAAGCAAAACTAAATTAAATATACTTATATGAGAATAAAATTAAATAAATAAATAAATATATATATATATTTGTATTTAACTAAATCAAATAAAACGTAGGCAATTGTTAAAACAAAAAAATTAAACGTAATTATACAATGGCACGAGCTGAGCGAATGATAATTTAATTTTTAACAAGTGTAAAGGTTTTTTATACACATAAACAATACCAATACAATAATCATATTTATAATTATATTTATAATTGTAATCCATAGTCGTAAGCCACACGCAGCAGCAGCATGAATTGTAGAAATATTTAATTGTTTTTTTTTTTTTTTAATGTAATGTAACATACACAGCCCGTGCTGTGGAAAGTGATCTAACAAGAGTAAACAAAGGAAATAATAATAATAATAAAAATAACTTAGGCTAAGAGATCTAAGAATTTTAATGAAACATTTTAACGAAACGATATAATATCAAATTGAATTAAACCATAAAAATGCAAATAATATAAAAGGAAAATCCACTAAAAACATAAAGTAAATCGAAATCGAAACTAAGGATAGTCTTTACACCACACACACACACACACTTTTTTTTTTGTTAGATCAAATTAGAATTGCGACGGCGCGTCGCCTAGATTTGTCTGACGACGAAATTGAAGACGTCATTATCCAGATTCGAATGGAAATTTGTAAATGCAAAATCTTGATTGTAGTGCATGGCCGGCAGTCCCTGAGCTGCTGGAAATGACAATTGTATTTTGCCTAAATCATAGGTTTAATAAAGATCTAATAATTAACTTATAAACATGGCCTTTTATTTTCTACACGGTTTTTGGGAACTTGTGTCTTGGGGTGATCAGGGAAGGGAATTTCCTATTTTGACTTGGACCAGACTGATTTTATATGTTATTTGATCCGAATCAAGATATATTTTTGTGAATATGTGAAATGGTATATGAAATACTGGTGACTGGTTGCTGATTTTCCTAACTGCTGCTGCAGTTATATACAGGATCTTAACTGAAACTAACCTTCTTCACATCGATTCATCTGTTTGATTAGGAAGATTTAGATAGCGACGGTTAAGGAGATAAAATGAAAAATATAGAGAGCTATAGAGAGAGATAAATATATGGAGAAAAAGGGAATGAAAGATAGGATGTTAGAGATTTAGAGAAAGAGATGTTGATGGTAGGGTAGGTAAAGGCTAGATTGAGATAAAGATTGAAGAGAGATAGAGACAGATATGTCTACAAAAATAAATTGAGAAAGATACAATAGTAGATAAAGATACATATAGACAGAGACGAAGATTTATAGGGAGGAAACAAAAGATAAAGATAGAGGTAGTAAAAGAAGGATAGAAAGATATAGATGTATAGATAGAGTTAGATTGAGAGAACTAGAAATAGGATATATAGATGGATAATTCTGGATATTGATAGAATTAGATGGATAATTCTAGATATTGATAGAATTCGAAAGAAAGATGAAAACATAGAGGTAGAGGGACATAGTTAGAAAGATAGATAGATGTACATATACATAGATATAAAGATATAAAGAGAGGGAAGCCCAATTATCCGATACTTTGACAGATATATAGGGACATAACAAAAAAAATAATAAATTAAATTATTAATAATTAATTAAAACTTTACCTAGCTCCTATGGTAGCTATATAGTCATCCGATCCGGCCCATATGTATACATATGTTTCGCTATTCAACGCTTGGATTAGTTGTAGAACCTCATCAAGCATGCTCGCTAATATAAAATGCTAAGTTAATTTAACTTTTAAATGAGCTTACTTAATTTGATTGCTTTTTTTTCTTAGCTTACATTATCTTTCTTTTTGAAGAAGACTCTAATGACAAATGTCATTAGAAGCTGCCATGTTTGCTTTGTTTTTTTCTTTCATTTTGTAAATGTTTTTAAAACTCCATTCATGGATATTATGTGCATAGTTGGTTTGACTATAACAAGTATCCCCCAACTGCGACCCCCAATGATTGCACTAATTATAATATATAGTACATATACAAATGTAGATATATTTGCCTCACAAGGCACTTTGAGCAGTCGTCGAGCTCAATTAATGAGCAGCCAATACAATCAGATGCAAGCTGCAGCTGAACACAGTTGAGCCAACGGTGCGTATACTTAATGAAGAAAGTTACACAAAAGGCGAACACAAAGCACGCGGCGAGGTTAACAACATTCGCCGGCGATTCGAGGAACCCGGAAAGGGAATCCGTCGCGACAGTTCGCCAATCATCCACTCTGGGCACATGCCGACCTCCTTCGATTAACCCTACTTGACCCCATAATGCTTTTGTAACCTAAATAACCCTTTTATAATATTATTTTTAGTTTACCAGCTTAGAAATACCTCAATTGTTAGCCAAAAGTTAATATCCTTCAGTGAAAATTCTGTATATTTTATAATATTTTATAATATTCCTGGTCACAACAGATCTGTTGACTGAGTCTTCAGAGGGTTAACAACGATTGACGACGGGCAAAGTCCGAATTTTGCTTCCACAGCATAAGATCTCTTGTTATGGGGAGAAGTGGAACCATAAAAAGGTGGAGTGCCAAAGCGACGAATGCACTTACCACCCACTCACCCACTGAGAGAGGCAGAGACAGAGAGAGAGAGAGAGAGAGAGAGCGATAAAGTTGATACTCACTCAGACCGGTCTCTCCTATGGCTCTCGTTCATTCTCCCTGCCTCTTTGTGTTCTCTGTTGTCATTACTCGGTGTGGTTGCTGTTGTTGTTGTTGTTGCTGCTTCTTTGTTGACTAGACGAGCCCGCCACGCCACCTAAGTGTGTGTGTGTGTGTGTGTGTGTGTGTGCTTCTTGTGGCATTGTATTGGTTAAAGAGTATTTTTAATACCAAGCTAATTTTAAAATACTCTCCGTTTGGTAGTATAATTAATATATTTTATCAAATATAAGAAATTGTAGTCTAAAATATTTAATTTAATATAATTATTAAATAATCATTAGTCTTGGTTAATACGTATGATATTATATTATAATAATTATATTATTATATATTCGTATTATTCTTATTATATATTATTATTATATATTATATTATTAGTTATAACTGATTTCTGCCTGTAGGGTATTCGTCAGTCGACTCTGTTCGCGTGAGACTTGACGCCGACTCTCTTTGTGCTTAGCTTGTTTTTTGTTTTTTGTTTTGGTCGTTGACGTTGCGGCGTCGCTTCTAGCAATCCGCACAGTTCGCATCGAGACTTCAAGCAGAGCAGCAGCGACTCCAGGCTACAGATACAGCGCCAGCACCAGATACAGATACAGATACACAGATACTTTGGTGGATCGAGACCAGGGACAAATACACAGATCCAGTAGTTGTTTCTTATATTTTTTGTTGTTGTTGTTGTTGTCAAGTGACAGATCCAGTCAGTGAAAATGCCGTTCCCCATTCATCCGCCCAAGCAGATGCCGTGTCCCCACTGGCAGCACTTTCCCATCAGTCCGGTGGACAGCAAACCGAATCCCTTTGACTCCATGGGTGGAGCAGCTGCAGCGGCCAACCATTCCGGAATGGGTGCCACCACCAAGCCACCGGAGCCGGTCTCCTATCGCTATTGCCTGCAGTGCAAGGCTTCTGGGAAGGAGGTGGGCGGCGGCAACTCCTCCGACCGGGAGTAGTTTAGCGAGTCTTTGGCGAGTCATAAAGGTGACATTGCGGATATAGCCATTAACGGCGGAGCCATTAACTGTAATCAGCAGCCACTTCACTAGAGGACACTAGACACCACCAGCTTTTTTGCTTGGAAATCTAATTTAAAATGAAACAAAAACAAAAAACCCAAACACAACCTTTACACAGAGGAAATTATCGCATTTTTTTTTGAAGTATCGATAAAAGTCCCATTTACCTTAACCTTTATAGAACCCAAGCAAAGTTCCATATATATTCTAAGAGTGATCCCATTCCTATATTATCTATATTTCCTATTTTCTTTAAAATGAAAAATTCATTGAGAAAAAGTGAACAATTATGTGTTAATATTTAACAAACTATTTGTTAATGATTTGTTTTTCTATTTGAACCTTAAATAATAATAACAAATGTTCATACAAAGATCAAAAGGGCCATTCATCTACTTCGAAATACCCTCGTATATTTTTTTCTGTGTACCTAGCGATTATTTAACCCTAAGCACATGTTCCATTTATATTATTTGCTATATACATATATTCTCCACATCTGTGTAAAGTGTGTTTTTGTTGCCAATACTTAAGTTAAGCATTTTCGTACGTATTTAATTTGTATTTAGAGCTAAAGACTAAAGTTTTATACATTTTTTTGATACCAATATATTTGTATAAGAAGCGCTAATAAAAAACGCACGACGCATTTATAAAATAAAAACGAGTTCTACACAAACACAAACACACCATATACTGCTGGGTTTGCTTTTTTTTTGTGAGTTTCAACTCAGACTTTGTTGTTTGTTTTTGTTTTCGTTTTCGTTTTTGGTTTCGTTTTCGTTCTGGGTTTTGATTTTTGAGTTTTTTTTCTGCCTGCCTTCAGTTTTCAGTTCTTTATCAAAATTCTCAAGGTCACCTGAGCTGAGCGGCGACCGGCGGAAGGTGCGATAAGAACGCAGATTAGATTTTTTTGATTTCGAAAATTCGGGAAAGGTCTTGGAGTATCTTCTATTTTCAGCCCTGTATTTATAACGAGACAAAGTTCAACAAACCATTGTAATTAAGCGAAAAGCAACTGAAAATGGGGGCGTGGCAGGGCGGCGGAAAATCGACGAGAAGGGGTGGCACGGAGTGGGCCCAAATAACTGCATTCGCCCGTCGCATGCTAAATAATTGAGCACAATTCTCGCCGAGTTCATTTATATGCATGCGAAGATTCGCATACATTCAGAAAAAAACTCATGAAAAAAATAACTCATAACTCATAAAAAATATTAATTCTGATATAAAAAATCATGAAATGAGGCTCCAAACATTATTAAGCAATTATTATTATTATTTTTTGCTTTCCAATCAAACTTCTTAATAATGTGTTTTGATTTTTAAATATTATTTCACTTTAAAAATAATACTTTTAAACAGTTTATTTATATAAATTATATATTAGATGGGTTTAAAAATGATTTAGCCTAAAATTCTAGTAGGAATATTTAGGAAAATTTTAAACAACGAAAGAACTAAAAATATATTCTTAAATGAACCAGTCCTGCGATTTTTAAAAATACTGGACACCTTTTACTATTGATAAAAATGTTTGTAGTGGCATTGACTTAACAACAACTTTGTGTGAATTCAGATTTAAGTTAGCTTTAAGTTTTATAATTAGAAAATCAATTATTAGAAATCGATTTATATTTCTTATAATTTTTTTGGCTAAGTTTAGTTGGCATTCTTTTTACAACAATATTAAATATAAATAGGGGTTTAAAGAAATAAATTCGGAGAAAATCTGGCTTAAGTTCTGATCATAAATTATATTTAAGGAATAATTACAAGAATTTAAAATCGGTTTTGACTAACAGTGGCATACATTTTCTTCCTGTGTAGCACTGTATTTATGTAAAGACGTTTGTATGCTTAGCACACATGTCTGTACTATATTTAACCTTATCGCGTGAGTCCGCGAATGCGTGTGTGAATAAAACAAAAAAAATAGTAAGCAAATACTGACAGTCAAATAGTTCACGTTACTCTGCCAATATCCCGATTCCCCGATAGGTGGAATTAGCGAATTGAAATGACACATTTCAACATTCAATTTTCGGACAACACATTTCGGCGTTTCGTTCTAATTAATAAATTTATGGGCCAGCATTTTCGGGGCTTATCTCCGCTGATACTACGGCCATTATCAGGCTTTTGGGTCTGGCCAACGTGCCCCCTAAAATCACACACACACACACACAAATTTAGCGATAAAGCAAAAGCAAATATAAATAACGTATACGTACATAAATGAAACATAAAATATTACAAATAAAGGAGACAAAAATCCCGATAATACCTAAAATATTATTAATACCAATATAATTCTTAATAGTTAGTAACATTTAAATAATACTGAAATGTGATTAACAAAAATAATATAGTCATGATGGCTTTAATACACTTTATTATACCCTTGCAGAGGGTATTATAATTTTGGTCAAAAGTGTGCAACGCAGTGAAGGAGACATCTCCGACCCTATAAAGTATATATATTCTTGGTCAGGATCACCTCCTGAGTTGAT